>JAQJVK010000005.1:251051-851051 GCA_035578135.1 Flexamia atlantica | reverse complement strand
ATCGGAAAATGCGATTACTATATTATGGCAAAAATTCAGTTACGCCTGTGTACGTCTGTATACATGTAATAATATATAGAAGAACAATTTAGACTACATGTTAGAAGAACAATTTTAGATCATAAAATGCCGGTTTACCGAAAAGCAAAATTGTATAATTTATTTTAAAATATTCTTAAGTTATGTTCGACAGCTGAAGCATTTAACCCTCCTATATATCTAGTGAACAAGTTTGTATTATGTCCCGGCTCATTGTTCCAGTTGAAAGTCAAACTTGTGATACTCATATTACGTTTATGATGTTTACTCACCAACTATCCAACAACTCACCCAACTCAGGTTTTTAGATCCTATCTGCTTAGAGAAATCCCGGAACTTAGATACAAGGATTGCTTTACAATCTAACCTTATTGATATGTGACGTTCCTATACTGAAAGGGTTTTCGTAGGAAAAAATTATCAAGTCGAATAAACTTGGTATTAACTTAACGAACTTGAATCGTTGTGACATGTCATAACGGATTTGTCTCTGGTCTTGTCCCGATTGTTACGAAAAGATGGGCTTGACAACAAATAAACAAAGTGTCTTGTCTCCTTCTTAGTTATGTAAGCGTTTAATATCCTTTTACGTTTCGAATACCTTAATAATACCTCCTTGGATCTTTTTCGGTAAACATCTATTCTTTGGGTATCCGCTTTCTTTTGATCGTTTTCTTAAATAATTTTTAGTTCTTTTCCGGGTTTGTATATTGAAACTAGTAAATAAGAAAGTTGTACTTAAAACTATCTATAACAAAAATGTTTAAAGCAATATATTTCTATAATTTTTTTAAATCACTTATCTCGTTATTACTAAAATCATCTCCAGCTCTGTCTTAAAAAAATTCATTCATCTTTAATTAATTTATATATTCATTTGTTACAAAATATGAAGAAATAACTGAAAACGATTGTACATGATTTTATTTTCTTGCGAGAGAGAAACCCTCATGTCTTGGCCTGGGCCCAGGCAGCAGTATGGGGCAGGCTAGTGGCAAGTTTATAACCACCTACATCATCACAGTTTGCCGACGAGCAGGGCAACCTTCTCTGCTAGACTTAATCTTGAGCTCAAACAGAGTTTATGACCGAAAGTCTTTCAAATTTAAGGAATGAAACGTTTAGGGTCATGTACGCAGTTGAGCTTTTATAGTTCCTCCTAGTTTAAGTCGTTGCATATAAAAGCGTTTTAACACTTGGTTTTTAATTTGAGATGAAAAATTAAAAATATATTTTATCTTTAGTTATTATCAAAGCAATGTTACTAAGAAACCCTGTCGTTCAATCATTAACATGGCAAAAATACTGATAAGATATTATAAAATTAAAAACCTTGTTTTAAAACGTAATTAATTTTTACATTTCCAAATCTCAATCCAAACAGTTGATGCTCAACTTTAAAAGTCTTTAGATTTATTTGTAATGTAATTTTATAAATGACTAAAGTAAAAATAAAATAATTTAAAGTGATGTCAGTGGAACTGTATGATGACGTTAAAGAATGTAAAATAAATACATTAATTTTTTAAAGTATTATGATTGCTTCAGCCAAAAAAATTGTACACCTGTGAGTAATAATCTTTTGTTAGTAAATTGTGACTATGTAATGGAAAGATGGAAAATCTCTCTTTGAACTACATTATGAACTGTAGGGTATTGTAATGTGATTTTTATTCCAAAAATAAAACCCCGTAAAAGTTGTCTTTAAAAACAGCTTAAAACAAAAGAAAAATAATGAGATTTAATCATTGCTTTTGCTTTTAAACGTTAACTGTTCATAATATTGAACTATACCCTACTCTGTAAAAACGAATAAATCGACTTCTTTTTAAGTCAACAGACCAAGGGTTTAATGTCCTTAATTGCCACCAACACTAATTACCATCATAAATCCTTTCGTCGCTAAATACTAATTGGACCTTTCCAATTACGTGGTGGTTGGGATAGTTCTTGATTTGTGTTAACATTAGGCCTCCGAATTGAAATTGGTCAGTCCATCGGAAAATACGATTACAATACAAAATAAAGTTACATAGGTACATTGCTAAATTCCTGTAATATAAAAGAACAATCCGGAGTATATGTTAGAAAAACTATTTTATATCATGAAACTAGCTGATATACCCGCAGCTTCGCCCGCTGAAAGGATAGCTCATTTTAATTCAATTATATTATGCCTTGTGCAATTTTTAGGAATAGTTAACAAATGGACTGATTTATTTGGGTCATGTGCGTGCAATTAAACCCTTAAGATGCAGCTTATAATTCCACTCTAGATGAAAATGAGAAAGTGTAACGCTTCCTCTAAACATGTTCCCCTCGTGATTAGCAAATAGTATAAATTAACTTCCTCCAATTTCCTAATACAAAGAATGAGGATAACCCGGAATATAAAACAAAGATGACACTAAGGATGGTTTTTCGACTTGACACCAATCTGAATTTAGCACGTTTTTGAAAATAAACCGAAAACTGTAAGAAAAAGTAGGAGGTAAATATCTTGGCCAAAAACCTATTTCCCCAAAAAGTTTCTCGTAAAATTTTTAAATTTAATTCTTTCAGTAGATTAGTTCTTGTACCTTTTCTGTTCCCCGAAAATATTCTACAGGACTCCCATCCATAGTTAGGAAAAACTAAAATGGCCGCCATTTTGAATTTTTTCAAGTAATGTATTTTAGCCGTCTGAGAAAGAATATTTTTAAAACCTTTCTTTTTTTCGCATCTAAAGCCTATAAAGAATAATTGTGCCAAGTTTCATGGCCCAAAGTCATGTGGTTTTTGAGAAATTAAGCTTTGAAAGCTAAAAGTGCTCGCCATATTGTATTTTTTAATATACTATATTTAGGCCTTTAGAGACAAAATTTTGCAAAATCCTTTCTTAGTACGCATCTAGAGCCTGTAAGGAATATTTGTGCCGAGTTTCATGGCTCCAAGCCTAATAGTTTTTGAGAAACTGTGATCAGTCAGTCAGTCAATGGGTTTTGGCTTATTATATATAGATAATAAAATTTTACAATTTTTCAGAATATTTCTGTTCGACAGTTTAGGCCCTTAAGCCTCCTTAAACATACAGTGTGTAAAAAAAGTCCGTCCCCCCCTCCTTAATTTTTTTGTTTGTTAAGACAAACAATTAACCTTTGGGGAATGATACTAACTCAACCCAAATTATTTTTTCACGTTACCAAAAATTTTGAGTGTCCCCCAAAAATGGGGATTTTGGGGGCAACTCAAAATTTTCAAATGCAAACCCCTTTTGAGTGACCCCTCATTTTAAAGAGCTTTCAAAAAGTAGATGAATGGTGAAAATTGGAGGTCTCTAACGTGATTCTATCCAAATTGACAGCTTGTCAAAGTTTTGAATACAACACATCCTTAAAACCTGACGTCTAGGACGTTGGGAGTTTTAATTCTCCTTTGGTGACGTATAAATGAAACGAGCCTGGGAAAACGTTATTAAATGAAAAAGTAGTTTTTTTGGTGATATTTAAAATTTGGAGTGTCCCCCAAAAATGGGGGATTTTGGGGGCAACTCAAAATTTTTGGTAACGTGAAAAAATAATTTGGGTTGAGTTAGTATCATTCCCCAAAGTATAATTGTTTGTCTTAACAAACAAAAAAATTAAGGAGGGGGGGACGGACTTTTTTTACACACTGTATATTTAGTGAACAAGTTTCTCTGATGTCCCAGCTCAATGCTCAAGACTTGTGATCCTCATGTCATATGATGTTTACATCCAACTCAAGTTTCTAAATCCTATCTGCTTAGAGAAGTTCTGAAAATCAGGTATCGTGATTGCTCTACTACCTAATAGTTTATTTCGCAACAAGGGCCGAAAATGAGGTTTTGCAGGCTCGAGATCGTGTTTCAAATTCGAGACGAAGTCGAGAATTTGAAACGATCGAGAGCTGCAAAACCCTTTCGGCCGAGGTGCGAACGCTATTTTTCACCTAACTACACAATGAAATATACCCTAAATAATTAAAAAAAATTGATTATTATTTGACTCACTTGAAAACAAAATACAGCTATGACAATCATATGATCGCAACTATCCTGTCTTGAATGCCCTATAATTTTGTGATGTTCTGACGTTGTTTCAAGCAAATAAACTATCAGCTGACTTTCGGCCCTAGGGCCCCCAACGCTTTCGGTCCTGTGGCGGCAAACGGTGTGATTCGGTCCGCGTTTGACGTTTGTAAAACAGGTGATTTCGTCGTAGTGTGGTGAAAACTTACTTATTTGTGATGTTCACATGATAAATGGCTTTCCATAGAGCAAAAATCTACTCAAAGGCTAGCAAAAAAGGTTTTCTTGACAATCAATGAACCATACCTTTGAAGAGTAACTTTATTCGACCAAACAACTTGTTTTTTGAAGATCAACATTAACGTTACGTTAGGAAAGGTACTCTTATTTGCTTAGCATTTAATTTCTTTTGTCAAAACTTAGATCGAGCTTTTTTATTGTGCCGAGAGTATAAAAAACAGATACCTCCAATATAAAGAATATTTTTACAACGTTGGCGCAGTGACGGATCTACACTTTCTGTCGCCCGGGGCAAAATCCGCGTTTAGCGCCCTCCCCCCTCCCCCCCGCACCAAACACAAGAACTTTATTTTATTTTTGAAACGTCTTTGATGTGATAGGCAATTATCTTGTTTAATATAATATGATTTTATCTTATGGCCGCAATACAACCGATGTTCGCAGGCCACGATACAGCCTAACCAAGAGCTGTTATTACCACAATAAGACATGGAAATTTGCCAACCCCTGTAAAACTAAAGCAAAATGTCTACCAGATTTCACATATGAAACTTCCGACTTCTTTCCTGATCTTTCCCGACTATTCAAAAACAATTCCCGACCAATGCAATCGGCCATGTTGCCTCCTAAAATGAATACTTGAGCCCAATCTATGTAAAGTAAAACACAAATATTTCACGACTGCAGTGCGACCGAGAGACGTAACGGCCGCGATGTGACCAAAATATTTAACAGCCGCAATGAGACCAAGCGATTTGCTCCAAGCGGTTACACAAACACTGAGCGATTTTCCGGCCACAATACGACCGAGAGATTTGCCAGACGTGGTATAAACGACTGAGATTTGACAGCCGCGAAGCCCGCGATGCGACCGAATGAGGTGTGATGGCCATGAAAAGAACAAGCAGTTTTCCAGTTGCAATCCTACGAAAATATTTGCCAGCCGCGGTCTAAACGATAAATTTTCCAGCCTCAATATAGCAAATAAACATGACGACCTCGAGAAGAGCGAGAGGCATGTCGTCCACAATGCGACCAAGAGATCTGCCGGCTGCGGAACAAGCAGGCTATTTTCCGGCCGCGGATTGAGCGAGCGATTTTCGACCGTGGGACGAGTGAGTGAAAAAATGGAAGGTTCTGAGCAGTTTGCGAAACGAACGAGCGATTTCTGGCTATCGAACACCAAGAAAGGCCACGAAAACAGAGACAGGCTTGACGGCCGCGATGCGACAGATTTTTGGCAGCGATGCTACTGAGAGATTTGCAGGCCGCGAAACGAAATATTTGACTTTAAATTAATTTGTTCACGTTTTTCTTAACCGTAGCCAGCAAGTTGGGGGCGCCCCCGCTGCCCCCCCCCCCCCCCCTATATCCGTCACTGTGGAGGGGATTATATGTGGTGCTTATAACTGGAAAACTTAAGATAGCGACCTAATTGTTATATGCCTGTAGAATTGTTGAATGGCTTGGTATTTCAGCCTTAATTTTACTCTGATCATGTGCAGTTTGTAGAAAATTCTTGGTCGACTCCTCATTCATTAGTGAATTATGTTCGCAAGTATTGTTTGCTTACAGGTCTTAATGGTAAGTTTTTAAAACCATCATGGTTTTATATTTTTTCTATTTCATCGTTTTTCAAAACGTAATTTTTAATACAAGCAAATTTATCAAGAGTAACGATCAAATATAAAATTAATCTAAGTTACGAATAGAATTAAAAACAAGTACAATATGATATGAAAGGTCGAAAAAATGGAGGGTTCTGATCTTCAAGAGGGAACAACTCTGATGAGATACTTAGTCGGATAAACTTGGTATTAACTTAGCCAACTTGAATCGTTGCGTCATTTCATAACGGATTTGTCTCTTGTCTTGTCCCGATTGTTGTGAGAGCATGGGCTTGACAACAAAGTGTCTTGTCTCATTCTTAGTGTTGAAAGCGTTTAATATATTTGTTCGTATTTTATACACCTTAATACAACTCCTTCCTGGATTTCTTCTGGTGAACAACATGTATGTTTTTGGATGTTCGCTTTGTTATGGATCGTTTTCGTAAAATAATGTTCCTCTTCCTTTCTAAGTCTAAAATTCAACTTGAAATTGAGAAGGTTGAACTTTAAACTTACTAATAACAAGTAGGTTTATAGTAAAAATGTGATGTGTTAACTTCCTGTCTCACTTTTTCCGATCCATACCGCTGAAAACATCTTCCATTGATTGATTTTTGAAGTGTCCTCTTGTCACAAATACTTAGTATAAAGGAACTACTGAGACCTACTTTAGATGATATTTTCCCAAAAAAGTGAAAACATGTTTTAGCGTGGGCCCAGGCGACAGTAGGGATAGGCTAGTTTATTACCACCTACATCATCACAGTTTGCCGTCGAGGAAGGCCCAACCTTCTCTGACTTAATCTTGAGCTCAAACAGAGTTTGTGATATGCGGTAACGTCTTTCAAATTTAAGGAATGAAATGTTTCACGTCATGTATCCTGCTGAGCGTTTACAGTTCCTGCCGTCATATTGTTCTTTTTGACGATTAATAATTAGTATGAATAAAAAATGTTGACTAAAGTTTTTTAATTAAAACCCTTAATCTTGTTATTACCAACTTTCAATCCAAACAATTAACTTTCTACAATAAAGTGTTAAAATTTAATCGTAATATTATTTTATAAACTTCTAAAATCTAAGAATCAATAATTCAAACGTTGTCGCAGAGAAATATTGAGTGTAGTATTGGTTGCGTCAGCAAAGAAATAATACAACTGTGAGTAATATAATAATATTTTGTTAGTAGATTGAGTAGTAGAAAGCTGGAAAATCTCTCTTAAATTTTCTACTATCTACGTTATAAATTAGGTTGTTATCTACGTTATTTTATTAAAAACTATATAAACCCAGAAAAGTTTGTTTTCCTTATAGTAAATCAGTAACTTCTAGGGTTTAAATCAGTAACAAATCTAGGGTTTAAAAGTGCTTCTTTTACTTAAAGCTTTACTTATTATAATTTTAAAAACATAGCCTACACTTTATAAATGAACCCACCGACTTCATTTTAAGTCAAGAGACCGAGCGAGGGTTGAGTGCCGTTAATTACCACCAAGTTTAATTACCATCATGAAATCTTTAGCCGCTAAATATTGCGAGGAATGGATCAGTGCCGTGATCGTTAATTTAGCTTTGATTTATTTTTAATATGAATTTAAATTAGACAGTGCATCGGTAAACATTTGAACAGTGTTATGACAAAAATACAGTTATACACTTGTAACTTCACTGGACCTCCTGTACATCACCTCTAGGGCCTACTTCTCTCTATACAAGAGTTCGAGATGTATCCTGGAGCACGTGTTAGTGTTATGACAAAAATACAGTTATACATTTGTAATTTCACTGGACCTCCTGTACACCACCTTTAGGGCATGCTCCTCTCTGTCTAAGAGTTCAGATGTATCCTGGAGCACGTGTTAGAAGATCAATTTTAAATCATTAAATACCGTAGTCAAATTTTATATTTCTTCAAAGTATTTCTAAATAATTGTGGTTGCCTTAGGCGCTTAAGCCTCCGTTTATCTAGTGAAAAAGTTGTCCGATATCCCGGCTCAGTGTTCCAGTTGAAAGTCAAACTTGTGATCCTCATGTCGCGTTTATGATGTTTACATTCAACTCAAGTTTCCAGATTCTATCTGCCTCGAGAAATCCAGAAACTGAGAAACTATCCAGAAACTTGCTTTGCTATCCAAAGTTATTGATTTGTGATGTTTACATGATAAATGGATCTGAGTGGAAAAAAAATTTCGTTCAGTCAGAAGATCACTGAAATGCTGTAATTAAAAAAAGTGAATTGTAATCCAATAAATAATTCAATATTTTATACCCTACGTTTACCAATCTAATATCTTTATCTTCTATTAATATCTAAATGAATGTTAGGAAAGATACTCTGATTTGTAATGCATTTTTTGCCAAAACAGATGCAGGTTTTTATTTGTATCAAAAATTAAAAATACAGATACCATATTTTGAAGAATCTTTTTGCCATAACGGAGGTGCCTATACCACATGCTTACAACTCGGAAACCTAAAATTGGATAACATTTTAGATAATGAAACCCCAATTGACCGCAAAATAAAATTTTAAAATTAAAAAGTTTTCTATTACGTTATATTCTGTCCAAGAGCTTAAGCACTTAAGCCTCCGATATATCTAGTGAACAAGTTTCTCTGATGTCCCGGCTCAATGTTCCAGTTGAAAGTTTAACTTGTGATCCTCATGTCACATTTATGAGTTTACATCCAACACGAGTTTCTAGATCTTGTCTGCTTACAAATCATGAAACTGAGATGTAGAGATTGCTGTACTATATAGACTAATTGATTTGTAATGATCATGTAATAAAAATGTTTATCCGTAGAACAAAACTTAATTCAGAAAGAAGGATCACTGCAATGGTGTTTATTCAAAAAAGTGTAAAAACAACCAATGGTACGCACTGCTTTAAGCCAACAAACCTTTACCGACCAAAGGACTTTATCTTTCATTTTTATCCTCATGAAAATTAGGAAAAGTAATCTAATTTGCTATGCATTTTTAATTTGTTTAGTCAAAACTTAAATCGAACTTTTCCATTGTGCGTGCCAAAATTATGAAAAAAACAGATACCAGCATTTTGAAGGATATTTTTTCAACAGCGAAGGTGCTTTGAGATATAACGAAAACTTGTTATTGTTAAAAGGATGGTCGCCCTTGGTATTTAGGACTTCATTTTATTCTACTCACGTACACTCTGCAGGAAATTCCTAGTCGATTCTTCATTCATTAGTGAATTAGGTAGATTTTTATTTTTCAATTGTGATTGTGTAATGGAAAGACTAAGGGCCTGTTTGCACGACGCCCAGACAGTAGGACAGTAGAAAAAAATTCTTTTGTTCTCTTTTGTTTAAAGGTGTTACTGTCCACTGTACTGGGCGTCGTGCAAACAGGCCCTAACAATCCCTCTAACACATTCCCACCTACATTCAAAATTATGATGTTATTCGATTTGGAAAATATTAAAACAGTTCTTTTATGCTAAGTTAGTAATGCAAAAAAGGAAAGCTAATCTAGAAATTAAAAATACTTGTGTTACTTAGAGCGGTTTATAATATCTAACTACTGCTTGCACTGTATAAACGAATCAATCGACTTCATTTAAGTCAACAGACCGCGGGGTGATTGCCGTTAATTACCATCAACATTAACCGCCATCCTTGATCCTTTTGTCGCTGAATATTGCGAGGAATGGATAAATGCCGCGCTCGTTGGAGTAGTTCTCGATTCGCTTTATTAAAATCGGCCAGCCCGTCGAAAAACGCGATTACAATATAATACAAAAATACAGTTACACGACATGTATATCCCTAAATACCTGTAATATAGAAGAACAATTCGTACGATAATAACTGTTTTTTTAACATGTAAACCGGATTTTTAATTATTTCAAATCATGAAAAAGTATGATTTTAATTTTTTTTTAATAGTTCAATAGTTTAAGTACTTACGCCCCCAATATACCTAGTGAACAAGTTTTTATGATGTCCTGGGTGAACCTTCCAGTCGAAAGTTAAACTTGTGGTGTTAATGTCACGTTTATGATGTTTACATTAAACTCGAGTTTCTAGGTCCTATCTGCTTAGAGAAATCCCCAAACTGAGATAAGATTGCTTTGCCATGTAAACTTAATGATCTGTGATGTTCACATGATAAATGGGTTTCCGCAGAACAAAAATTTGGTTTAATAAGTAGTCTAGGATTACTAAAATGCTAACAACAAGAAAGTTTTTCTCTTAATAAACCATCAGTGAGCTACATTCTTAAAGCAGCATTTTGTACCAAACCAGAACCAAATAATCTGTTATTAACATCCATATGAATGTTAGGAGAACTGCATTAATCCGCTATGCATTTTTGATTTATTTGTCAAACGGTGACAAGATAGGAAAAAACAGATGCCCCCATTTTGAAGAATATTTCTACACCAGCGGAAGTGTCTTTAACTCGGAAACTTAAAATAGGAATCCATCTGTTAAATGGATTCTCCCCTTGGTATTTAGGCCTTCATTTTATTCTGCTCACGCAATCTGTAGGAAATTCCTAGGCGTCTCCTCAATCATTAGAGAATTAGGTCTAGACGTGTTTGTTTGTTTACAGGCCTTAATGGTACGTTTTTAGAATCGATCGTTAATCCATATTATTATACCTTGCAATATGTTATTGTCATCAGAAAAAAAAACAATTAAATTATTGCAATAACTTTAGTTTCTTTGCCAGTAGCTCATTATAAGCTTTCGAAGTTAACTAAACTGAATTCATGAAATAATTATTTTATTCCCAAATAATTATTTACAGAAACATCAAAAATTCATGTCGGGACTATGTTGTCACTGTGTGCAGTAATTGGGCCAACGTTAACTGTCCTAAACATGGGTTTGTTTTAGGCTAACCGGTTTGATTTGGTCTCTTACGTCTCATTGCCAAATGGATAAATAACTGGGTAAAAAATAAAATTTCCTTAAAGCCTTATTGGCTCGCTAAAAATAACCCAGGCCTTTGTATATTTTTGCCGTGTTAGAATCTCGGTTATTTTCTAGTATAACTCTGTATTCTGAAAAATTAATTTACTCAAATAAAACTTGAGAGTGCAGTCTTATCATCGCTATTTTCCATAACGGTACTATTCAATAAAAAACATTCATCATCAAAGTAAAAGGGATTGATTCAAATCATTATTATGAGTTAGACAAATATCAGAAACAGAAAACTAATGTTAGCAGAAAAATGTTTATAATGACGTTCGATAAATGTTTGCTGGATGGAGGAAAATCCTTCGAAAAACATTCAGCCAACCGACTCTGGGACGAAAACAAACATATTGGATTTTATTATAACAAACTTGTCATCGTCAAACCTTCTGTGTAAACATGAAATTCTAGAGTGAGAAAAAACTAAAACTAATTATGAACTTGATTAGCTGCAGACGGGGTTTGTAGCTAATATTTGAAAAGAACTTCCAGTTACTTAAATATTGTTCTGTGTTTATGTGCATTATTTAAAAAATATGCACATGTATAATATGAATTTTTTATACATTTAAACAATGTGATTTGTATACGTATTTTGTTTTGGTTGAACAAAATTTTCAATAGTCTTGATACTGTGAATTGTTTAAAATAGTATAACATCTTCAATTTTATACATAGAGTTTACAAGTCATTTGCGCTAAAAAACGTGTTTCCTGAAGTATCGGTCCTCAACTATCTGCAAAAAATTCTCGTTACCTAATCCAGTGCAGTCAACAGAGTGTTTTAACTACAGCAACAATACCAGGTAAAAGCTAGCACAAGCGACACCTCCCAGCAAAATTAAATTCCTCAGAAGAAAGTACCTGCTAATCCAATGTGCCTGCATTTAGAAAACGAGGGCTTCCGCACTTCCAACCTTTATATTCAGGACTATGTAAAATATCTTGCAGTATTTTGTTGGACCCAAGATTGAATGTTAAATGTTTAAAAATATTTTCTTAATAGTTTTAATTAAACAAACCTAACTTGAACTAATTTTAACATGATAATACACGTTATAATTCTGGCCCATTAATAATTTGGATTAATCTAATTTTACATACTACATAAAATATTCATTATCTGTTAAACTGATAAGGATATTTAATTTTATTAATTCCCAAGTATAAATCTAAATTGAATTGAATGAAATGGAAAGATATTATTACTAATGTTGCTTTTATTTTAGCTATACAATTTGACATTTTTGCAAAACAACGGGAGTTTAACTAATAATTGTTATTAATAAAAATTATAGTAATATCTGAAATGTTTATAAGGCCCTCTAACTTATCAAATAGTAGCTACATGTTTGATGATAAGCGAAATTTACCTGTCTGTGTTTCAGATGCTGAAAACTTAAGCGCCATGAAATGTATCAATGGTTCAGATCCAAAAACATAACGGCCAATTTTGATGTAATGAAATTTATTTAGATCGATTTATTTGTACAAGCAAAATAGTTAAAAATTACTGTTATTAGGTTTCCATGAAGAAATTCCTGCAGTTGATTGATTCCCATCAACATGTTCATTAATTTGTAAATCAAAGTCCATTGTAAAACGTAAAGCCTTACAATTTGTAATCAGCTAATTTAATAGTTGAATTTTTGCATGTCTCAGCATTTCAGTAGTGTGCTTGTCAGTCATTTTTCTCTTTTGCATGCACAGTATTAGACATGTTGCATGAATATTTATTCAGAGGTGTCACCTGTTATAGTATTTGTATTTATATGTGTGTATTATCAATGTGATTAAAGAGACAAAGACTGCATGGTTGTCATGAAATGTGTTAAAGTCAATATTTGTTTTATGAACTGTGAACTGTGAATGTTTTTTTTTTCATTTTAATCACGACAAACTAGTGGTTTTAAAATAATTTTTCATCTTTATTAAAATAACTCATAGAGGATACATTTCAATAAGGATTTTGTAGCATAAATAATACAGTAAACTGTAAAAAGCTTTTAAGAAAATAACAAAAGGATGACGAACCATTTTTTGATGTAAATTTCAAGTGCATGTGGTTGCATACCCCGGGGGTGACGAGTCTGATTACTGTACATGAAATGTCTCTTTGATACATGAAAAACCTTCAGAGAGTGAAATTTTCTTTGTAAGTTTTTATTTATATATTTTCTTAAAAATATTTACCAAAGATTTTGACACAAGGTAGTGACAATTCTTCGTAAATAAACGTGTTCTTAAGCCCGAAATACATGATAAACATTTTTAAATAGTTTTTGGGATAAACCCCTAACTATTTTTAAGACTTTTAAGGATTTTTTTATTTAACTCTGAATAAAAATCCCAGATAAGATTAAGTTATTCATAACAAAAAAATATTTAAAGTTTTATTTTGTGGAAACCATTTTTCAAAAGGGAACAAACTTATAAAGACCTAATTACACTCTGTGATAATAACAAACAAGCCATGTGTTTGGATAAATCTTTTGATTGTTAATAGTTTTCTGCTTGTTTCATTAACACCTATGGTACTTTTGTTTTGGTTTTCTCTTCAATCCTATTAAATTAAATAAGCAATTAACATATTGTACGATACATCGCATACATCGAAAACGGTCCTGACGATTTCAAAGAAATGTGTTATTTAGATATAGTTTTGATTTTTAAGTTTACTTGTACAGCTACATTCCTTGTAAAAACGCAGTTCTGTATTACAAATAAATTTGAAAGTTAAAAATTTGTTATGCATGTCTAGGGTCTTATGGGTTGACATGTTGGGAACGAAATAACAACTATATAAAAATATATGCAAAAGAATCATCAGCTGTTCATAAACAAGCTAAGTTTCATAATCCGATAATTCCCCAAGCGAAGCTTGGCCAATCTTGTAGACCTACGTAATTTTATTGAAATGAACAAAATCTTAGCTTCGAAGGCTTTCTAATATGATTTAGGCCCATTTTCGACTTGAGGCCCTCAAAAGGCACATCTAAACCTAAGGACTTTCAAATAACATGTAAATCATCAATACTGACCCGATAGTTCAGCCAGAATTTTCTGCACGAAAATCACCTCTTGCAATAAATCACCTCCTGTAATAATTGAAACCAGAAAAGATAATTTGGGATCAGTATACCCTGGCGAAATCAGAACCTAACAATTACACGATACTTATTTGGTTTTCGTTTCGCCAGGGCACTGATCCAATAATCTTTCTTAGTTTTAATTATTATCGTCTGAAATTAATTATAAGTAATTCTATCTATCTGATTAAATTAATTCTATCTAAATCCTTACTTTTTACAAAAAAACTAATCATAAAGCAGCACCGAAAAATTCAGTTCAAATGCAGCTCTTCCGTTTAAATCACTAACTCAGGAGCTCACACCAAGATAATAGAGTGGCAAAAAGGTCCCAATCTAAATATCACAGTCACTTGTTGGGTATAAAATATGAAACTATTATTAAGACATAAACCATTGAGTTATGCGTTTAAGAATCTTCGGAAAGTGAGTACATCAATGCAACCTGCTGCATAATATTTTTTTATCCTTGAGACGAAATAAAATTACATTTTCAGTTTGATTTAACAGTTATGTCTTAAATAATTTTCATATATCGATTATTAAAATTGACAATAATTACTTTATTATATAGTTAAAAATATTAAATTTATTTTCAAACACCACAGTTCACTTTAATTACATTTAAGTTTCGACATATTTACAACATCCAGTAATAATATTTTTAACTAATTAGTTTGCTCGATCAGTAAAATTACTTACCGGAATATAAGATGACTTTTCTGTGACCGTGGAACTAGCCGGCCGGTCGCAGGCGACTGGAGGGTAGCGAGGTGTTAAAATTTGTGTCGAGGTTGAGGAAGTCAGCGCGCATGGCTACCCTCAACCCCCAACCCCCAACTCCCAACCCCCAACCCCGGCACAGAAACCCTTCAAACTGACTCTAATTATTACAAACTGTTATAAATCCACACTCCATCTTCTTTTTCCGATCGCACTTTCAAAACAGAATTTAAGTGAACGATGTGTCCGCGAGTCGAATCTCTAATACTAATTTTCTGTGAGATTTAAAATATCTTCAACTATGGATTCGGTTTGTGAATGAGGTGCCAAATTAATTTTTCAGGTTACAGTGGAATTTATTTTTTACTTGGGCCATTAATTACATTCTACTGGCCATCAAGACGTCATAAGGTTATTGATATTAAGAATATTTTATGTACTTTACTTAATTTTTTTTAAGAAAAACCCTGTCATGGAACGAAAAAACTTTTTTTTCACTCATTGTATTTCACTCGGTGGTTCCCGCATCATCGGGCAGATCGTGAGAGTTTATAAAATAAAAATAGCTATGGAAATAAAAATCATTACAGAGTAGTAAATCGAGTCTAAAAACGCTCTTATTTTAGTTTCTCAAAGTGGTCTCATATCTATGATTTTTGAGTCACTCAAAGAGGTCTCATATCCATGATCAATAAATAATCATAACAAATTCCTAAAAGAACTGAGTAAATGGCTAAGGACAGTTAAGAATGCAGGCGATTTGTTACGTATGGTGTCATAGATTTGATTTAAGTGTTCTAGGTTAGAATAAGCCTCTATTAATTAAAAAACATGTTCATGTTTTGTATTTGTACTGTATATATAGGAAATTGAATGTTTGCCTCTTATTCTATTTATATTTTATAATATGTCTGTAGATTAAGTAATTGTATTGTTGAGTGTTTGTTGTAACAGCTTTGAAATTGGTTTTAAATTTAGATGAAGTATTGATATTTTTCTAAATTACTTTATTAATTTTTATTGAAGTATTAGTGTATGGAAAGTATACTCGCATTAAAGCACAATATTTTATTGGTTAGTTGTATTTTTTTACTATGGTTACATCAAATTTGCTGTTTACATTAAAATGCTCCGAACTTTATTAAATAATGGTTATTTTTTGTAAAGGAACCCCCAAACAGACATTTTATGTCTTGAGGGCCCTATTTTTCATCTGCGCATACACAGTCTTCTGAGGTCAGCCTAGTTTTAAGTTTTTAAATTTTGTTATGTGTTTCTTTACCAATATATTGTAAATGTTTGTATGTATGTGCAGAGAAAATAAAGATTTATTTATTTATTTTTTAGTCACTCAAAGTGCTCTCATATCTATGATTTTTGAGTCACGCAAAATGGTCTCATTTCTATGATTTTTTGAATTGTTTTCCCATAAAACCCTACCATGGAAAAGTTTTACATTTGTGATATTTTGTTTTACGACGATTTCGATAACATACTCTGAAAGCTGGTCAAATTTCAAATTTGATGTTTTTGTACTATATAGCAATCATATCATGCTAACTGCCGCATTTCAAGCCCAAAATATATTTTTTGCAATGCCCTTATGGAATTTTAAATAAGCATTGATTATTTTATTTCGTAGCTTTATAAAATGTTAAAAAGTCTAAAACTTAGTGTTTGTAAAATTATAATTTATATTTATGTTAGTTTGAATTTTTTTAAATATAAATGTTATTAATATCAAATTAATGTTAATCAATGTTAATGTGCATTTATATTATTTTAATTAAATTAGTTTATAATTTATATTATTGTGTTTATATTATAAATGTATTCCTGTTCTGTATATGATTTTAAATGTCGATAAATATGTTTTATTACTTCATCCACTCATTCATACGGAAATAAGGAGACGTATTACAAAGATATCTTTGTCAGTTGCATCTGATAAATTAAGGGCGCGAACGTCAGATAGAAGTGCATCCGCCCATCATAAAATTCTATCAGTAAAGTAAAGTCTCGACAAAAGGTTCTGAAACCTAATTTCAGTTAGAGGTTCTTTTATCTAGTGTGATGAAATGTAACAGATGACTCAAAATAAACTAGCGTATTCTTCTATTTGTTAAAAAGATTCCATAACGTGTATTATTGAGGTGTCAGAAAAGCTACTTATCAGAAAATTCTATTTATCAGAAAATTCTATTTATCAGAAAATTTTATTTAACAGAAAATCCTCTTCTAAAAATCCATTTGATGAAATATTTGATTCAATTATTTAAATATAAATAAAAATCAGGCTCAAAAAAGTAGGCAGTATTAGGTTAATTGAATAAAAACACTTTATTACTCTTAAATATTCGTCTATCGTCAATATATCATCTAAATAATAACAACTGGTGTCTAGTGTGGCTTCTATGTTGATAGTGAGATAAAACTACTTTTCTATTGAAGAAAACTGCGTTTCCAGCTCTAATACAGTCCTCTAAAGCTTTTCCTTTTGAGCTCAGTTGCTCTTTTGTTTACTGACTTAAGTCGAATTGAAGAGATTTTCTCAATCTTTGAAGTAAGGTTTTTGTTTAGTTCTCTAGGATTATTGGACCCTAACGTTTCTACGTTATCCTTAAGGAGGAAAACTGTCTCATTGCGATCACATGGGTTTTGATATTTCTCAGTTATTTAAAATAGAACATTTTGGGATCTACATGTTGTTATTTAACGTCTTAAATTAATTCGTCGAGCGTTATTTTTAACTTCTCCATCAACCCCTCTCCCTTTAGGGGGAAATAAATCCGTTTCAAACTATCCTAACATTTACTGTAATTAAACATGTTGAGCAGTATCCTCTAGGCAATTAATTTAAATACCATGGATTTATGAAATTTCCATTAGTATTTTCCAGTATTTTATTATTTTCTCGATATCATTATAAGGATGATCAAATGTTGTGAAGTATTAAGAAGTTCTTAATGTCAATGAACACTTTGACATTCATAAGACAGCAAGAGGGAGAGGATGATGGGTGGTGGGGGGAGAGAGGGGTACAAAATGTGGAGGGTAGTTTTCCACCGTCTGAACAGGGTTAATCCCTACCTCAATACTTTACACTTTAGCCCGGGCTCTTTAATTCTCTCAACGACAGTATCAAGTTGAACCGTTTAAGAATACGAGTACGCTTGGAGTTTGTGTGCCAGATTAAGTTGATTAAGTAATAAATTTGCCAAGATGCTGAAGTTAATAAGCATTCGAAAATGTCAGTTCAATTGATAACATGTAAACATTTGCACCAAAAGAGGATTAGGATGCTCCAAGTTTTTTGTCTATTTCTTCCCTCTTCTATCTCTAAATTTGCTGTGTGATGTCATTCTATACCAGCAACACTTTATCTGGCAGTTATATTTTAAGTAGGTCATAACATTTTAAATTCTAAGCTATTTATTTCCTTAAACACAGATTCTTATCATGTTACTGAACATGCTTGTAAGATTTTGATACCAAAACCCAGTATGATAATAAATAAGGCCTAACGTTCTCTCTTTGAATAAAAATATTAATTTGAAACATCTTCCATCGATTGAAGTCAATCTGAATTTTTCAATGAATGATAAATTTAACATATACAATTATCTCATAGAAGAACTTGATTCTATGTTTTATGAATATCACTTATTACTCTTTTTTAAAGATGAGCATATTGTTGAGCGCGAGTTCGAGATTTGCTCGCCAAAGAACTTGTGGAATACTTAGGAAATAGTTTATTGAAGAGGAAGTCTTTAAGAACTTGTATTTAAAAGACCATATCTTTAAGTATTTACAAGTTTAATATTTGTTCTCGTCTGTGTTTGATTATCTTCTAAATGTGTTCAAGGAACCATTATTAAAATAAATCATTTAACTTGCCAGACGTCGATGGTCTTGGCAAAAAAAACGAAAGAAATTGGAATACTGAAAGTGTATAAATAGTTTTATTTTACAACAGTATCAGTATTATTTTACATCAGTATCAGTAAAATAAAAACCTTAGAAGATACTTAGGTGAAATAAAAACCTAGGTACATTTAAAAATGGGTTGAACGAAGCCGACTACATTACATAAAATCATCCAAGAAAAAAACGTTGTATTCATAACATAATTGAATTTATAGATGTAAATTTGTCATTTTCCAAATTTTACCATCAGTAATATTATTCCTGATATTGCCTTCAATTCGATTTTATATTTCGACAAAAGTAATACCCGACTTTTTTAGCTCTCATAAAATAATGTTTCAAAATTCGCTGAATCCCATTCAGGATTTTTCCTATATTTGATATTTTTGTTTTGTTTCAACAATAACAAACTGTAACACAATACTTTTTCAGAAGCGACACTACAATTTTTGTTCTCTATACCAAGAAAAAATATTATCAAGCGATATTTATTTATTAATATCGTAACTCAAGTACAAGGATGATTCGATTTCATGATTCGATTTCACACTATAGTCCGAGACAAAATAGCTTAGCCCAGTCTGTCCATAAGACTATTGAGTATTTTAGCATAGTGCTTAAGGACGGATTGACCAAGTGTTTTGGCTCGGACTGTACTAATTAGGCCGGTTGAGTCTCGGCGATAGAAATGACAGTTGTGCGATTGTGTCAGTTTCCGGCGACTTCCGTTGTCATTGGAGGGAACGGGGTTACATAAACCATAAAACCTTGCTCCTGACAGTTTGACCAGTGTTGTGTAACCGTCCAAGTTTATCCTGAACAAAGATAAAAGTAAAGTTTTGAAAGAATAGTTAAAGTTAATAGAATTCGTGCTAAATTGGTTTTAGATAAGTTAGAATTCGAAGCTGTTATTGAATTGTTCTGGAGTGCAATCAAAGCAGTCCTTTTACACTGAAATCATCCTTTCTCTTCACTATTATTCAATGTTATGGTTTTAAACGTTTAAATTTGCAAAAGTTCCTTTACACTATTTTTCCGGGGCAGATCTTGTGAGTTCAGTTGGCTACACACATATTCCCAAAAGGTGAAAGTTCGAGAGATTTGTTTTCAGTGACATGTGGACATGTGTTTTAGATAAGTTAGAATTCGAAGCTATTATTGAATTAATTGTTCTAGAGTGCAATCAAAGCAGTCCTTTTACATTGAAATCGTCCTTTCTCTTCACTATTATTCAATGTTATGGTTTTAAACGTTTCAATTTGCAAAAGTTCCTTAACACTATTTTTCCGGGATAAAGCTTGTGAGTTCAGTTGGCTATACACATATTCCCAAAAGGTGAAAGTTCGAGATTTGTTTTCAGTGACATGTGGAGACTTTTTGATGTTTGTTAGCGTAAGCGTTAGATCGTTAGGTTAAGTTTGGATAAAACTATAATAAAACTATATCAACTTTTTTTAATAGGTACTGGTGCTTACTACAAATGACCCTAGACAGAAATAATAAAACGTTAAAAAATAAGTTAATAATTATTTAGTAAATACAGAAATACTTGGAAAACTAATTTGAAAAATTTATTTTGCATATCAAATGTTATGGAGGGGGGCTTTCACTAGGAAAAGAGGGGTCCAAAACTACTCTTCTCTAAATCAACTTTGTCTCTTTAACATTAAAAAAAATCTCGATGTATAATTATTTATATGCCGAAAATTTAGAAATATGGTGAATAGATAAACGAGAAATATTTAAGATACAATTGAACAAGAAACTTCCAAGAGACAAAACAGAATTAAATTTGATATACAGTCAAAATAATTAGAACTTTAGTCCGTAAGCCCCTTTAACAGAAAGATTTTGTGTTTTGGTTGACGGCATTCTTTAAAAATACAGTACAACAGCTCTCCTTATCATACGTCGATTTAACAGTTTAAAAATCTATATTTAAAATTCATTATAGTTAAAATAATTTATTAAAACTACTTTAAACAATTTAACGGCTTGACATTCAATCCTCGTTGAAAGGATTAAAGGGTCGAGGCTAAAGTGTAAAGTATTGGGGTAGGGATTAACCCTGCTCAGACAGTGGAAAAGTACCGTCCCATTTTACACTCCCTCTCCACCCTAATTTTCTTATTCTTAACGATACGAATACCCTCTGCCTTTACAAGTGTATTAAAGGCTTATCATAAACAATTGCCAATTTTTTTGGCGGAAATGAAAAAATGACAAAACCTTGGTCTAATATCCTCAGCAGTGCAGTAAATCCATTGTTTGTTATGGTAAGAACACGACAATAACAGATTATTTCACGAGTTTTAAAATAGCTATTGAAGCCTTGTGCTGGTTACTATGTATTTTCAAAATTTAAACTGCCAATTTTCATACTTTTGGAAAGCGTTCCTGTTGTACTGCATCATACATAGAGTACTTATATACGCAGCACGCTGACTTGACAAAGCGAATTTCTATTTCGGAGCTCTAAAATTGCCTATTTTAGAAAAAAACCGAAATCGTGGGTTTTAAAGCCCTTGAAATGGGGGCGAGGGCTTCCGATTTATTCCTCTTACTGGCCAATCGGATCTTGGATAATAATAACTCTACCAAATTGAAAGTAAATCGGATGACAATTAATTGCGACCGAAGATACACACTGCGTTTAGTAGGCCAGTTTATGGTTTATGAACGAATTTTTTGTGATATGATTTTGGGAGTGGGATTAAAAATGTATGTATTTTTATTGCCTTTAGTAAATTATATATTAGATTTCCATTCGGGACTTCAGTTCTTAAATTCGGAAATTTAGGAACAATCCCCCCCCCAAAAAAAGTGGGGTAAAATACATTTACCTAACTTAAACAGAAAATCGGACAAACATTTTGACCACCAGAGTGCGATACGGATGGGCTTTTGGCACACTGAGGCCCCAAAACGAAAAGCTATCATGGCCCTATGCCTCAGAGCTACCGTGCAGGAGAAACCAATCGCTCACTATTGCATAGGAAATATGATACCAATTGTTACCCTCGGACGATAACTCTCTAGGTTGGTTTGTACTACAGTGTATTTTTCCGATGTCTATCAATTTATTTAACCTAAAACGGAACGGAATAAAGTGAAAATTTAATTTTATTAACTATAAAAAGAGCGGTGCAAGTTAGTTGCTGCCAGTAATCTACCTTGGTGTAGTCCTCGTTTGTCATTTCCATGACTGTCCAGCAGACATCAAAGCAAGGGCGCACTTCGAAGCCGCAACGACCGAGCATCGCAAAAACATCAACAAACTGAATTGGTTACATCACTGCACGACACGTTGTGGAAGGCCGATGGCAAATGCTGAAATGCGCGGTAAGAACAGGGGACAGCGAAATGTCGTTATCAGTGAGACAACGTTACACTAATTGTATGATGGACGCGGTGTGTAGTGCAGATGTCTGTTGTTATCTCTCGTTGGGCGTTGTCTGCATTATCGATTTACTGAGATAATGTATTTGAATGTGTAGGCGTAATTTGGAGGTGGCAAAGGGGCTGCTGCTCCCCCAATAATTTAGAAATGATATTGAATTTTTTAGTAAACCAGAGTTATTTATCTAATGCGATGTCGGTAAATCTCTGTCGTTTCATGGCAAACATCAATCGGTCATTCATGGTCGCCTGTCTCTTGCCGTCGGGGAATTATCGGTAATGTGGATGATCTCTCTCGTTCATATCGTGGCCGACAGATCTCGGTAGCTTATCGAGCGGAAAGTCTCAAGACTTCAAGGATTTATCGCGGTCGGCAAATTTCTGGGTCATATCTTGGCATAAAAATATCTTGGGTTGTCAATTCCTCAGTCGTATCGCGACCGCGGAAATACGTCCAAATCTCAGTCATAAAAGAAGTATATTCTCTTAAGGCCAGTATATATCTCGGTCATAGGCATAGCCCAAGACAGACATTCTTGTATTGTAGTTATCACCTAAAATTTGTAACTTATGTCCGTGAATTTCCCAACACTTTTGCTTTAATTTTGTAATTAGAAGTGCCTCAATTTAGTAATGTTCATCAGTTTACCATTGGCATAATTGTCAAAAAAATAGTTAGAAATTTGAGATCTAAACAGTTGGGAATTTTCTTTTCTAAACTAAGTCACGGAAGCACTGAAGCTGAAGCAGAAAACACGTAATTGTTATTCTTTTTTGGAATTAGAAACACGTACGGGGTCAGCTGTTGTGTAGTGTACTATAAAAAATTTGCGCATTTGCCTTGTGGGGGAATTATCAAGGACTGTGATATTTTCCATGATTGGACCCTTATAAGTAATTTGCCCCCTGGGGGCAACACCCCCTGGGGCCCTTATAAGTAATTTGCGCGTGATTAAATATGTGCCTCATGGTAGTTGCAAATAGTTATAGATAATATTACTACAGGAACCATGTAATTATGTAGCAGTACGGATGGATAAAGTAATTAATGAAAGCCTATATACTTGTTAAAAATGTAGGTAATTGTTTAGAACAGGCCCCCCACATAATTTTGTGGGCCCCGTTGCTAAAAGTCATGATGGGCCCCCCCTTCAAGCCGTAGCCAGAAAATGTTTTCGGGGGGTTCGGTTTTTTTTTAGCTCACGCGTGTGCTTTTCGACCCCTTTATTGCCGTTTCGGACCCGGTTTCGCCTGTTTTATTTGCCTTTTTATTTTTTACCCATCCTTACGGGCCCCCTCGGCTCACGGGTCCCGGTGCCATAACACCGGTCATGTGGGGGCCCTGGTTTAGAACATGAAATCCCCATACTAGTCTAAAAATTCAGAATATATCTAGTACGATTGGTGGTTAAGGGGAAAGGGGGGTAGGTACCTATTTGGGATGGAAAGGCCTCGCAAATGTTTTCTTGCCTTGGGCCTCGCATCCCCTAAGGCGCTGGCACTGTCTTTGCTTATCTAGCAACTTTGATTCTAGGTGAGCTTGGATACCCAGCCAGGTCAGGTCTGAGCCTTGTCTATCTGGGAGGGGGGGAGAGACCCTTATTTGATTAGCTCTTTTCTTCTAGTTTTGAGGGCAAACTAACCTGGGTGAGACACTCCACAACAAGGAGACCTCCCAGGTGATGGTCCTTGTCTGGGAGTGCTTCGGTTGTCTCAGGTAAGGAGGTTTGTCATCCTCGAGGAAGGACAGGATGAAAGTGTTTCTCTCCTCTTTCAGGGGTGAGGCTGCCTCACTATCTCATACCTTTCCCATCCTGACAATCCTTTCCTTCCGTAAGCTACATAATATCCCTGGTCGTGACTAGCTGGCAATAATGGGGCTTTCATTCCTCCGAAGTCTCTGGCATTATGGTGAATACGAGTGTAAGATGAAGACAGAATAGATTACAGTACACCTCGGATTATCCGGTTTAATGTGACGGAACACCGACCCGGATAACAAAAAATCCGGATAATCCGAGGTCATTACAATATCGCCTAAATAGTGATCGCTTACCACAGCCCCTGCTAAACTGATGCTACAAATAGCGTGTCAAGACTGTACAACATGTTATCCTTTCAAATTTTACCAGGATTTAATTTATAAATAAATTTAAGAACGAAACTTTATTATTAATCATTGGAATGTAATGTTAACTTTCACCAAACTTACGGTTTAGGTTTGGAATAAAACGCTAGGTTAAAATATTTAATTTATTAATTTCAAATAATCATAACTCAAAATAACTCAAACTTGAAATAATCATGACGAAAGTTAAAGTAACTCAAAACTTATTACAGTAACTATTCTTAAGAAATAACGTACGGTAACACATCAATTGATAGCAACAATCAAAATCGCAAAATTGCCGTAGACTATGCCTTTGATGATTACTGCTAGCGGCCCTAGTGGCAATCCAGAAACCTACGTTATGACGTAATGTACTGTATGGAAGTTCAAGCTATGCGATTCCTTCAATTATTGTTATTCCAAATGCGTACAATAATGTATTACATTTGCATTTTACTTTTAGAAGGCGCATTTCACCCGTAAACTCGCTAAAATCATGTTTTGCCGTGATTTTAACTTTTTAAATTATCAGATGGACCGATCCGGATAATCCGGGATCCGGATAATATGAGGTCCGAATAATCCGAGGTGTACTGTGTATGAAAGCTTTGTTGCTGGTGAAAACCAGCTATTTGCCAGGATCATTAATTAATAGCCAAATCAGAAATCAGCAAGAGCAGAATAATCAATGGCATCTGGGTCCAGATTCAAGACCTCCATACAACATTTTCAGGATCTAGCAGGTAGCGACCTTCTTTTTTGATTTTGTTTCGTGGCGAGCACATTACCTCTATGATACCCACCCAGTTGTACTATGTGTTCACTCTTTTATCATGTAATTGTATGAACACACAATGGGATCAAATACTGCTCTCTGGCTGGATTCTTATCAGCAATTTAGGCAAAGACATTGGGAGAACGTTTCCTCTGGTTTTTTTTTATGTTTAAATAATTTTTTTTCAATAGGAACAATTATAAAACTGTTTTAAGATTAATTGGAGAATCATTACCCAAACCGCATGTTATGTTCTTTTTTCAGAAAGTATATTTGACGCATATTTAATCGGTAGTGTTTGTTTAAATTACTTTAATTTTAATCCCATATAGTTTAATAAAAGCAATTTTTCTTCAATTTTTATCCCATATAGTTTAATAAAAGCAATTTTTCTACAATTTAAAAATCAAATTGCTAAAAATTGGTTCTGAGGATCTGTTTCAAAATATAGTGGGCAATTTTTGATTAGCTCTTAAATGTTAGTGAAAAATTTCCTGTTTCATAATTTCCATGCACACCGTTTTTTATGAGTAAATTATTTTCCTTTGGGTTTCCGAGTTACAGACTGCTGAGTTTTCAATATTGAGTTTGTCTGTGCTTTACTTTCTTATGATTAGTGACTGCAAAAATATTCAGAATACACTTCAAAATATTGTCATTCATTAATAGGTTTAGTTAAAAACTTTTGGCAAATTTTGAATAGTACCAAACAGAACCTTTAACTTAGGAAAGAAGGTTATAATGAAAGAAAAACAAATATTTGACTAGCTTGTCTTAATTTTATTAATTGTATCAACAATATCAACATAGTGTACAATAAACATACAATACTGTAGGAACGAGAATAAATTATATATGGCTGAATAAAGCTGAACCCAACTAAAATATTAATATGAGATCTTTATAATCCATGAAAACCTTGTAAAAAAAAATTAAAATTATGCTGGCACAGTTACACATATTGTTAAAAATATATAATTGAATTGTAAAAATAAAGATTCTAACATAGTTCTATCTAGATTATTTTAGAGCACCAATCTGGTATTCTATTGCTGATTGAAAATTAAAGACTTGAGCTTTTAATATCATTGTGTGCTCAACACTTCAAAAATTTAAAAAAATTTTGAAAAATGTATGCATTCACAGCTAACTTACTTAGCTTTTATTTTTTTATCTACATTTATATTCTTGTTCACGTAGAATTATCAATACAACTATGAAATGGAAGGGTTATTTATGAACTTCATTTGCCAGCGACAGACCAACCCCTCAAAGCGAGACGAAAACACATGAGGGATCCTGAAATATCCAAAAATTGTAAAGTCTTAAGTGTCAATATCTAGCCAAATTGTTGTCAAAGTTGTCAAATAAACCAAAATGCTCCAGCTTATAATATACTTTGCAGGATCTTGTAAACTATACTTGTTGGTTTTCGTTTGTTTACTGAGGGACATGCCTGTCGTTGGTGAACGATAAGTAAAAATTTCCCTCCCTTTCCCAATTTATCGGTGTATTAACTCTTACTACAGGAGCTTTATCAGTTTTTCAAAGGGAAAATAATGAAATGAAGGTGTTTTCATTCGTTTATCTGTTTCTAAAATACAGAAACAGATAAACCAACACATCCCTGTTTTTATCCCTGTGTTTTTATCTGTTTATCTGACTGATACAAATAAAGGAACTGTTGTTGAAAATAATTGCCTCATAATCTGATTGTTAAAAGATCTCAGGTTTCAGTTTCAAACTTAATAAAAAAACTTAGGTTTCATTACATTTCAGTGTATAATCTTTAAACGAAGGTTAATCAAATTAAATTGTTCTTACCTCCCAATTCTGTAAATTTCTTATTAGGCTCCAAGCCGATAAATCTTTTCTTAATCTACCATTAATTAATGAAACAACCTAAGTGTACAGAAACATTATCCTTATCTCTTATTTACAGATACATATCACTGATTTCTTAGTTCTTATCACTATCCTTATCAGTCGGGGCTCTCGATCGGCAGAAGGGGTCTCGTGATCTCGCCCTCCGTCAGAGTCGGCATCGCAGTTCCTGTTCTGCTCGTAAGCCGCAGTTGGCTCCGTTTGATTTTCCACGCTTTGTTATTCGTCAGTGGATCCTGTATGAGCCAAAACACCTGCTCGAAAGTCCCCACCACTACGCCTGATTAACAAAATTTTGAGATTGATACAATTAATACAACAATTTTAAAATAAACATGAAATATTTATCTTTAAAATGCTATATCAAATCACATTTTACTTTGATAACTAAAGGTGCTAAATGACACCATGCGGATCGTGTTTTAGGCATATTTTGGTATATGTAAGGAACCTTCTTAATTCTTAAATTCCTAATGTAGCCTACATAAACTACAGCAGCACTACTGACTCACCCGCGCTCTGATGCAGTGTGCCGCACACGAGGACGCAGGCGGTGCCGTGGGGCTCGGAGCGGCCGCGCACGCCCTCGGGGCTCAGGTTGGGCGAGAAGTAGAGCTTGTGTCGCTGCTTCACCTCCCGCAGCAGAGCCACCGTTGCCGCGCTGCCCCCCGCCTCGTCCGCCACTGTCTGCCCCCCGCTGCTCATCTGCGGGCGGAATAAACTTTGTTTATGAGGGATATCGGAGAATGATAGCCTTGCAGTATTTGCTAAACTAACGTAAATATTACAAACAGTGCATTGAATGAAAGGAAATATTATGTATGTTGAAAATTTGGTCACAGTGTATGAATTGTTGCATTATTCCAGTGACAATATTGTGGCTGTAGTGGTAGTCACAATAGCAAAAATAGTAATAGCAAAATGAAGCCTGTTTAGCTATCCAAAGTATCCACCACCGACTTCACCTTGGTTTCTCTCTGTCTATCTAGAAATTAAATCCTAAACTTAGCATGGAGTCTATACTCCATTCATTGAGTGTGAAGCCCCTCTCTTAAAAACTTGTGTCAATAGAAAGAACCAATAAAAATATACAGAGTGATAACGAAAACAAATTACTCAATTTTTTAGTTGGGTGTTTTCACTACCACGTAAATTTTTAAAGGAGGGTCTTCACTCTACCTTTGACTATAAATAATGAATAGACCTCCCATTCTTATGGCCCAGCTGTGGCCAGTTTTAGGTGACCCAGAATTTCAAGTTGACATACAGTACTTTGATTAATTACTTACAGAGGGTACTTCTGTCAACCCCTTATTTTAGTTTTTACTATGAAATTTTGTATTCTACATTTCATAAATCAATAATTAAATGATTATTGTTTGTTTTCTGTGTTACTAAATTATATTTCACCTCCTCCTGATATCTAAATTAATACGTGACATCAGTACACTCTTTTGGCAATTCACTATAACAAGGAGCTCTTTTAATCCTGGGTTAGTCAAAATGCGGTACACATTTGATAATGTGATGGAAGCTCTGTTTCAGATTCAAAGTCAATGACTCGACACTTTCAGTGAACAAAGTATGATCAGTAACACACCCTAAATAAGTGGGACAGTCCAAGTCAAAGAGGAGTTTTGATTGAATTTTTAAGAAACCTTTGAGGGCTGCAAGCACCCTGCCTGGAAACCGAATGGGTTTCAGTCCTTAATAATAATAATAGTATTGGCTTTATTTAGAGCGGTTTTCAGATGGCCCTTTTCAGAGAGATTCCAAGAATCATCAGGTTTGAAGAACGATAAGAATAGCCTCCTCACTTCATGACAGCTTTCTCCTCTCTCCATAAGCTGCAGGGCAGGCCCCAGGCAGGGGCAACCGGGGCAGCTGCCCAGGGCCCCGCGCTTTTGGGGGCCCCGCGCTTTGGAAAACTCCGCGTGAAAAATATTCCAAAAGAAATGAAAATTATGAATGATATATATTTTAATTAGTTTCAAAACGTGATTAAAACATAGATAAACACGACAAGAGGGAATTCAGAAATACGATTAAAATTGCATTGACTAAGGCGAGGCCTTTCTTACATTATCATTGCAGTAGACGAAGAGCCGTGAAAATCACTAGTTTTTCTCATAATTACTCTCTTCACTCACCAGCCTCAATAAAATATTTGACTGATTGTAACTGACTCTGACAGTACTTTTGTCTGTGTTTCTTCGCCGCAAACAAGGTTACCCATATTAATCAATGATCTTTGTCACTACTTTTAAATTCACAATTCATATTGTAGGCCATTAGGCCTAATACCAAGTAATTAGTGATTTAAAAAAATAAAAAGTAGCGCCAACTGAAAGACAAAATCCATTGCAATGTACGCTGAAGCGCTAAGCACTGTAGGCCTATACCGGTATTTTAACACTCGTCTACGCAGCGACTTGGAAGGGCCCCGCAACTCAGATCGGCCCAGGGCCCCTTAATTGCTAGGGCCGGCCCTGATAAGCTGTATCCCAAAAGGAAATGTAATCAACCTTATCCTTTGAATTAGACACCCGACTTAGTTTTACAATACTGAAGGGCTGTGAAGAGATTTTCAAACCAAAAATGGGTCGTCAATGAAATACTTGGGGACCATATATGTTTTATTTTTATTGCTAAAATAAAATTTGATTGAGCCCTTACTATTTGTACAGGAGCATTAAGTAAATGGTAGGCAATTTTAACTCATACCTCTATATGTAGTGAGGCATCATTCCAGAAGTGTTCAGCTCCGACTGCAAAGTTCCCGCCTTCCAGGAAATCTTTGTTCAGCAGCTGGTAGTACCATTCCACAAACTTGAGAGCAAACAGATCAACTTGCAGAGGTTCTAGATGAGACACATTCTGGGATCCAGCCTGCAAAATTTTACTGCCAGTGACCAACAGAGTATATGCTACCTAATTACTGCAGTTAGCATTACAGTACTGTAACTTCTAAATATTGTACACCCCGAATAATGTGTCATTTGGAATTGCATATGCAATCTTATGGGCGCTTTCACAAGAAGCGGCAGAGTGCTGCACGATAATTTCATATGTTCCACATACTAAATTGTGAGGCGGCAAGTTGCAAGACTCCCATCGCACGACAGCAGCCACATCAAAACTGCTTCGTGTGGAAGGGGCCTTACCCCAACACATATCACCATTATCACGTTCACTTTCTAAGACTGTTGACAGCAGTTTGCTCCGTTGGAAAGTTTGACTGTTTTGATATCCTTTTTCAGTGTCACAATTATAATAAATAGAAACACATTTTTCACAAATGTCATAGATAGCCTGCCCCCGCTGCTGAGTCTGGGTAGGAAACAGGTTAGGCGGGTAATTGCCTTGTTCACTGGACATGGCCATTTCAGGTAACATCTCTTCACTCTGGGTATCACTCACGATGAACCGGAGTGTAGACTTTGCAGCAGCTCTGTTGAGACTGCAAGCCATATCATCTTGGATTGTGAAAGATTGGGGTTAAGGAGAAGAGCCCTTTTTGGTCTTCAACAACCAGGTGAAGTGAAAGATGCTAGCATTGGTAAGAAGCTCTTAAGCCTCGTTGAAGGCACAGACGTAGGGCTGCCAATCTAGACTAGGGGAGCACAATAAGCTTCGGTTGATGTGCCAGGACCTCTTGAGTCTATCCCCACTGCCCAATCAATTAAGCCTGCCCCCTCTGCATTTGTACGTAATCTAAAGTAAAACTTAATGTTTCTATAGCTATTGAAATAGAAAATACATCACAAGAAAAGAGAAATGGAAAGATGGACAGGAGGTGTATGGGGTCAATCCTGTAAAAACATAACAAAAAAATCAGTCATTTAGTTATTGATCAAGCCTAACTTACTTGGTTATGACATCCATTGGGTGTGTTCAGGTTTGGTGCTACATTGTCTACTTGAGTTTGCTGATTCCAAAAGGTTAACAACAAAGTAATTAGTGACTTCTTGTCCAAATTGTTGTCTGTAGTAACTTTTTTCCAATGTAGGTAGTTGAACAGTAGTTCTCGTGAAACTTTTTTTCTTTGAAGAATACTCTCAACTGTGTCTGAATGCTGTAAAACTGCCTCATTCGCCTCTAAAAAATCAAATTAAAGTAAATTAATTAGTATTCAATATCATATGAATCCTTGTTTCTGGGCGACGACCACTTTGATGTCTGACTCGATTGTGTTTATCTATAAGTTATTTAAATCTGACCTCTAAATTTGAATCACAAATGAAACAAATATCTAACCTAATATGATAAAAATATACTTGTTGAACTATACCAAACACGCCTTAATAAAACTAAGGTTTGAGACAAAATCTTGACAATATAATAAAAACTTAACAATCTAACTTAACATACGGTAGCTCAAAACTATTTACACAACCTTACCGTAGGCTACTGATAATCATAGGCCTGCAAATGTATATTACATTTGCAGAGTAACAAACCACTAAGTGAATATGATGGAACCTGATATCAAAGTTCTGCCACTGTGTCTGGGTCATTTTTGCTTAGGCCTATGCAGAGCCACAGATGAAGAACTATACAGATTGGCAACCCAATGCACTTTTGCGTGCCCGTTTTTTCGCGCGGCGTCAAGTTTGTTAGGTCGTCTTGCCGCACATTTTGCATTGGTATCAAGTATAATTTCGTCAATATCAAATCTTCAGGTTCCAAAGAACAAATATAGCCATTAATAACTTTGATACCAATGCAATATGTGCGGTAAAACGACCTAACAAACTTGACGCCGCGCGAAAAAACGGGCACGCAAAAGTGCATTAGGTTGCCAATCTGTATAGTTTTTTATCTGTGGCAGAGCTCAATTTGCGACGGAACGGTGTTCTGGGACCTCTTTCTACCAGAATGGAGGTGGAGTGGAGGGGGTTATGCACCTCTTGGTAAATTATATTTACGGTACCAGTACCTCAATTTAAACAAATCAAGCACTGGACCTATGTAGGCCTACCCTAAGCTTAAAATAATTCCTTTTCGCTACCTAATGATGTTTTAACGTTACAATAAGCCTATCCTAAGAATAGCCCATTTGTCCTAGAATGTTTGAGACATGGCCATTGGCCATTGGTTCATTTAGCCTACCATTGATCTGACCTATGGATCAGTATCCTCGAGATTGCTCTGAGAGGCAGTCCGATGTCCCTCCTCATTCCAAATTATACAGCATAGGCCTAATTTTGATGCCATCTGTCCACTCTGTGGTCAATGATGAAGAAGGAGGAGGTTTTAATGACAACTCAGTGGCCTACAGTTTAACGCGGTAATTCCTAGAAGAATTCCTAGAATTCCTAATTCTATTCTAGGCTTACCTTCTCGGGTTGATGGCTTCAAAAGACCCCTTGTAACTGTTGAAGCTAATGATATCAAGTCATTCTGATCCAATCCACTTAATAATTCGAGAACATGTAATCTTTCCTCTAAAGTTAACATGACGAAACAAACCTCAACATATAATTCATTAAAAATTACACAATTAAACTCCTACATAACCTCAATGTTTTGGAATTTAAGGCCTCTTGCTTTTTGATACTTTTTCTAAAACAAAACAAATCATAATCATCTTTTAAATAATGTGAAATTAACACAGCAAAAACTAGCCTATAATAATTTGACTTGACAACAAAAAGATAATAATAAAAGAGGCTTGAAAGAGAGCTTAGGTTATGTTTTGATTGTAGAATTACAGTAAACATCAACATCTGATAGATACGACGAGTGGCACCCCTGATATACATGATTTTTCGCTACTGCCAACCCTAATCAAAAGAAATAAATATTTCACAAAACCTATAAAAGCAATTAATTAATCAACATTAAATGGCTATTTTAAAATGGTTAAGAAGCAGTGATGATATACTCGTACTTAGTGTAAATATTAATTTGTAGAGGAGAACAAGAGAACCTTCACTGAATTTGGCGTTCTATGAACTTGATATTGGAAAAATGTAATCTTTTTGTAAGGGAATGTTGGACACTACTGTTATGTCTCCATCACATCTTCTTCTTCTTCTTTCTCACTATGACCAACAAAATATTAACGTCAACAACTTAACCTTCCTTTAATTAACAAATCCAACTTCTCTAAGAATAAGACTAATCTTGTTTAGTTATCAGACTTCCTTACTTTTTATATGAACTTTGACTTTTCCGTATTTGGATTTGAAGTTGCCTACATTATAGACTGAATCTCTTCTGGTGAGTTTCATCACGGCCGATGACTAGTTTAGTCCATTATTTTAAATTAGGCTAAGATTATAAATTAAGATGACCATAAAAAACCTTTCTTTTAGACTAAGTTATGTCAATATAACTAACTGGACTTAGGCCTAGGTCCAGAGTTTTAGGACTGAAAGAGAACTCATCATTCTTTTCTTTTTATAGACAAATGTCATTCAAATGTAGACTATGTTTCCTTGTCTCGGAAACACTTTCAAGTAAGTTGGTCGTCTTCTGTAATGGGAATTATTACAAGACATTTAATGCCTTAAATGTTCAGTTTAGTTTAGTAATTGATTGGGGAAATTGTAGTTCAGATCCCACGTTAAACTGTATGTTCCCAAGTTGAAATTGGCTGTTGGGCTATTAATTAACAGTCCTGTCTAAGGAACATCTCAGTCTTACTCAGTACTAAGACTACAAGAATGAGCAACAATCATCCAAAACATTCCACTCTCCTTATCGTGCACAACCAGTGCTGTTTCCCAACTCTTAGTCAGGTATTAAACAATTTACCTCAAGACTTCATTTTGTTTATCGTCTGGATATCAGAGACTAAAAGCAACACTCTCGTTGCCTCTAGTCTCTTTCATTCCAGGACGAAGTGCCTTGCAGCCTCATAGTCTGTACGCTGGATCATCTTAAGTTTTTTTAGGTTAATAACATTTATATACGTTATGCAACATCCCACTTTTCAAAACAGTTTATCGCAGCTACTTTCAGTCACACATAGCCCACTCCAATACTCAAAAGAATAAGGCTACCCATGCCATGCCTGGCTCCCATTGCCAGCTGTAGAGAGACTTTCATTCAACTTGGAATCCTCACTCTCCCCTGTCTTCACATTTTTTAAGCAGTCATTTATATAAAAAATAAAACCAATTTACACTTAGTCACCTCCTGCCATATTTACAACACAAGTTACAATAACATGGACAAACACTTGTTTAAGCAAATTACATTGGAGTAAGACTGTTTCAATATTTACTGCAGCACATTAGAAGCCATTGCACAATTTCCAAATTTAAAAAAGCAATGAAAACAATCGTAATAAATGCATGATTTTATAACCTATAAGCTGTCCATATTATCTGAATCCAAATAGCCCAACCTTTAACAATCTAACCTAGATAACCTGATGTCTGCACAAACTTTGGCCTGCTCAGCTTAGCCTTGTTGTTGCTCACCCTATCTATCCTACCCTCATGTGGAACCGTCGCGACAGGCCAGACATATTTGACGCTTCCAGCACCTTTCTGTACAAAGCTTAGAAGAGGATATGAATGTATTTCTGTGTACCAAGAGTAAAAAGATGATCCCCGAAATAGCCATGTCCAGTAATCAAGGCAAAGACCTAGTCAGTTCATTATGAGTTTTTTTCATCTTAGTCTTAGTTAAGTGAGGCCTATTAAAAAAATAGGTACATTAAATCAACTGTTAAAAAAGTGAATCAAGAACTTGAAACAATCTCTATATTATAAGGCTTATTATTTTCTTTTTTTTCCGAAAGGTTTGGAATCAAGACTGCTGATTTGAAAAATCATCATGTCAACTTTACACAAGTGCTTCAGACTCTTGAGTGTTTCAAGATCAAGAGCATTTTCTGCAGCTGCAGATGACTCTTTAGCCAAAGTTGATGTCAACTTAAAAACAGGTGAGAAACATTTTAGCTTTTTTCTTCAACATTTATTTTATTTACAATCTGTTTTTCACAAAACATTAAGTACCGTAAAAACATTGACTTCACTTAATGTCCCCTAATGTTGGGTCTGACCTGATGATGCTTTGAAATTCCACAGAGATTAATCATTAATTTTCTTAAATAATTGCTTGCTAATCCCAGTGGACCAATGAAAGCCATAAACAATATATGTAGAACCAACTGATACTATCAAACTTATAATTCGCAGAAAGCATAATGAATTCCATTAGCAAGTAGAACCCATAAACTTCTTCTTCCAGGAAGAATGTTTTACCATCCAGGCCGTGTATTTATTTTCATTGAAAGATTATTTTATTTTATAGCTGTGCTCCCGAGCCAAGTAAGGAAATCAGTATTTATAGTTTTCTTTGCATTTCAAGGTTCCTCGCACCAGTGAATGTGTTAATAAACCCTTTTGAATTTATCATCTTTTTAGGCATTGCTGTTGTAAGTATGCAGAGGCTCCCAGTCAACAGCCTTAACCTTGAAATGCTCGGGACATTGGGAAAAATTCTGGACGGATTGGAGAAAGAAAAATGTCGTGGCATGATCCTCACTTCGGTTTGTAGATGTTATTTTTACTTTGATTTAGTTTTTTTGCTTCAATTTTTGCATGTACTTAGTTTTAAATTGATTTTTTATGTTGATATGTATTGTTTTTATTAATGTTTTAAGGTTGGCATAATTTTAGCGAATTTCCCCTATAGGGAAGAAGCTGTTACCGTAGTACTCATGGTAAGACCTAAGCCCGCGACCATGATAACTTTTCGTTTTGGGGCCCCCAGAGGCAAAAAACACTATTCGTTCATTTTCATACATATATATATATATCTATATATATACATATATATATATCTATATATATATATATCTATGTGTCTTTAAGCACGATAGCGGCCGTAAAAATGGCCCGATTGGAATGAAATTTGGCTCAGACCTGTAAAGCAGTAATTATTCGGACGAGTTCGTAAACCAGCCCGATCGGACTACCGGAAGGGGGGGTAAAGGGGGGTAAACCCCCCTAAAAATGGGTTTTTTTGAGGTTTTACATAGAAAAACCAAATTTATCGAATTTTTGATGGCACCATTGAATTCAGCTCAAAAAAACAAACAATTTAGTATTTTGAATCACTGCTCTATGTCCATTGGTTACCGAGATATTAAAAGTGGTAAACACAGTACGTTGTCCCAATGTTAACCTTATGGGGAATAAGTAAAATTCTATATCTCGCTTATTTCTCAACATATCTTGATAAAACTTGGTAAACGGCTTCTTCTAGTTCAGATCTACTAAAGAATGAATTAAAAACACCCAGTTTTAATATACCCGTAGCAGCAAACCTGCATACTCTTTCCCATGTTATTCTTATGGAGCTTTCAAAAACATGTCAAATCTTGGACAAAATGCTTTCAAATGTCAAGTGTTGGATTGAAATATGGTTTTTGCATTTGAAATTCGCTGAGTATGCAGGTCTGCTGCAACGGGGGTATTTTGTATTTTTCCCTTGATAGGGCGCTTCACTGGTAAAATGACATAGGGGAGAGGGCGCATGCGGAGTTTTACTAAATCGCTCAATTCTAACCCATTTTTCTTGTTTTATAACAAAATATTGTATTTAAATGTTGACAAACTTCATTAAAAATCACATTTCATCGTTGATACAATTAATTGTTCAACTTAGTAGGTGTAATATTTCAAGTAAACGTAGTAGGTAAGTAGTTTTCTAGTATCAAATAGTTATCACTGTGTGTTTTACGGGAGAGGGAACTCTGTAAACTGACATGGCATCACTGAATTGCAAATAACAAGGTAGCATGGGGGGGTGGGGAGGTATAAATAGTTAAAGGGGATCCCTGAAATGAGCCGCGTAAGGTATGGAGCCGGACATGACTGCCGACACCCATTATACCCGTTTATTTCAATAAAAAAACACGTCTGGAGGAAAACTCCGCATGCGCCCGCTCAAGAGTTAATTGACTTGCCCAAATCTTCAAATTATCATTAGTTATAGGGCTGAGGTATTATTTAATCGTGGTTAACTTAAACAAAGTTGTATTTCAAGTGCACAGATCTAATCAGTTGCTATACCTAATGTATCATAACAGAGTGATGATCCATCTCACAAAGCTAGAAAGTATTGCCACTGCACATGCTGAGCTGTAAATAACTGCCCTTCCACTACTGCTTTAAGCGACTTACAAACAGATCTTTAGCTCTGGCTGGCCCTTGTAGATCACAGCAATTAGCAGGCGCTAACCTAGATTAAGTCATGTTAATTTTAAATTATTGCAATATCTTTTGAATATAACATTTTGCAGGAGTCGCCAACAGTGTTTAGCGCAGGCCTAGATATCATGGAGATGTACAAGCCGCAGCCGGACAGGGTGAAGCAGTTCTGGACCACTCTGCAGACGACGTGGCTCAAGCTCTACGGCGCCCCCTACCCCACCGCGGCCGCCATCAACGTGAGTCCCACTGCAGGCAACTCTCAATAACTCAAATTATTTTCAATCCTGTGGAAAAAATATGCCTAACTAGAAATAATAACCATGTGTAGCTGGAAATACAGGGTGTTTGTTATTAAACACACCCCATTTTTAAGATTGAATAATGCACAAATAAATGTGAAATGAGTATTGTTTTGTTGATCTTTACATTTTATACAACCTATTATTTAAGTTTGATCACATTTAGTTTGCATTATGTGTTCAAACAATCTGCCATCGGCATTCGTATAAAGTTGTGCTCTCTCTATCATGTTCCCGAACACGTGTTGCAAGGTACCTCTTTGAATTTTTTGCATTTAATTTGTTATGGTTGTTTTGAGGTGCTGAATATCCGTGAATTGTTTTCGTAGGCCTTACTTTTTATGTATCCCCATAGAAAATAATATAGTGGGGTCAAATCTGAGGATCTTGGGGGGAATTAATCCTTCAATGATAAAATAAAGTTTCGGGTTGCATTTAAAAAAAAATACCCTGTACTATTACGGTTATGTTTTGCTTCTGTAAGTCGAAGCAACAGTCTGTACAGTCTGTATAGGTGTTAGATGTCAAATGTTGTTCCTTCTGACTGGAGGTATCACGGCCAAGTGGTCTAAAAGTGTTGACTTTAAAGTCAGCATTGAAGACATTCGGAGTGGCACGGTTTCAATTCCTGCCCACAAGCAATCACTATTAGGTTTTCAATTCTGTGCTTAAGTTGTTGGGAGGGTCTATTGAAACAATTTACCGGCTTAAGTGGGAGTTGACAGGAAGTGGACATATTAATAGCAATTGCAGTGGACACCTGTTTTGCTTCATTTTACCCTTGTATTGGAGGGGCACTTTTTTATTTAAAATTTATTAATTCGGTATATGATGACCCGCCAAGGGAAAAGGGACCTTATCTTCCATTTTTTCAAAATTGAGTTATTAGTATATCCTTAATCTGCATTAAAACCCAATTAAACTGGTGATAGAATTTTTAAGACATCTTAAAGAATGTCTGAGTTATAAATTTTTGAATTTGAAATATTTAAAACTGCCATTTTAGGAAATTGCAGTCTAAAGTTTCGCAAATTTCTAACTTATATTTCTTTGCTACTACTTTTATTATTGGCTATATTTCACATACCATTTTGTCAGGAATTTAAAGCAGAATATGAATCATCATTGAATTTGTGTCAATTGTTTGCATTTTTTGTCGATCGATACTTAAAGAGGTGGGATTAATGAAAAAACGCAAAATTTTAAATGTGACGACTGTCACACTCTAATCAACTGTGACGATTTTAACCAATCAAACAAACCCCCGCCCTCTGCATAATCATGTTCTAATATTAATCAATAATTGATTTACTAATGGGTTTCGGCCAGTAAATTAATTCAGTAAATAACTAAATCAACAGCCAATTGCATTTCCTCATAAGCTCCTCGCAACGAAATATTCCAGTGACACCAAGCGACCAGCAATACCGAGAATTCTAGCTTCACCCAAAATGAACTGTAAGAATCAGCAACACGTGCCGGGCAGACAACGGCCACTGGGCAGTGTTTCAGCTTTAATTATGCACGAAGTTATTGTTGGGGTGCAGCACCGTAGAGGGTGTGGCCTCTAAGAGGGCGTTCTGTAGCCTCTGCCGCAGCCTTTCCTACGGGTACTCAGCACGCTGAAGCGGCAGTCCCCATCCAGACGCAGCCAAATAGTCACGCGTGCGCGGCACCGCCACCGTGCCACTCTCTCTTTCGCGGTAATTGCTCTCAGCCATGCTACGCAAAATTAATTAATAAATAATTTGGCCCTCTTTTCCTATTGATATTCTATTTGTGATTTAAATCTAAAGTTGAATTGTAAAATAGTTGAATTGTGAAATTGATTTGGTAGTTTGAAACGAAAAATAAAATGAATTCGGACCCACGTGACTAATTGCATTTAATTGTTCCCAAGAAGTTAAAAGTTCTATGCCGCCAGGAGGCGAACCGCTACATAAAGACCTAATGCCTTGTTAAATGATAAATATTAAAGTTTATTTTAATTTTATACTGAAATAACAATTTATTACAAAATTAATCTTAAGGAAATATAACATTATATTAGCTGTCTGAATTTTTACTTTTTTATTTGTTGAGATTCTAGTACATTTTTTTAGTTTTTGAAACTTCACTTGGACCAGGAGAAACATCGTCAATTACTTCTTCTGTAAGATCCTGTACATTTTCATGTTCTGATTCCTGCATCAGTGCTTAGCAAGTCCTGCATTTATTCCTTACAGAACTCATGGGTTTTCTTAATTTCAAAGCGTTAAAATAGCATTCGGAAAGGCAAGGGATCTTTCTCCAGATTGGAAGGGTTTAGAAAAAAATTAATTTTACCATGTTAAAAGTTAAATTTAAGTGTAAGATGGACCAAATATTGTTTGGAAACATATACAGGGTGTTGATAAAAAACCCTTCAGGACTTCGGGATATGGTTACTCTCAAAACTAAGAAAAAAGTTCCTTTAAACATGGGTCCTAAAATGCTCGGTTATCCGTCTGTCGGTCTGTATGTGTTTTTAACATGATTTTGCATAACTTCGGAACTACTAAAGATAACAACTTCAAACTTGGTACGTCTATGCTAACTATTAGGACCTATTTTGGTGCGAAGTATCAAGTTTCTACTTTGTACCATTTCAAAATGGCAGCCATTTTTAAATTTTAAGACTTAATATCTTAAAAACCGTAAATTTTACAAAAATCTTACTACAGACAAAAAAATTGCGCAATTTTGTTTCCTACAAAACCATATAAAGATTATTAATATCGAACTACAATTAATGGAGTTATTGCAATTTTTCAACATAACACATGCTTGTTTTATGGCAATTATAACAAATTTGCTAGAATTCTGATGGAAAAATTGCAATAACTCAGTTAATTGTAGTTTGATCTTAATAGTCTTTATATGGTTTTGTAGGAAATAAAATTGCACAACTTTTTTTGTCTTTAGTAAGATTTTTGTAAAATTTACGGTTTTTAAGATATTAAGTCTTAAAATATAAACATTGCTGTCATTTTGAAATGGTACAAAGTAGAAACTTGATACTTCGCACCAAAATAGGTCCTAATAGTCAGCATATACGTACCAAGTTTGAAGTTGATATCTTTAGTAGTTCCGAAGTTATGCAAAATCATGTTAAAAACACATACAGACCGACAGACGGATAACCGAGCATTTTAGGACCCATGTTTAAAGGAACTTTTTTCTTAGTTTTGATGTAAGTAACCATATCCCAAAGTCCTGAAGGGTTTTTTATCAACACCCTGTATAGAGCAAAAAACAAAAAAAATCAGAAAATGTGATATTTTTACCCTAACGTCTAAAACTTGCTGTCCTGTAAAATTTTGTCTGGGAAGATAAGATCCCTTTTCCTTTGGCGGGTCACATATTGGCAATAAATGAGGGCAATTCAAAAGGACAAAACTAAAATATTAGACAAAATACGGATAAAACCAAATTTTTAAAATTTAAAATTGAGAAATCAACAAAAACTTGAGCTTTGACTATCAATAGTTGAAGGGGTCCCCCGTAAAACGTTCTAAGCGACAAAAATTTAGTTTTGTGTAATCAAGCGTTGAAAGTTGAATTCTAAAATTTGCGGTTTTTTCAAGGTTAGAACTTATAATCATAATGTATAATTTTGTAATACCCTATTTATAACATCATAATATAGCCTTACATTAAAATTTTACTTGCCATTAAGCATTTTAAAACATTTTAGTGTTATTTTTGGGGTTATAGCGTTCTAAATGTCTGGCGTTTGAATAAAATCATCAGGGAGTGTAGGAATACCAACATAAACGAAAATAAAACTGAATATAAAACAATTTTTTTATATAAAAGTACAAAAACGTAGTGTTGTTACATAACGTGATAATGTCATTTTCCTAAAAGTTATCCCCAAATGTGGTGCTTAAAACGTTATTTTACAACTTCTTTTGGGGTCAATGGGTAATACAGCTTTTCTATATTCTTTCGTGGTCTTATCCTTCCACTTTCCAATATTTACTTCACGTGTTTTATTTTTATTTAAGCGATTTTGGTCGCTGGTCGACAACGCAACGACCGGCGGGGAGTCCATCTTTCGGCGAATACAACTTTATTCCCCAAAAAGTCCGTGCAGTCCCGCGAAACGTCCCAACATTGCCAGACGAAATCAGGGCTACCAACTCAAATATCTTCAAAACAAAATATACCACGTTGTAGCTCGTGTCTTGGAGAACCTTTTTCACTGAACAACTCCGATTTTGAAATTTTGTTGCTTAGAACGTTTTACGGGGGACCCCTTCAATTAATAGACCTCTCTTTCTTATGGCCCAGCTTTAGCTAATTTTGGGTGACCCAGAATTTAAAGTTGACATGGTTCATCGATTACCAACAGAGGGTGCTTCTATCAACCCCTTATTTTAGCTATTTATTTAAACAATTTGTATTCTTTCTTGCATAAATCAATAATCAATTGACTATTGCTTGTTTTATGTATCACTAAGTTATAAATTACCTGCTTCTGATACTTAAATTATAAGGTGACATTAGAACACCCTATTGGGGATTCACTATAACCAGGAGCTCTTTCAATCTTGGGTCACTCAAAACCTGGTACACATTTGATAATGCGACGGAAGGTCTGCTTCAGATTCAAAGTCAATGCCGTTGTGTTGCAGGGTCACAGCCCGGCGGGAGGCTGCCTGCTGGCGCTGAGCTGCGAGTACCGAGTGCTGGTTGGCCCCAAGAACACCATCGGCCTCAACGAGACCAAGCTGGGCATCATCGCGCCCAAGTGGTCAGTTCCCAACAGCACAATACAGGATCCACAACTTTGATTTGCAGTAGGCCAAATACTTATAAGATATTTTATCTGGTTTGTTAATTTGGATTTTGTGGTATACATTTGGGTTTTATCTACTGAATATAAATAAAAGACAACACTTAAAATATATTTACACTTTTACTGTATTCATATACAAGATGGAGAATGGCGATTGATTTTGATTGGTCTCACCAATGCCCATCAGGCTCAGTGAGAGACTGGTAGGATCAAGATGGCGGGTTTGCTCACCAAACACTCAACAGGGATTTTTTGTGGCCTCTCTAATATTTATTTTTATCAATAAGGTTTTTAGGATATATTGTCAATTACTAAAAAATAAACAAATTGACAAAAATTTATTTGCAAAGTTAAGGTTAAACTTAATTTATGGGTTACATTTAAGTACACAAAGTGACGCACCTATTTTAAAATTTTGTAAATCCATCAGAAGCATGGATAATAACAATTTTTTATTGTGACATACAGTTGTCTTGGAATAAAGGAATTTTTATTTGATTTTTATATGATTTAATTTGATCAAGACGTTTTGAGATGTTTCATGTCATTTCTATTTATATATTTATTGTAAATAATGCTTAATTTTGTTTGTATTTTGAGTACTGAATAATCATAATCAGTGATTTAAATACTGTACATTAGATGTGTCTCTACTAATGAACAGTCGGAGCAATTGTTTTATGTGTTCAAGTTACAGGACTAACATTTGGACATTGGCCTACGAGCCTCAAATTAGACCTACAACCCATATTTGTAATAATTATTATGATAAATCACATCTTTTGTAATTTCCAAATAAATTTATGGTGATTGTTATGATTTCATGTCTTTATTGAGTATCCAGACAAAACAAGTAAAAATAAGATATGTGTTCTTAATGTTAAGATCGTAATTGGGTGATTTTCGAGTGTTTTACAGTTTTGGTTGACTGCGGCAGGTTCATGGACTGCATGCGGAACGTGATCGGGGAGCGGCAGGCGGAGCTGGCGCTGACGACGGGGAAAATGTTCTCGGCAGACGAGGCACTCAAGGTCGGGCTGGTGGACGAGCTGGCCACCGACAAGGCCGATGCCCTCGCCAAGGCCGAGGCCTTCCTGGCGCAGTTCGCCAACGTCCCAGGTGAATATTTTACGACACTTTTGTCTTTTTTATTGTAGGAGGGAATTACCCCACAGGAAAATCCTCTGAGCGTACTTCAACCAGTATTTTGTCTTTTTGCACGGCTACCAGAAAGGAAAGGAAGCTTCTCTCAGATTATCCCTTAGGCTCATAGCCTTTAGGAGATTAATACACGGGAAACGAAAGGAAAAAGGAATAGGTCTTTGGAATAGGTTCAACCAAGCTTAGACTGGGTGGGCAAAGGTATACCTTTATCCAATGGATGTTGGAACAGGGCCTCAAGGGATAAGGTAGCCCTCATATTGGACCTCATCTTGGTCGTCAGTACACCTCTGCCTACGCTGCCGCCAAACCCAGCCTCCCCTGTTAGGGAACTGAAGTTGTTCACTGAAAGACAGCTACAGCACTGCCTCCAATCGTGTCAACTTCCGTTACTGTACCAAGGACTGGTACCTAAACTAGCAAAAGCCAGTTAGGATCACAGTGGGGGAACCTACAACACTTACTGAACCAAATCCTCCAAGTCCTACACAAGTCCTTTTTTTCAAAAAAGGGCCTCCAAAAATCCGCTTGACCTGTAGATCCACCAATTATTTTAGTTGGTTAAAAAATGGGATTTTTAACTTTTTTTGTACTTTTGGGATGTTACAATTCACTGCTGTGGAACACAAAGTTTGGTCCCACTATATGTCATTAACTTTACTAGTTTGCAAGATATCTTGAGAGATATTAATTGGTTAGTCAGATTATTACTAAAACTAGCTGTTCTGCCTCGCTGGGAAAAAGTATACAAATAATGGTAAAGGCGGGTTGACACGGTCCGATTAATTTCGGACCGAGTGAATTCGGACGATGTGCATGCATCACTCGGACACAAATGCATCAACAATACATCCGACAACAATGCATCCGAGTAGCTTGTATGGAAACAACTTAGTTGAAGTTAGTCGGATGGAGATATTTTTTTCTCGGATACGAGTTTTGATTTGGAATGGATTTAACATTGGATACATTTAACAATTCAATCCGACTGCACAAGCTAGCTCACAATCCTCGGATTAAACTCAGGCCAAGTAGACTCGGACCGAACGTGCTCTAAATCGCACCGAGTAAAAATCAAGCTCAGTCCAAGATTAATCGGACTGTGTCAACCCTACTTAAATAAGAACAAATGTATCAGCTATTCATCCGTTTTTTCTGATATTTCAGTTCTTTGGGATCATTTTTTATCAAAAAGCCAATCCAATATTTTCCCGGGATTTTCTCACCAAGACCTTTTATTCAAGTATAGGGTTGATGGGTGTCAGGCTTGATGTTTTCTCAAAAGTTACCAATCATTTGGGCTTCATATAAATTTAGACTTACACAAACAATCAAAAACATATAGAAATCGAAATATTATCTTTGCAATAGATAGTCTAAGAATTGTTTCCTTTAACAGTAGTTTCCTTTTTGAAAATTCTCAAGTTATTTTGTGCCACCAATCGGTGTGATCTAGTGTTACATGCTTGAATATGTTCTCGAATGTAGTACTATTAAGAGACAAATTTTATAGTTTCTTAAATGAATTGGCTGTATGCAGTAAAAAAAATTAATTCTTGAAATTATGTCAAATCCTACATATATAACCTATAATATGTACTAAACTTATTCTTGGTTTATGACCTTCTTTAATATTTTTTAGCATTGCATGATTTAGATGTCTTTGTATGAGGATTGTCCAGAAAGTAAGGAATATGCCCCTTCTCTGTGACCGAGTGCTCTCAGCGTGCACTCAACACGTACCGTTATGCAGCATAGTTCTGTGAAGTTGTCACTGTTGCATGAGAGTCGGTTTCATCATGGATCAGGAACTTTTCACATGGGACTTTTCACATCGCATGTTACGTATGGCGTTCAGGCAATTGACTCGGAATAATTATTTAAAGACAGAAACGTGGAATGACTGGACGCAAAAATGAATACAGACATTATCTGTTCTGCAAACGGGTTCTATTCAGAAAATGTTGTTTTTTTTTTAGGTAAAGTGTTTGTCACAACACTTAGGTAGTGTGTTTGTTGCCCTTATCACAGGTTAATTTTACAACTGAATGATACCTGAGTTATATTAGCCTTGCATAAATAAATATTATGTAAACAAAATTAATTGATTGTCTTTTTTATTTTTTTCAGCAATGGCAAGAGCATTCACAAAGCAAGGTTTTAGGAAAGACACTATTGAATGGCTGAAAAAGAATCAAGAGCAAGATTTGCAAGTGTTTTTAAACTTTGTGAATCAACCTCAAGTGCAACAAGGACTGGAACTGTATATGCAAACACTGAAGAAGAAGTAAAACTATGCTCTTTTAGGGTTTTCAAAGACAGGGTGGATTGTCACAAGAAAAAATGAATGGTCTGATTATTATTCATTTAAATGTCAATTAATCGAGATATATTAAGTTTTAAAGTTGACTTTAAATAAAAATGGTGCTAGCAGTAGGGTAAAGAAAACAAAATTTTGTTTATGTTACATAAATTGTAAAATTGTTTTAATGCCCTACAATGATTGATTTTAATATGAAGTAATAATTTTTAAGGCCATCCAATTTATTGAACTCTAGAAATTTTTTTAACATGATAAAATCATATTACAATTTTTTATATAAAAGCTAAAAGCATTAACTAAACATTGATGTATTGCCTACTTAATCCGAAATATTTTACGGAGATACCTAATGTTAGATAGATGATTATTGATTAATTTTGGGAGATGATTCTAAATGACAAATAATATTGGTGTTATTTTCCATTAGAGGTTTTATAAATTGAGACGATCGAGGGGGGAAATATGAAATACCGTATCATGTAGGGTAAAGAATAAAATCAACAAATAAACACAATTTAAATCCTCTTTGCCAATGAGTTACTGATTATGATAATCGAAACATAGTGAACAAAAATAACCCAAAAACTGTAGTGAAATCACAATCGCGACTTGTGGTATTACGTCATTGGTCACTGCAATCAATGGCCTCAGTAGCAGTAAAAGCTGAGGTTTGTTTGTTTATTTTTTAGAGGGCTTCCGTTATTTGAGTTGCCAGTGACTTGGATACCTTGTTCAGGGATTTAAGATATCTCTATTTTTTATCCTCTGTAACATTACCTCTACAATCAAAGGATTGAATTTTATTGTATTTTTTACCTTATTGTGCCAGTTGGTTTTTTTATGTGTTTCATATTTTAGTAACGTCTTGCTTATTATTTAGTCATGAACTTAATTGTGTATTTAGTATTTAGCGAATCATGTAACCTTAAAATGTAAGTACACAAACTTGAATAAAGACTGTTGTTGAAATGTTGAAATTTATATTTTATAGCAGTAAAAGAAGTTAAATAAAAATGTTGTTATTTGTCTTAATAACCTATTTCTGACAGTAAGGTTACAGCAATTTTATAAAAAAATTCCATTATGGTAAAATAAAAGGAACATTTTTATGAATTTAATGTAACAAAAATATCTGTAGATCTGAGAGGAGTTTTAGGAAATTTTTTCCTCAAATACTTGGTTTTCAAACTTGATCTATTTTAATTCAATAAGTTTTTTCTATTAAAACTTGTTCATTTTTTAACCAATTTAAATAATTTATGTATTGTTGGAAAGAGCTCAGTGTTAAGTGAAGTTGTACAAGAAACAAAATTTATGGAAGTCAAGCAAGTAAGGATTTTTAATACTCCCTTTTGCACTCCTAGTTTTGAAGTTTTTACAGTAGAATCCCTTTTAGCGAATTTCCCCTATAGGGAAGAAGCTATTACCGTAGGTCTCATGGTAAGACCTAAGCCCGAGACTATGATAACTTTTCGTTTTGGGGCCACCAGAAGCAAAAAACACTATTCGTTCGAATTTTTATATATATATATATATCTATATGTACATCTATATATATATATATATATATTTGTCTGTTAGCACGATAGCGGCCGTAAAAATGGTCCAATCTTGATGAAAATTGGTACATACGTGTAAAGTGGTAATCACTCGGACGAGTTCGTGAACCAGCCCGATCGGACCACCGGAAGGGGGGGTAAAGGGGGATAAACCCCCCCAAAAATGGTTTTTTGAGTTTTTTATATAGAAAAATAAAATTTATCTAATTTTTGTTGGCATTATTGAATTCATCTCAAAAAAACAAACAATTTAGTATTTTGGTTCACTGCTCTATGTCCATTGGTTACCGAGATATTGAAAGTGCTAAACACAGTAAATTGTCCCAATGTTAACCTTATGGGAAATAAGTAAAATTCTATATCTCGGTTATTTTTCATCATATCTTGATAAAATTTGGTAAGTAGCTTCTTCTAGTTCAGATCTACTCAATAATGAATTAAATCCACCCAGTTTTAATATACCTGTAGCAGCAAACCTGCATACTCATTCCCCATGTTATTCTTATGGAGCTTACTAAAACATGTCAAATCTCGCTATGTTGGATTGAAATATGATGTTCTGCATTTGAAATTCGCTGAGTATGCAGGTCTGCTGCAACGGGGGTATTATAACCTTGTGCCCAGTAGAAAAAAAATGTTCCATTTCAGGGATAAAAATCTTTAGCTTGAAATCACAGTCCTGGGGCAGTCTTTAGTGACGAGTGCTGAACTGATTTCGTGAGTGTCCAATTTCTGGCTTTGAAATGTCCATAAGCGAAAGCAGTCTCCTTTTAGTTATAAAGTCAGTAATGATTGATCCACGGTGCTAGGCGTGTAGGGAGGGAAGTGTGTGAGAGAGATGGAGAATCCCTCACCACTTTTCTCCTACAACGGTTGCATACAGTCAACTCAAATTCAATCACCTGACCATAAGCTATTTACATTTTTTAACTCAGTCAACAAATATTGTTTAAATCTAAAGAACATACTTTCTTGGGTTTTCTGATATTTTTAGCACTCTCATTTTTTATATTTTAGTTCAATATGTTTGTGTTGAGATATTCTACGTAACAACAATTCACTCAGAAGAAGTATTGATTAGCTGCTTCAGTTATCTCATGTAAAACTTGTACAATACTTGTACATTTCCTATTGTTTCCAGGAAATGAATAAGTGGACAGTTCAGGTTAGAACTGCAACCATGTCAGAAAACACAAACTTTTTTCCTTCATTAGCGTCAAAGATAATGAAAATTTTAACTAGCAAAGTGCGAAATATGGTTAGTACATGTGAAATTCACAAGATAAGTATAGAAAATCTTACACACAAGCGTTAATAAGTCGTAGTCAACATCAGTTTCTAGGCAGATTCTGTGTCTGAGCAAGAAGAAGAAAGTTGGAATGCACAAGGACTCATATTGGCTTCTCACTGAATATTCAAAATAGATTTAAATTAGGTCTACTGTGATCAAAGAAGACAACATGCATTACAGCGATAAAGCCGGGTCCAAATTAATTATTTAATAGAGGCAATTATTATTTTTGAATTATATTTTTAAGACTTCTAAGTGTTTAAGATCATTAATTTTGAAACGATTACTTGTAACACTCTACAATTGCCAAAATAATAATGTGTTATATAGCTTTACTATTTTCTTATGTTTGCTTCAGTGTTTAAAAATAGAGCAGAAAAGCTTAAAGGACATAAGTGTAGGCTGTACAATACTTAGAGCAAGCAGCACGACACAAGGCAAGGCCGATACACCTTCTTGGATAACATTTATAAATTAAGTTGATTTGAAAATTTCCTTTAGTGCCCAAAATGTCTGATGACAGTTTATGGTATTCTTTTTTTGTATCCATTTTTTGTATGGTTTGTAGTGCTCAAAGTCTCTATTATAAACACCCAAACATTTTGAAAATTTGCAAACTGAGTTTTTGCACCTAATTTTTTTATTCATACCCCTGAATATGAAACAAATATTTCACAATTTTAATTCACTTTTATGGTACAAAACTTAATTTATATGTGGACAAGAGCATAAAAGAATACAGCACTTTCTGCGGAAAACTTGCAATCACCAAAACTAGTTTTTTTACTGTTCTCAGCTTAAAATAGATATTCCATAAGAATTACTTGAGCTAGATCTTTAGAACTTTGTTTATGGTTATCTACATTAAATTATCGAAAAAATCACATATTTCCAATAAATTTGGTCGTCAATTTTTTTTAATTGAGAAATATTATAAAAAAATATGAAACATTTTCAGCATTTTTTCAGTGCATACAAAAATACAATAGTATATTATAACTTACCATCTTCAAAAAACATAATTTAAAAGCAAATTTAGTGAAAATCAAAATGTCTCATTAAAAATAAAAATATGTTATTTTTATAAATAGGTATTTTTAATATTATCAATGTTAAAAAGGCTAGCTAAAGTCACTAAAATTATTTTTAGACCCATGGTGATATATTCAAAATTTTTTTGAATGGAATGGAGGTTTTTTTACTATAACTGAGAAGTCTTCGAAGAAGTGACATGTGTGGAAAACAATGGATCCATCAGAAGGTGTGATATCATTGCCATTGACAAGAAGAAAAAACATGGATATATTATTGATCCAACTGTCCGATTTGAAAAAGCACATAATCAACCACTTCTAGTACACAACGAAAAGAAAGATATATATAGTGGAACAAGAGATGACATTAAACAAAAATACAGACTTTATAATGTAGAAGTCATTGGATTGATGGTTGGAGCAAGAGGAACTGTTCCAGATTTTTTCAAAAAATTCTGGAATCAGTTCCACCTCCCAAAAGAATCTTTAAAAATTATCTCGACAACAGCCATCAGATATTCAATTAACATTTTAAAGAACCATTTATATAGTAAATACCAATAATTAATTATCCAACCATTTTTTATAATATTTCAAAATTCATCAACCTTTGTTATTCTGCAACCTTTGTTATTCAGCAACTTGTAAATTATAAGAAGGTGTTAATTTATTATTTACTTAATAAATTATCTTTATATATATATATACTCAACAACAGCTTTAAACTCATTTTAGCATGTAAGGTAGAGACTCCCCTTAAGATGCTAACATATAGAAGAATGATGCTAAAAAATGACACTATTCTCATGTCTGTAAAAACGCAAGTTAGGAAGTTACAAAAATTTAAGTGTTAAAAAACTGATTAGTCAAGACAACGAATACTCAAAAAAAGTATAGAAGTAAAAGCATGGAACTAAATTTTTGACTTTGCAGCTTTGTTTGGACTAGTTAGGAGGTGAACATAATAGTCCCCGCCCAGCCCTTGAGTGGGGGGAGGGAGGGGGTCTGAAGGTAACATTTTTTGGTTTTCCTAAATGTCTTGAAAACCCAACTTTTAGTAATCCCTATCAAATTGGAAAATTAAATTAAATTAAATTTCTTCTAAGAAAAAAGCATAATATGTTTATTTTGGTCCAACCATTTAGAAGATAAGCACTAATTTTATCAATATTTAAACAAATATTCCTTCCACAAGAAATACATGTAAATTTGTGAGTAATTTACATGTCCAATGGGGCAACACTTTTTACCCAAAGAAAAATGAATAACATTTATGAAATAGTGACAAAATTCCCAGTAATTTTACACCTCAATCATAGAAATTGATCCAAAGTAAAGGTCTTGGCGAGGTCATAAAAAGATATTTTTTGAGGAATTATTACAAATATGTGTTCACTTCAACTTTTTGTGAGCATGCCCACACCTTTATTTTAAACAAATTTTATGATTGAGGTGTCAAATTACTGGAAGTTTTGTCAATATTTCCTGAGTGATGTTCAGTTTCCTTTAGGTGAATAAGAGTTGCCCCTTTGGGCATTTATGTTATACACAAATTTACATGTATTTCCTATGGAAGGGATATTTGTTTAAATATTTAGTGCTTGCCTGGTAAATGGTTGGACAAAATAGACATATTATATACTTTTCTTGCAGTAAATTTAACTGCCTTTAATTTTCCAGTTTAATAGAGAATACGAAAAGTTAATAGCTTTCAATATATTTAGAAAAAAACAAAAAATGGTACCTTCAGTCCCTCCCCTCCCCCTGCTCAAGGGCTTCGAACGGGGACTTTTGATATGTTCACCTCCTAACTAGTCCAAACAAAGTTTCAAATTCAAAAATTGTGTTCCAAAAATTTCCCTCTATACCTTTTTGTTGCCTGGACTAATTAAATGTTTTCTCAAAATTTCCTTTAAATTATAATAAATAATCAAAACATACTTATGCTTGCAACCATTTTTGGCTTTAAATAATAAGCCTAAGTAATCCAGAATTTTGAATCATTAGTTTACGTCAATTGGTTGCAGAGATAATTGATTTTTCGTTTGGTGGAAAACACAGAACACTATTCCTAAGTTATCCTATCGGAAATAAGTAAAATTCTAGATCTCGCTTATTTTTAAACATATTTTAATAAAACTTGGTCTACGGTTTCATCTTGTATATATTACTTTAACAAGAACAAGATGAATCAATTGTACATATTACTTTAAAACCCCCATTTATACATTTTCATGGCAGAAACTGGCATGCTCATTCCCCATGTTATCCTTATGGGAAATAAATAAAATTATATATCTTCTTCACTTCTCGGCTCATTATCAAATAATATCGCATAAATGATTGTGAAAATCCAGGTTCAAAATTTTAAGTCATAAAATTTCAAATTTGAATCATTCATGTAAGGAGAATGTATGTAACAGAGTCCATGATACCATTTATTTGATTGGTTACGGTTGATTATAGTCCAATTCATATAACATGGCCCTGGCCTTCTGTAAGCCCAATGCTAAAATACCACCAGTCTCATTGGCCATGTCATTTGACTTAAACTATAAATTATTCATCCAACGCCAACACGCTGTAATAGATGTACAGGCAATTAACTTATAACAATAATTTGAATTGGGTTTCTAGTTTTAACCAAAGGTAACTGTATTTTTTTAATACAATTTCGCTGTTAAAAAACAATATACTTGCCATAATTATTGTTTAATGAATCATATTTTGAGTTAATCGACCAGATAGAAACCTGCCACGTTTAACAGATTATTTTTTATGACGGTAATCTAAAAAATCTTTCTATTCTGCATTTAAAACAAAAGTTTATGGTTATCAGCATTATACAAAAGTAATCTCAGTTTCAAAAATATCACTGCTGAATGACAGTATATCTACCGTGCGATTGTATTATGTTATAAGTTATTATACTGTATAATAAGACCTGAAAAACTCTTGCTTTACTGCATTTAAAACAAATAGTCCGTAAAGAAGAGAATGAACATTGAAAGATAACTTTGAATTTAATAAAACGTAAATAGTGTGCTCTTTCGGTCCATAGTCATGGATAAACGAAAATAGGAGGTATAAATAAAAAAATACAATAACAAAAAGGTATAATACAATATCTTCAAAAAGGTTGCAAGAGAATTTCCCTTTGAAAAGGTTTATGGCTCCTTTTCAAAACAAAAAGCTACAAATCAAATTAAATGCATCCAAAAATTATTGCATCATCACTTTGGTTTATAAATATACTTGAATAAGTATGCTATGCCAGATTTGTGCTTAAGCATGAATAAGTTGTAGATAAACGAATTGAGTTATGATTGTCAAGTCAATTTGTGATTGTGTAATAGACAATCACGGCACAGCTACATGATGGTTGTGCTTTGATTTTGCAGCCACAAAATGCCCGCGAGACTTTTAACCATGATAAGACCGAGAGATTTTATTGCCGAAATATGGCTGAAAATTTATGTAAAAACGGTGGAATCGAGATACTGATATCGTTTGTCGACAATCGACGACAACGAAACTATCAAGAGAATAGTCTGTCGTGAAATTCAGCCGAGGTTTGCCGGCCACGATGCAATCGAGATTTTTTGAAATGTCGTCAGATTACATGGCCATCTCTTGTACTAGAGAAGGCTATGCAGACTACTGTGAATTTCCTGACAGCAAAATATCAGAAGATGTAATCGTATATATTGATATGTAAGTTAATATTATTGTTGTCTTGTGATACGAACGTTTTTCAAGCCTCGAAAAAAGCGAGAAATAATTTTGCGAAACGACCGAGAGATTTGACACCGTTATTACGTGTCAAAGTTATTAAGTTTTGGCGGTCGCAATAAGACTAGCATATTTGCCAAACGAAGGATTCGAAGACATTTCACAGCCAAGAAATTTCGAGAGACTATTAGCTACGCCACGAAAGACCGAGAGATTTTCTTTCTAGCTGTGATCGAATCAAAGCATTTGTCTTGTGATGCGACCGGGATTTTTCACATGCTATTCGTCCCAGGAACTCGCGGCCTCGACGTAACCGAAAGATTTGATGACCACGACAGGCGGAGAGACTACGGAGTGACCGAGACAGGTAATGCTGAGATTGACCGTCGGAGATAAAAGAGATTTGACGGCCTCGAAACGGCCGAATCGCTGAGAAATTATCGAGAGATTTGCCTCCATCACTACTTTACCGGGATATTTTGCAGCCCGATAAAGAAAACTGTGTTTTACGATGTTTTTTGAATTTTTTTTACAAATTTATATTTTTTTACACAAAGGTATTGTTTTAGTTATACGTTTTCGAATATTTCTTTCTATCTACTGTGATCAGTTTTCAATGTTTGAAAAGAACAACCGGACAATATTCGACAGTAAAATATGTAATTGGGACCATTAACTTTGAAAGACTAGTTGTTATTTGTTTTGTTTGTGGCTTAACCGGTCGATATGGAATCAATTGGCTTAAAAATCCCTATTTAAGGATGATTTTTTTCTGAACGGATTTGTCAGTCGACGACTCTAACGATTCAACATTCAAGGTAAGTACAATTTAGATTGATTTATTTTATCAAAATGTATGAGTTGTTTCTTAATTTTTCACTGGAGATTTTAATACAGATTGTGCTGAAAATAAACCTGATGCAAAGAGACTTGTTGACCGGTTATGGATTTAATTAATTCATATTTTCATATACGAGATAGTTAAAAAAAACTAAAACAAGAATTGATAATATTTTATCAAGCTTAAAAAAAATTAAAATACTATTAGCAATGACCCTGCTTAACAGATCATTATGCAATGCAGATTGCGACATTTCATTCCCTTAACGCTCCAAAATATTTCTACAGTAAAAATATTTTATATCTTTAACTGATTTAAAAGTTGATGAATTCAGAGAACTGTTAAAAAATGAACCATGGCATATTTTTCAAAAAAAGAAACTTTCTATGGATGAATTGTATGATCCATTTTCTAGCATAGGCCTACTTAACCTAGCATTTCACCACTTCATTCCCTTTAAAAAAGATATAATTAAAAGAAAAAACTTATTGTACGAAAATTAAACTACAGTAGAGCGCCGATTATCCGAACTAATTGGGGACAAGGGGTGTTCGGATAACTGAATATTCGGATAATCGAACATGAAAGACAACATTTAAAAATTATATATGTAACGTAATTCTTAATAGTAGAAAGCCTAAAAAATGATCAAACAAAAATTATTCACTTAATTTTATTATGAAATCTATCAGAATACATTGATATCCCGGCGCAACGGGAGTTTCGGTTGGCGCGCAAATTTGAATTGCTTGAGAATCATGTTCAAAATATGAATTATTATGGCGTTCGGTTAACCGACGGTTCGGATGATCGACGTTCGGATAATCGGCGCTCTACTGTATCACAAGAAGCACAAACAAAAAAACTAGAACCTTTTTTATATCCTCAAAAAAATTAAATTAATTTCATCTTCTACGTCAGTTTAAGAATTTGAAATCTAAATATAGGTACTTAGTGCGAATAGAAAAATCTACAAATATTCCAAATAAATGTGATAAAAAAATCCAATGATAAGTCAAAGACTGTATGGAAAATAATCAACAAAAATAAAACAGGAAAGAAAAATAAATAAAACTTAGAAAATGGAATTAAACTCCAAGATTCTTCCGGATTCCTGATTGAAAATACATAACATGAAGCAGATGTATAATGACTTTTTTTATAAATATTGCCAATAAGACTAACACCTTACAGAAGAAAATTTACAACATATTAAAAAATAATGTAACACAAACATTGTTTTTAAATCTCTCAACAACAGGAAGTCGATGATATTATCAAATCGTTAAAAATGACAAATGAAGTTGGACTTGACGAAATACGGGTTAAATTAGGGAAAGAATGTTGTAAAGAGATAGCAAGAAATGTTAGAAATAAATGTCGTTGTTGAAGATTCTTATTAACTATTCCATAGAACATTGAAAATTTCCCAAAGCATTAAAAAAAATTCAAAACTGTACCATTATAAAAACAAGGTGATCCATTTATACAATCAGTTATAGCCCTGTATCTACATTACAGTATCATAAATTAGCAAAAATTTTGAAAAAGTTATATTGAATAGTTTAAACTCATATCTTACCTGTAAAACATGCATAAAAAGTCGGTTACCTGCAAATCAGCTTATTGTTTACTTCTATTTCCTGCAATCGTCGTCCGGAAATCTTTCCGGCCTAGGCCGGAAAGATTTTTTTATTAATATCGGCAATGGGTAACTTACGAGCCAACAAAAGGGAACAGGAAACAGACGTTACTGTGTCAATATGATGAAAAATTTGAATTAGAATTGTAATAAATTCTAAATGCGTATTATATATAAATAATTATTAATTAAGATAATAAAAAAAGTACCGGTTTTGAAAAAAGTTGAAAATCAATGTTAAAAAACCAAATGCAGTTGTTGTTGGAAGCCCATGAAACTGGCTCTTTGGAATGTCGAAACTTTAACCCGGCTCTAATATTCGTTACGTTGATGAAAATATATATTCATGTTTAAGTAACGCCTTCTAACGTTTCCAGATGTTCCGCTCGTGGCTGGTGCTGGCCGTCGCCGCGGCGTGTCTGGCGTGCCTGGCGAGTGGAGGAAGAGAAAAAAGGGACCCGGTAATCCATAACTGTTATGAAAAATAAATACTCTTCCGGATAGTTCCAAATCGGTACTTACCGATTTGGAGAACAGGAACATTTTTTTATTTTTCTGTGCTCGCTGGTACTTAGCCTAAGTATTATACCGACCACACACCAATTTCATAGGAAAAATAATGAATAATGAAATAATGAATAAAAGTAACACGATATGAACAGTGTGCGTAATGAATGTATTCATAGTCAATGGTAGAACGGATCACCTCCTTCAGTCGCCACTACCGACCGGACTGGTTAGATTAGGCAATGTTAGGTCGGGTGATGTTAAGTTAGGTTATGTTAGGTTAGGTTATGATAGTCAGCGAATAAGATAACGGAGTACGACGCGATACACGCTCGTACAGTCAGGCGTTCTCCATTATCGTCTGTGAGGGGAGGGGAATAGCGATAACACTCGGCGGCAGAGGGGAATCGTATTGTTGCGAGTACACAATTTATTATGTAGTACCTGGTGGACCGAGCCTTGCTCGGTGTTATTTCATGTTTACCAGTTCATCCAGTTACTATAAAATATTTCAATGTCATAAAATTAATAAATAGAAACCTTTTTTATTGCTCCACGGACTCTTCATCCCACTTGCTGTATTTTCCCTTAATGGCTGTAGATTCCAAACAGCTGTTATGATTACTTCATTTGTTTACACTTTCCTTGTTTATTTTCGTTGCTATCGCGGCAACCCATAAGGCCAATGTTATTTGCGGCAGTTTCAGTTACCGTAGAACATTGGTTCATTGAAAATTGTGCATTCATCTTAAGGTTCTGTTCCTCTATGCTTCTTAATGGTTCCAAATACCTTTGGTACTATCGACCCGCTTATTCTTCGAGTAACATGATGCTTACTTCACCACTCAACATTCACGATTTACATTTTATTTGATCATCGACCCCTAAAATTAAAATTAAAAAATAAAACTAATTGCGAATTTTCTTTTTTAATTTATATCTTGATGCTGTGCTGTGGGATATATTTTTATTATCATAATATTTGATGTATTATTACTAAATTTTCTAATATCTACAGCTGTCTTGAATTTTCCTATTTTTATAAGTATTTTTATATTTGTAACTAACGTATGTTTATGACTAGGTATTTACCGCACACATGTCCTTCGCGGCTTATGCGGTACGAATTTTTCGTACATAACCTGTAACAATTGCACGTAAACGTCGTGCAGTGCACGTCAAGCAAAGTCTACACAATGTCAGTGTTGTAGTCCTGACCATTATGTTATCCCTAACAATAGGTGATAGACAATGTCAATATTATAGTCCTGACCAGAACGCACTTCTGGGACCATTTAAACATAACGTCTTCCTGTGACTTGGTCAGACCGTCAGACTCTGTTAAATATAAATGCCACTGCCAAGGTTACATTCCAGCCATTAAGTATCATGGCCGGCTGTTATATGTCTGAATTTTCTGGCTAAAGTAATAAATCACTTTAGCCAGCCATTATTCACGATGACTAGCACGTTTTTAGGTCAAAGTAATAAGTATAATAGAATATGAATTACTTTGAATATAAATTACGAATAATAGCAATTTAGCGTCAGTCAATGTGACAACTCTCCGAGTTCTGGTCTAGGTTAGGTTAGTTCAGGTTAGGTCATTTTATTTTTATGTTAGGGTAGATTAAGTTACGTTAGGTTAGTTTAGGTAAAGTTAGGCTGGGTAGGATTAGGTTAAGTATTTATCATATTGACCAAACTCTGGTAGATATAATGCATAATGTCTGGATAAAGCGATAAATTAAGCCTAATCCATTACTTTAACCGAAATTGCTAGTTGTTATACATATGGCTGGTTATTATTAGTAATAGCTGGATTATTCACTTTGGCTGTAGCGTAATAATAATTGTTTCAGACTCTTCCCGGGGCCCCCAACCACGCCTGCCCCCCGGGACAAAAGCGGGCCCCGCCGGACCCCAGCGCCCCCCGCGGCACCCCCGGCGAGTGCAGGCCCGACGCCGTCGAGGGCTGATATCAAATTGAATTGAAATAAACTGTAATTAAATGAAATGAAATAAAACAAAGTGTAATAAAGTGCTATGAATTAATAAAAAACATATTTATTCACCCAGGCAAAGTTAGGGCTATGGCCTTTTCTTACACTTAACCTGCCCTAACATTTGGAGGGATAAAACTTTTTTGTTTTCACTACCTACCCTGTTTATAATCTATAGTAACCCACGTCACTTTGTGACTTAAAAATAAGTTTCATGTTAATTATTTAAAGGGTTTCGCAGCGTAAAATACTATTTAATGACGAAGTGTGTGTGTTGCTGTGATTTTCTTATGATTTTATAGACAAATGCATGTTAGAGGCCTACGTGAATAAAATTGACAGAGGCTGAACTTATCATAACCTTTGCTTTGGAGATTTATTTTCAATAGAAATGAAAAGAGTAGCATCCATTTCCATGCATTGAAATGAATGATATTTCGCAATGATATGAAATGAATGTTATTTCATGAATATTTAAGAATAACATAAACTAATCTCTCAATAACATTTGTAAAACGGCCAATGGTCATAAAACAAAATTCTCAGCATTAACAACGGCCAAATAATTACATTTTTAAAATGACCTGGTTTTTGTTTTCGTATATCTTAAGTACACGGTTGACAAATTAATACCTAAGCAAATATCATAATTATTTTCTTTGAAATGCTCAATTTTCGTAACTCAAAATGATTTGACTGTCCTTTGCACTTTGTTTATTGGAAACAATTACGACTTGCTATTGCATTGTACGCTATTACATAGTGGTCTTTTCACATCCTGACCTCAAAATACAATCCCTTTCATCCGAGCATGGGCGGATTTTTAGGGGTACCAGAGTGTGCCTGGTTCCCCTGATATTTGGTGGATTTGTTTGGCAGTGAAGGGGGAAAATGTTTTCGAAAAATTACAAATGGTTATTATTAAATAAAATAAGTACCTACTTGGAATAAGCCTTAAAATGGACCATCGTTTAATGGAGTCATAACTCAATACATTAACCCAGTGACAAGACCTGTATTTAAAACAATCTATTTACCTTAGTTTGCCTGAAGGTCTTGTGAAGTTGTTTTAAACTAGATGTACATTTCGCCGCAAGTGCGGCATCTCCAATCTCCATCACCTTCATACCCATTCCCCACATGTTATCCTTACGGGGAATCGGGGAATAAAATAATTCTACAGGGTGTTTTTTTAAGCGCAACCCATTTTTAAGATTGAATAATTCACATATAAATACGAAATAATTATTGTTTTGTGGTTCTTTACGTTTTATACACTCTATTATTTAAATTTGATCACATTTAGTTCACCTTATGTGCTCAAAAAATCCGCCAGTGGCATTTGTATGAAGTTATGCTCTCTCTATCAAATTCACGAACACGTGTTTGTATTAGGTACCTCTTTGCATTACATTTGTTTTGTTTGTTTTGAGGTACTGAATATGCTGTGACTTGTTTTGTTAGGCCTTACTTTGTATGTATCCCCAAAGAACATAATAATATAGTGGGGTCAAATCCGGGAATATTGGGGGTAAATAATCCTTCACCGATAAAATCAAGTTTTGGGTTGCGTTTTTAATGTGTGTGTCTTTAAGCATGATAACTCGCGTAAAAATGGTCCGATCTGAATGAAATTTGGCACAGACATGTAAAGCAGTATTATTCTATGAAAACAATTCACAAGATATTCAGCACCTCAAAACAGACATAACAAATTTAATGCAAGAAATCCAAAGAGGTACCTTGCAACACATGTTCGGGAATTTGATGGAGAGAGCATAACTTTATACAAATGCCAATGACGGACTGTTTGAGCACATAATGTAAATTAAATGTGATCAAATTTAATAATAGGTTGTATAAAATGTAAAGATCAATAAAGCAATCCTCATTACACATTCATATGTGCATTATTCAATCTTAAAAATGGGTTGCGTTTAAAAAATCACCCTGTATATCTTCATTATTTCTTAACATATCTTGATGAAACTTGGTATATGGATTTTTTCTACTTAACTACCTCAACTAAGTATTGAATTGAAACCACCCAGTTTAAAAATATCTAATGCAGCAAACCTTCATACTCATTCCCCATGTTATTCTTATGGAGATTACAAAAACATGTCATATCATAACTATGTTGGATGAAAATATATATATTTTTGCATTTTAAATTCGCTGCAATGGGGGAATTTAAGATAACAGAAAGGCATTTTAGTGTAAAACTAATTTTGACTGCGTAAAATTGATTTTTTACTGCATTTGAGACAATTTTAATTTGAGAATAAGTGATGATTTTGGAGAAAAAATTCCTATACTAATAATAGTTAGGCTTTAAAATGCTGTTTCAGCATTTTTCAGCAATGCCGTTAATTAAATAAGGCTTCGCACAGCATTTGCATTTAAACATAGCGCCTAAAGACCAGGCGAAACTGAACTATTCCATACTTCAGTTAGTTGAATTTGCGTTGGACGGTGCGAAGGCGCCAAGCCTCCGGGCTTATCTCTTGAATAGGCTGCACAGTTGTGTGTTGAGTGAGTAAGGTGCGAAAGTCTTACGAGGGAGGCAATCTAATTTACTCTCGAAATACACACCTTTTTCCTTCAGCTTCAATAATAAAAACCCGATGAATAAAAATCCATTTCCTTGCTATAAATGTTATTAAACCATATTAATTTTGTTTTGTTCTGCTATTAGCACCTGCGATTCTGGAAGCTGCAACCATTCATGCACCAGCGACCAGATGAATGTTGCAGCATTCTTACACGTTTAATTAATTATAAGCTGGTTAATTGTCGTAAACGTTTCCTGCCCCTGTAATCAGTTCTTCGGGTGAGCTGAAACATATTTCTATGTCTGAGTCGAAATTTGAAAGCGCTCCTTTTTTGAATGATTGATTTAGATGTTGTTCTTGTTGGTTTACTTTGTCTTCCGCCGGGAGATGAAGTCAGTAATCACATTATACTGTCACTAGGAGACAAAATGTTAGTTTACTCACTCATTGTAAGGAGTAAAATGCGTCTAAACGCACAGCAGGTGGAGGGAAATTATTTTTTCATCAAAGTGATACAGAAACATCTGCTTTCTGGTCCCTTATGTTATTATGTTGGCTCGAAAGGTAACCATCGCCGGTAAAAAAACTTTCCGGCCTAGGACCACAAAAAAACTTTCCGGCAAATATACCAAAATGAATGAACGTGTTTTTGGGCTCTAGGGACATATCAAAACGAAAGAATAACATGGTCCCGGGCTTCAGGCTCAGCCCCTGACACGGCCTACGGTAATAGCTACTTTCCTGTAGGGGGAAATTGGGACATTTGCTAAAAGACGTGACACACTTACAATTTCATTGTTAAAATTAATGAGAAAAAAGGAGCTCAATTTTGGAAGATTTGGAAAAAGGAGCTCAATTCGGAAGGCCAGGCAGACTACCGAGGAATGAAGGAGATAGGCACTGACGAGACGATGATTTTTGGCCTTAGAAAATATTCTTTAACAATGATTAACTTGAAGTAGTTCACTCATGCGCCGATTTATGTCAGGAAATAATAGTTTTGTGATGCCCCTGACCACTCAGTCAGTGCGGAGTGCGCGTCTGTGTATCAGGGAAAAGGTACCTAAAGTCGCCGGCCATGTTATTTTCCACACTGAGAAAAATATCTTAGCGGAAAAGCAGAGTTTTTGCCCCAAGTCTAGAATCTGTACTCGCAATACGTAAATAAGGACTTTGCTCACGTACAGTAGTGTTGTGTCTGGACCCAGCTCAATGACTCAGCAGAGTTTTGGGCATTAGTACAGACGCAGGACTCGCAGTCCTTCTTTAAGAACTTTTTCTCTGCAATTACGCTCGAACTGCCGTATTTGCAAATAATCAGGGAATTTACCGTGATTTTAAGGGAAAAACATTAAAGTGACGTCATGGATGGTTTGTATACGTCACAAAACACGTCATAAGTTTATCCATGATTACTTTCTGGCTGCAGCCCACTGCATTTACGATAGGCGTATGAATGAGAACTTCAAATTATTTCCATGTGATTTGGTAAAAGCAGTTAGTCTTTATCTTGTTTTAGTTCGCATTATCATCAAATATTTTATTTCAATCGAATAAATATTTTTTAACCAAATCAGGATTGATTTTAAGTCCGTTGAGTTAGTTTTATATTTGGGATTGAAAATTTACAAATAAATGTGATACAAGTTTGAATAAAAACATTCTGTTCTATTTTTAAATAGTTGCAACGACGCAGTGATCAGTTTTAGACCGAAGATTAATTTTATCTGCCCAAAGTTTACACGAACAAATTACCAAAAAAAGTAATTGCACTGTTTAAATCCTGCTTCGATTTTCATAACTCAGGTATTTTTAGCGAAGTCTTAAATAAGATGAATTGTAAGAAATAGAATGCAGGTCGAGTATAACTTTGCATTGATTTTCTGCCACTTTTAAATAAATCAAATAAATAAATATATCAGGTCAATAAATTATAACTATTAATGGTGTAAATACCTTGTACTGTCAAAGTGATCCTTTGTAGTCTCATATTAGGGGCTACGACAGTTTCAATCTCAGAGAGATCTTCCTTAGGCGATGGAAATCAAATTTCATTCAGTGGAAGTCGTCAAGAAGCATTAAAAGCCATCATGACACATACTCACGTAACAAAAACGGACAGACGCACAAACAGCGAACAAACATCACTTTGTGATTCCGGTACCGGGAAACACGCACGACACGTATACGGAGAGCTAGTCTAGACTCAATTACGCAATAAATTGTCACTGTAGAGAAGTACCACTAGGCGTAAAACTGCACTTATCACTTCTTCAGATCCTATTCAACAACTACATTCGTCAACAGGCAGCCGTAACGCAATGGATATAGCAGTCTTCACCTGAACATATAAGTCAAGAAACATCGGGCGTGGATAGAACTTGGATGGGTGACCGCTAGAGGAGGGACCAGACATATTTTACTTATTTTAAGTCAAAAATACCGGTAAATGCGAAGACTAGGCAAGTCAGTGCATAGAAATCGGTTGTATTTTACGAGAGTAGGAATGTATATTCTGTGATAAACTGTGGTGAAGGCAAAATGAATCGCAGGATATTCTGAGAAAAGTCTCTGCAATTACGAGAGCCTACTCTGATCGGCAGGACTTACAACCGACAGTAATGACGTCATAGCCAGTGACGTCATAACTATGTAGACAAACTAAGTCCTGATTTTCCGTGTGGCGGCCTCACTGCCGGCGCATTGAGCCGGGTCCAGATTGCAGTGGGTAACCCGCACACCCTTATTTACGTGTATTTTCCACGTATTTCAGGACTAAATTTTTCTCAGTGCATGTAAGCGACTTGAGGTCCCTTTTCGTATGCATGGCATAGACTGAAAAATTTACTATTTTTCAATATCCCTCGGATATTTTTATTACTAAAATATCCGGACGAATATGTACAAGAAAGATAAAGGAATCGTATCCAATCAAAACCTGGAAATAGATATTTTTTACTTGATACGACTAAAGTGCACGTACTGTAAAATTTACTTCCCCCCGTAAAATACTTGAGGTCCCTTTTCACTATCCGCATCGTTGAAGATTGCATATACTGAGAGGTTCGCCTTCCTGTAGTCCTGTAATCCTGTGACAATCCTTGGAGGTCACAGATTGTTGATAGCCTGAGTCATGAGCCTTATAACTAGACAACTAGACCAAACTGGTGCTGCTATACACACACGTCACGTCACGTCGCGTCCACTTACGGCCATTTCGGCGATTCCGGAGGGGGTGCTATACATATTCCATCGATTCGCATTTTCTAGCTTCTAAGAGCCAAATGGCCGATTGATTGGACGTCGGTGTAAGCTATACATACACGTCACGTCACGTCGCGTCCAAATTCGGCCGATCCGGCCGTGTATGCTCTTCAGAGCATTCGAGTCGGGCCGTGCCGTGACGTGACGTGCATGTATAGCCGGTTCCATTTGATTACACAGGTTTCATTCACATCAAATATGGACGCGACGCGACGTGACGTGACGTGACGTGGCACCTTAAGAGGGTTCCCTATACCTACCCCAAAATTTGCCTAAAACGCTCCGCGAGGTGTCATTTAGTGCCTATAGTTTTCAAAATAAAATTTAATTTAACATAGCACTTCAAATACAAAGAGTTGTAGAATGTTAATTGCAAATCCAAAATCGTTCATGATAACGTGTTCTGAAGATACATTCCGTTGAAGTTTACCGACTTTAACGCCATGTATCTTTTTAACGAGTAAGCATAAACGATTTTGGAGAAGCAATAAACTCTCTGCAAATCGTTATCTTTACAATGCTATTTCCGAATAACTTTCATTTAAGAATTGGAGACGCAATATGACACCGCGTTTACCCCTGCACCGGCTTGCGCGGCGAAAAGTGCACAGATTTAACATGGGCTCTTATGGAGCCGCAGATCCAAAGTCGCCGCTTGTGTCGCAGAAAAACGAAAATTACCGTTGGTAGGGAACCCTCTCAAGGAGCCTTTTACACCAGGCGGACACAGCTACCGCACGGGGTCTCCTCGCGCCTCCGATGCCGGCCACCGCGAGCGCCGAGACCAACCGACGCCGACGCGACGCCACAGTAGGGTATTTGCCTCATCTAGCCGGACACAAATACAGGGTGTTTTTTTTAACGCAACCCATTTTTAAGATTGAATAATGTGCACATAAATGTTTAATAAGGATTGTTTTATTGATCTTTACATTTTATACAACCTATTATTTAAGTTTGATCACATTTAATTTACATTATGTGCTTAAACAGTCCGTCATTGGCATTTGTATAAAGTTATGCTCTCTCCATCAAATTCCCGAATATGTGTTGCAAGTTACCTCTTTGAATTTCTTGCATTAAATTTGTTATGTTTGTTTTGAGGTGCTGAATATCTTGTGAATTGTTTTCGTATAATAATAATACTTTACAACCTGTGGCAAATTTATTATTTGTAAGAATTTAAAAAATAAACTGGAAAGTCCCGCCCCCCTTTCTTGTAAATTCGACCTAACGAATAGCCAGCTACATCAACACTGCACTGGTGTTATTTGTTAGTACGCGTTTTTACCACCTAATAAAAATCCAATCGGACATAATTCCTGAGATACCAAAAGATAGCAGCCTATTCTGGACAGTAACAGACCCCAGTTTTAACAAATGGAGGGAATAATTTGAGCAATCTGGCGTGCGCGAGAGTTACCCCTGTCGAATAAACCGAGGGAAAGTTTGGTACCAACTATATAACTGTCTACATCACAGTGTAACTACCATTTGTGTATTCGATATAAGCCTAATGGAATATTTAGTAGTAGTATGGTAGTAGTTAGAATCTGTCATCATGTGCTTTAATTATTGTTATAACTTCAGAGTCTATATTTTAGCCTGCAGCAGAGAAATTGATATTTATAAAAAAGCGAATAAGCAAAATGGTTAAGAACACCTTAAAAGGGCGCGGAACGCAATGAGCGTAAGAATGTGCTTATGCGCAAGGTTACTAAATAGCTAAACATGATATATTTTTCGCGAAACCTAAATAAGGAACATTAATAGACAACGAACACAGTGTTATGAAGAATCGCTGTATCAGTCACTGAGTCAGATGCGGTAGAAAAGAAAAGAAGTAGGGGTGTAAGTTGGATATGCATGACAGGCAGCGACGAATTGACTTTGAACATGTAGCTGATTAGACTAGACTTTTTTCATTGTCTGTGTGCACTGACCATAGTTACTGGAGAAGGCATTTAGTTAGTTTCCAAGTTAATTATATTTTTTAAAGGTAGCCCTTTTAGTTGTCAGCTGTGGAGGAATTAATTCGTAATTTCATTATATATACGATATATAACCCACATACAGCCGTGGTATGGGGGGGGGGCAAAGGGAGGGAGGGCGCCAAATAAACTCAAGCCTAGGGGCGCCACACCTCTTAATCAGGCCCTGATTACGTTCAGATGGGTCTAACGAACATACGTGCCAATTCTAAGGTACCTGGCATTATTCCTTTCGGTCAGTATTAATTTTACTGTGCAATATCAGATTTCTCAAAATTGTATATCTCATGAAAAAAAATGTTTTTCTTCCAAAGGCGGACGAAGGCGGAGCAAAGTCAGAAAGTAGACTAATTGACCAAAACATTGATGTGAGTTTGACCACCGGGAAAGGTCCGGAAAAGTATAACCAAATGCTTTTCGTTTCATTATATTTAAAGAAATTGCAATTTCAAAACCATGTATTATTTTGCTCCGATTAAGCAAGTAAAATATATAGTAATTTATTTGGAAACAGCATAAATTTAAAATTCTAATGTTTCTTACCTGGTGAATTAGGATCCATTATCTCGGGTTCCATATAGCGCAACAAAAATATCTAATCCTTTAAAACTAATAATGAACTGTGTAACGTAAACTGAATGCTTCTAGTGGAGACACAACTTAAGCTCGTCGTCCTGACATTAAAAGGAATTCCAGGTACAAGTCGGGCCTTATCGCGTTGATAATTTAATATTATTTGATAAGCAATCGCCCATTCTCTGGCGGAATGGATTTCATAAAATGGAATATTGGCCAGCTAGATTAGCCAAATACCCCAATGGCGGTGGCCGACACTCGAAGCGGGGCTTTGAATCAAATGGGGACGTTTAAGGATACTGTCACCCATCACAGTGGCCACAGTAACCGGCCACCGCATGCGCGCATCATTCCGTCTCTGGAACATAGGTATTTCACTTTTTAGAGAAAGGTAAGCCATTTGGTAGTATCATTATTTATTGGTTGAGTTGTGTTGTCAAAATGGGTGGACGTGATAAAGTTTTGACAGATGAAAATAGTCGAAAAACTATTTTTTCGTGTCGTTAATGAAATGTCTCCACTCTTGCCGATAACATCCGATGAAAGTGATAATTCCGCCTTCTTCTTTTCCTAATTAGGAAGGCAAACAGAGAGTACTACAAACGACTCTCGTTACTCGAAATTCCACGGGACTGCGATTTTTCTTCCTGTTACGTATATTTAAGGTGACCAGATTTTGGAACAGCCAAAACGGGACAGCCCCCCACTAACAAAGGGGGTCCAGGGGTTCCCCCCGGAAAATTTTGAAAAATCAGGAGCATTTTGGTGCGTTTTTAGATTCTTTCAGATTGAAAATATGTGCTAGACTCTAGTTCATCTTTACCATTAATTTTAAGTTACTTGAAAACTACAAAAGAACCGAAAACAATTATTTAAGAGTTTTTAACATTAAAACGTTTTTTAAAAGTATTTTTCTTACCAACAACGTCAAAACGGGACAAATGGGCGTCCCGAGATAGTCCGTCGGGACACCGGGACACGTCACTAAAAAACGGGACTGTCCCGTTCAAAACGGGACGTCTGGTCACCTTACGTATAGTTCGTCGTAGGCATAGTTGGAGTTATAAAGGTAAACCAAATGAAAATTCTTGATACAAGGGTAAAGAAAATTATGTAGTTTATTCCCTACATCTTCGACAAATCTAAGCTTTTAACTTATTTAAATATTATACCTCAATGAAAAATACAGTATTTATAAAATAATAACCTGTAAAACTCAAAGCAGACAAGATCATATTAATCCGGATTAAATAGTCCGTAATCTTCCTCTACTTAAACATGTAAAAACAGTTACAGTATCGAACATAATTTTTATTAAAAAAATAATGTAAAGAAACCTTACTGTACCTCCTATAGCTACAAAAATAAACTTATGAGCTTGAATTTTACTATATTAATAAATTATACTTGCAGTTCAGTATACATAATAAAAAACGTGTAAAATGGAGTCGTCACTGCAATCCCACTAATTGAAAAAGTGATTCACCGACAGGTTGCATCCTGAACGCCGTGATAATACAGAGGTCCATTCTGAAAACTTCGTGCTGTGGAGGTAAACTTCGAGTTTTGGAGGTAAAGCGCGCATCGAATTCGTCTTCTGAACTTCGTGTTATAGAGGTTATTTTTGTGTTCCTTCGAGTTATAGAGGTAAAATATAACCGGAAAATTAGTTCGTGTCATGTATAGTAATTTCTTCGTGTTAGATAGGTTTTTTCCATGGGGATTAAAAACAATTTGTGATATCGAGGATTTCGTGACATCAAGGTACGTGTTAGCGAGAGTCGACTGTACTCACCTCCTTTGGGAACATTTTTGGGAGGAGTGGCGGAAGGATGTTGGTTGGCGGCAACATTGATAATCGATTATCGTTGATTATTAACAATGATCATCATTGATTATCGTTAAGTAAATAATCAACGGCGGCACTGTCCCGAGCAGACTCAGACACCGTAACAGTGGCCACAGAAAGAAAATGGGCCAAAGCATTCAAGAATCAGATGCAAAAATTTTCCATCGCTTAAAAACTGGAGCAAAACATTCCAACGTCGCCACTCTCAACCGGGGACGCCTACTTATGACTCACTAGACTCACTAATCTGGCAACAATATCCGTTTCCGGCGGCATTAGTTATCAGCTGACGCGACTCTAGCGCTGGCTCGCGGCGGCGGCGGCGCGCGCAACTACGAGATAGCGAGTTCATTGCCACCGCGCCCGTTCCGAACCGGCCAGTTTGTTTTGGTCCATCGCCGTGCAAACTCTGGTGACCGCGCGAGTGCGTGTTGTTGTCACGTTGTTTTTGCTGTGCTAGATAAGGTTTAGTGTCTGTGACACCATGGATGTGGAGTTTAGAAATTTAACATTCAAAGTGAACTCGGGATTAGTGCCTTTGCCTTGGAACAAAGGTAATTGTGTGATATGAGTTGTGTGCAGGTTATTTTGGTAATAGGTTATCGTTAGATCATAAGTTTCGTTGGGGCGACAAAATAGGATTAAATTTTGTAGGAAACGAGTGTTTGCATGCTATGAACATGTGGGTAAAAAAACTGTCAGCAAGAATTTAGCCCAAGAATTGCATTTTGCACTCTTCCACTAATTAGCAAATCAAATTACAGAATAATGTCTATATAATTTACAATTCACAAAATCACAAACTGGAGCAAAAAATTCCAACGTGGAAATCTGATATATCTCGACATTTTGTGGTCGATTCAATAGAATAACCACATTTTCATCACTCTGTATACGAAAATATGCCCGTTACCGTAAAGCTGAGATCTACGAAAACTCTCGATTTCCTTACGTCAAAATAAGTAATGATCAGCTGCTTTTTCGGTACCCAAACATTTCATTCCCGTACCCAAACAAACCATTTCCGTATCAAAACAAAATATTGCCGTACCCAAACAAACGAATTCCTTAATTTGACAGTTCAACCAGCTGAATTTATAAACTAAAATACACAGTTCAGCCGAATTGTGTTTACTTATAGAAAAATGACTAAATTATGAAACGTTGAATCATTTTTTTATAAGTTTGGTCACTTATTTGCATCGTGATGAAAAGTACTGTTCACAACTCGTCACAAAAGTACCATTTCGGGGCTCGATAGTGTTTTACTTGCCCCGAAATGGGCTACTTTCGTGACTAGTAGTGAAATATACTATTGTGTAGCATAGTAAAATGAGGAGTCTTCCATTTTATTGACATGGTTTCATGCGCAGAAAAATTCAACTTCGGTCTGTAATATACATGCACTAACTAAAATAAGCCAACTTGCGTCAGACTATGCAAAGAAAGCAAACTAAGATTGATACAATTAGGGCCTAGTTGACATAGATATAGACGACGAGTGTTATGAACATCAAAATAATTGAAATTGTAATTAATAATCAATATACATTTATTTTACTTCATAAATAAAAATTAGGAGGTATCGTAAATCATTTTTTTAATCACTATTGATTTTCTTTATAGCCAAGAGCTGTTAGGATAGTAGGTTGTTAAAAAATAAGCGAAGGGCCATAGGTATGTAAAACGTTTTATCGGAACCAAAGTTTTAAGTACCTAAAAAAACAGCTGTAACTGTAGGCTCAACGCTGGAAACTTTTTTTACGTCCGGGTATGCCCATTTTTAAAGCTAATTGCACTGTACTATAGTAGCTTAATAGATTACCGGTACAGTTTTATTTTTAACTTGCTGCTCAACCGGCTTCACCCGTGGGAAAATAAAAAAAATCCTTGGATTGGGATTTAATTTTCACAATTTTAAATATTGCCATAACAACTTTATAAGCTACCCTAAAGTTACAGATTGAATCTTAGAAGTACCGAAGTGCGTAAGGGAATGTTGTAAAGCCGATTGTACGCGTGTTGTCATGTAGGACCCAAGTTGAGGAGCTCATTTTATGCCGATTTTCAGCTCTGTAGGTCTTATGCCTTTGGTTATTCCAGGTCCGATAGAAAATTCTTTCTCCTTTATGGCGTGGATATAGATTTACTCGATTCCTATAAAACAATACTTTGTTAGATAACTTGGCATGCACCAACATACATGTCTCTTTTATAAAATGAAAAATTTACATGAAGTTACTAAAGACTATTTTAAAATTACAATCTTTAGCTTTATTAAATACTGACTTACTTTATGCAGAGTAAAGAATCCTCTACGTCTAAGTACCATATAGGGAGAGGAGGGGTGGTATACAGGTATTTCCTTGTTTTTGTCTAGCACAATGCAATGCATTTTTTTGTTTTTGTTTAGCTTGTATAAATGACACTTGTCTTGTATTTTTTCGCTTCAGGTGGAAAAGTCAATCACTTTTCCACTCCAAAACACTCATAACTCTCATAACATTTTCACGTATTAATTATTTCCATTCAAATTTTCCTTTTAAATATTTCTTAACTGTACTTTTCTTGGTAAATATTTATCCTTCTGGATAATAATTTTCTTCAAACAGTTTCTCAACTATTACTTCACTCATGTACTAATGGTCGTGCTAAGTAAGCACAAATGAAACCTTTAAATCAGGAAGTTTCTTTTGAAATTTATTATAGGCATTTTCAGCCTCATAGCATTTGGTGTTTTTTTTTCATTGGACACAACAAATTAATGTTAAAAATTAACTGCTTGGATTAAAATTGTTTGCTTGATAATTTTTTATCTAAATGTAAATTAATTACGTTTTCATATATTTTTAGATAATTTAAATCGTAGAAATGTCCTTATAAATATTTTTGTATATAGAGATCGCTGATATTTTTAAGAACCCCGATTTGGGGAGGGGGGTGGATAACATCATAAGAAGTTCCATAATATTGCGTTCTTGCTCATTTTTCAGCATCGTGTTTAAAGTATCTAAAGCCTTTATTTTATTTTTAACCTAAATTTACCATCATTCTCAAGAACTATGTGTATATGGTTTCAGGATATGTAGATCTGTATTCTCCCAACAATAATTTGGAGGGGGATTTACTCCCACGTTCCCCCTCTGGGTTCGCCCCTGATGGCTGTTGTACGTCTATTATATTATTTGCTCAGTTCTTGAATTAAATACTATTTATTTTATTTAAAACTTTGCACCGAATTTATTTAAATTGTCACACAAAACCTTTGACTATAAATAATTAAGTATTTAAATATTGAGTCAAATTTAGTGACTTCAGATTCAAAGTCAAAGACAAAACTTATGAAAAGTAAAACGTTATTACTTTTATATCACCGAATATCGTAAGGTGGGTATTCTTAATGCGATTGACACAGAGTTTAAGTCCTAAAACATTTCCTAGGTAAGGTTTAAGTCACATTGAAAACATATGACTGAAAATAAATGTTAATTAGCCTAATTAATGGTAAATGTAATGACAACAGAAACGTAATTAAGGCCCACTGAAGGATGAAGGCTAACACAAAAAACATCGGGGCCATGGAACAATTGGTTTTGGATTTTTTTCAGGATAATCAAACCTGTGACTTTACAAAGGTCAAGTAAGAAGACAGAGTTTCCAGAATATCACTGTTAGCTCTTAATGACTCCCCTAGGGTAACGGCAGTGACAGATAACAAGCCAATTAAACACGTAACACGTTGTATCTCCAGTGGCGCTACAATCGTTGATTTTGCGTTCAGATTCCTGGGAGGCAATACTAATGATTGACCTAGGGCGAAAACACCTGTTAACAACACGGGGCAAACAAGACCGCTGTGAACCGGCCGCCCGGGGCGGGGATGCCTGTGAACCGGCCTTGAGTCGCTGAGAGGTCCACTTCCTGGTACATCAGGGCGACTTTTGAAATTACAACACATTTACACTCACCTGCAGGTAACACTAACAGGGGAGGAACTTGTTTTTGCGTTATCAGTTCTGTTTCCCATGTTGACTTAATGATTCGAGAATAACGTACTCATAATCGAGATAATGTTCTCTAGGAAGTAAAAACAAATTCTGTAGACCTACATTTGGTTGTGGCAACAAAATAGCAGAGTCGATATGCAGTGCGGTTTTATACTGTGACGTGCTGTTTATTTGGTAACTTATGGGTTTTACATGTTTTAAAGTTGTAACGTCATGACTTTATGTGCATGTGTGATTGATAGTGTATTCAGGAATGATTATCCAGGTCTTTAGATACACGTTCGTATTCGTAAAGAAAACCTATAATTTTAAAGGAGTCACAGTCGGTCAGAATTCCAAGTCGTTGAAATCCTAGACCAAAATTTCCGCGCGACCACCCACGAAAACTTTAACAGGTTCAGGGCTATTAAAAAGTGGTTACATTTTTTCAGTTTAAGGTAAAAAACCCGAAAATGATCTTAAAGGAAGGAAAGTGCTGACCTTTTTCAGAAATAACAGCCACCGAACCCCGCTAGGTGATGACCTTTTTTCAAAACTTTTTTAATCGTGGTTAATTGCAGTTCGATGTGAGACCGCAACACCGTCGGTAAAATAGAAATATCTTCGTTTTTAGCTTTATATCTACTCAAATAAATAATTTAAATGTCAAGTAAAAAATTTCATTCCTATATAATATTCTATGATACTCATATTTTTATACCTTGCGGTCTCCTCTTAAGCCGCGGCCTTAAGCCCGGCTTTGTGTGGTGGTAAATCCGGCAGTGAAATCGTGGATCATAATACTGAGTCAAACTATTTTTTTACTGCGGCATTCTACAAAATACCCTCTTCTCTGCACCAGCAATGAATATTTTAAACAACAATCAGAATTCACAATCCTTTCCTTAGTGAAAAATCTACTTGGCTGAACACAATTTATTATAGCTTCGATATTAATCCAAAGCTTGCGATTGCACGACAAGTATAGATACGCGAGAGAGCCTGAACATGTATTTTTAAACTCAGTATCGATAATTCCCCCCAGACATTGAGATAAGTCGCTAACGCATAGCGGGAAGAAGCCAACGGGCCGTTACATGTACACAAACAATGACGTCATAGCCCCTTGTCCGGTGGTTCTGCAATGTATTAAATTGTTCTGTTCATGGTTCTGTTACATCGCGTGAAATTACTGTCACGAAACAGTCTGACAGTTCGAGCTTGTGCCAATTCTGTATTTTAACTCGCCAAGTGTATGAGAACAGGGCTGAACTATTAAACTGAGAGGCTGAACCAAGACCATGGTTATGGCTGAATCTTTACGAGTTGCGTATGCACCGGTATCGTGAAAAGTTCTATTATTAACAGTGTAATAAAGAATAACTGAGCACCGTTTATTCCTTAGAGACAATCATTGCCTACCACAAAAGTTTTTTTAGGATAACAAACAAACCTATAAAAGTTTAAACAATAATCAAACTTGGAATTGCAATAGACCGAAAAAATGTAAGCATGTGGTTGTACAATGCATGAATGACATGATACATGATACCTATAGCCTATGACCAACAGAAAGCAATTTTATTTTCTATGATTTGCTTATTTTATTTTTAAAGTTTTCAGTTAAAAAGTATTCTTCCTTTTGTAATTTTACATAATAAAATATAAGTCCATTAAGAAACTTGTCATATTCTTTATATCATTACGCCGTGTTTTTGTCACAATTAACTATGCCCCAAGCACTACGTAATTTTTTAACGACGATTAAACTGTTTTGTCAAACATTTTTTGGTTCTTACCAGCATGGACAGTTACAGTTCAAGATGTTCAAGATAAATCTTGACCACTTCGAATTGCGGCAACTTTAAAGAGTACCGATCAAGGTTTCAGGTCAGATCACCTGCGGGGGGCAGACAATAGCGACCGCTCATTGTAATCAGCTGATTGTAATCGCTCTAGCCCAAGGTCGGCGCTTGCAACTCCCCTCTCGTTGTGTCAGAGGGAACGCTATTCGTCACAGGCCAGGTCAGGGGCTGAACTAAGCTGGAAGTCCCCAGCTACCTCGCGATTACCCCATATTTTTGAAAAACAAAAAAAAGTGTTCAAGTAGTTTCTCTATATTTTTGAAAAGAAATAGTGTTCAAGTAGTTTTCTCACATTTAGAAAAAGAAAGTAGTATTTAAGAAGTTTCGCATCAGAGAGCCAGGACCAGCCAGAAAAATAAGTTTAGTTTTGACATTTGCATCAGGTCTTGATTACGCTTACGTTTGAAAAAAAAAACTCATTCGTTGGTTGAGAGTCGGTTTGCTTTGTTTGGGTCAGCTGCACTTAATTTATTTTCCTCGATATGAGAAATATGTAAATATATTTTATATATTCTTCATTTACAATGATTAAGACTGAAAATATCTCACACCATTGATTTAATCTTCTTTCTAACTTGAAAACTCCTTTACATCATGAAAATGCATTCAACAAACGTGAACCGTTCGGTAGAAATAATTCTATAGAAATACATAAACAATAAGGTTTGTTCTACATAAAAAATGAGTCTTTTATCCTATTTCCTTCTTATGTTATAAGTGTAAAAGTTTGTGAGTTAGTTGATTATCATATTATGTAAGTCAGCTGTGACAAGGTATCCACCCAGGCAGACGAATTAATAGTAAATTACGTTACTGTAATATTACTATAGTACTCCAGTAAGCACTGTTTTACCGGACGAACACAGAATAGCTCGCTGGGTTATGATTACCGGGTGTGTGACGTACGATAATTTACATCATACTACTCAGAAAAATGATATTTTAAAATCATAACGTATTACTTGCACGTTCTTCAATTCTTCAGACCCAACTTATAATAAACAAACGTACATTTGCTAAATTGCAACCAGTGCTGCCTCTACATTCCTCTTAAGTAACCAATGAAAATGCATTAAACCAAGGCCACACACTACACGGGAACGGGACGACTGCTACTAATTTTTGGTCTCTCTGTCCATGGCACTACTGCTCCGATCATTAGAGCGGATTAATTAGGGTCAACTCGCTTGGTTCGAAATGGCACTACTGCTCCAACCGCCCGGACAGGTAGTCGCGGTACATCGAGGGAAATCGGGAATTTAAATTCCCCGTCACTTCTGCTTGACTGTTATGCCTCCTATAAATTAACAATTGTTTTATGAGTTGTCAAGTTGGTTACGGAATAACAACAAAATGTAAACAAATTCAGTCACGAGTTTTATTGGAGCAATGAGCAAAAACTAAACCCAGATATTTTCTGATTGAATTTAGACCAATATGCGATCTCTATTGGTCTCTCTCTAGTATAACACTTACAAACCAACACCCCCATCGATCCACTTATTGAAAATTGATTTACAGAGTTTGAGACCTCAGGTAGCGCGGTAGGGGTTGGGTTTCCACACATGCAAAACTGTGGAATGTAACTAGACCGCCCCATTAATACGAAGAACATGTGTCAATCAAAGAAAGTAAACCGTTTCCAGTAAAAACGTCCAAAACCCATCAATTGCACTTACAGAGGGAGGAACGGTGCATTCCACCAGGTCCACTTAGGAATGTCGAGGCATGCCGAGGGCATTTGATAATGTTTGTTGACCTCCCGGGAAGCCCTCAAACGGCAAGAAAACTGTTATGTACTTCCGCCCTTCTACGTAGAGTTCAATTACAGTCTGGATTGATCATTAACAACTGAGGTTGAACTTCTTTCTCAATTCATCTGTTAAAGGTGCTGCTATACATACACGTCACGTCGCGTCCATTTTCAAAGAGAATGAAACCTGTGTAATCAAATGGAACCGGCTATACATACACGTCACGTCACGGCACGGCCCGACTCGAATGCTCTGATGAGCATACACGGCCGAATCGGCCAAATTGGGACGCGACGCGACGTGACGTGACGTGACGTGACGCGACGTGACGTGACGTGACGCGACGTGACGTGACGTGTATGTATAGCTTACACCAACGTCAACTCGGCTATTTGGCTCTTAGAAACTAGAAAATGCGAATCGATGCGAATATGTATAGCACCCCCTTAAAAATTTTAGTTTTATTTACAATACTCTAAAAACGATACCAAAAAGCGACTTTTTTACTTGGCTTGCGTTAAATGTTTAATTAATTTGAAAAATACTTGAATAAAAGTCTTATGTCACCCGTGCAACGAACGATTTTCGTAGAATAAGACATATTCGTAGAATAATATTAGGTAATAATTTAACGAACAACCGGCGTTACTGATTTACTAGAATGACAAAAATGTTGCGAAATTTAATTAATTAACGATGATATTCAGATTATAAGAATCGGACCAGTAATAATGGAGAAATTTTAAATTTTCCGAATAAAAACATGCAAATATGAGACATAATGTTCTGAGGAACCATGTTTTTATGCAGAAAAGTTAAAATTTCTCCGTTATTAGTGGTCCGATTATCATAATCTTCATATCAGCATTAATTATAGTAAATTCTGCAACATTTTTGTCACTTGTATAATTTTTCTAAAATTTATTGTTTTTAAGATATTTAGCTATGACAACAAAAAACAGTCGCCATTTTGAAATGGTACAAAGTAGAAATTTGATACTTTTTATAAAAATAGTTCTTTAGTGGTTACCCATATACCAAGTTTGAAATTTATACGTTAAGTGCTTTGTGAGATATCATTAAATATGTAAAAATCATAAACAGACACACAGACGGAAAACGAAGCACTTTATGACCTATGTTTACGTAAACCTTTTGCTTATTTTGACCCAAGGAATCACTACGAAAATTATTGCCCCACATTTTTTTGAACACATCTACATTTTTTTTTGAGATTAGGCCCTATCTACGTTTAAAAGTATACCAAAATATCATGAACCGTTTCAAAATGGCGGCCATTTAAATTTTTTGATGCCAAATTTCACGAAAAATGATAATTTAAACAGATGATTGCAAGATACATAAAAGTAAGTTCATTTTATATAGTTTTCCATTATACCTTGTTTGTTGAGATTGGATGAAGAATCACTGAGAAATTAGTTTTTTCGTAATGGATGACCACTTTTCCCCATATAAACAATGTTAAAACACGGGGTGTTAAGAATCAAACTTTAACGGCTTATATCCACTTAACTAGGTTTTAATTATCGTCACTTAATTTGAAAATAGGCTTGCTTTTAACTCAGGAACATTTTATTAATAAATAATGAACTCAGGAACACTTTTATAGTATCGAATGTCTTTCAAATATAATTGTCTTATTTTTTAATAATTATCATTTTAGATATATTAATCATAATTATGCAAAAGTATTAACTTATACTCTTCAAAATACTCGATTCGAAAAAAACTCGGGAACCCACGAGTATTTTCAAAAACTTGACGACTTCACTACTCGCACACCCCTACTACAAACAAAAGGATATTCAATCCGAAATTTTAGGTTTGGGGATCGGAAAAAGACATTAATTCGAAAAAATGCAAATTCATTTAATTATTCTATTTGCTGTCCTTCAAAACAAAAACGTCCAGTTTAAACACCTTTTTATTGTAAACAGCCAAGCGCAAACATGCTCCTCAAGAGGTATAATAACTTTCCTAATTTTGTTAGATCTCCTAAGATCAAGTTCAATAAGCAGCATAGCAGAGGGTCCGCGGGGACAATATAATTCCCGTTTTCCCGTTGTCTGGTTACCTGGCGTCGACTACCTGTCCGGGCGGTAGGAGCAGTAGTGCCATTTCGAACCAAGCAAGTTGACTCTCGTTAATCCCCCCTAATGATAGGAGCAGTCGTGCCATGGCCAGAGAGGCCAAAAATTAGTAGCAGTAGTGCCACAGCCCACTACACTACAGGCCGGAGTCCCCCCCCCCCTTCTCTCTGATGACACGTCACAACACCGGCCGAACTCCTAGCGCTGTGTTGGAAATAACAACTAAAATCATATGAAAATCGTAAACATTTACCAAAAAATTATGACATTAGAATATCAAAATGAAAACAATTAGAAACAAAACTGTCAAATTTCCAATAAATCATCTGATGAAAAGTAAACAAATTACTTGCCTGTAATGTTTACCGGTTTTTAAGTTTATGAAATAAAGTCTTGTTTTATTTAAAATTATTTTCGACCGCATTTAGTTATTCATTCATTAATGCAGATTAAAAAAAAAATCGTTTCTAAACGAAAACTTAAAGGAATTACTTAGGGCACGATAGTTTTAAGAGTGTGACAGTGAATCGCCATAAGAGTACATTGTAAAATCGTCTGCGATTCCGTCTGATAATGTGACGTCACCACAAAAGGACTCCGGCCTGTAGTGTAGTGTGGCCTTGATTAAACGCCAGTTTGCTGCAATCAGCTGATTGTGTTGATTGTTTGCTTCCGTTATTTTCGTTTCTTAGTGCACCGTAAATTAATGTGCACTGCACGGTAAATTTACCGTGCAGGTATCAGCAAAGAGAAACTTTCCAGTCAAGAGAAAGGCACAGAAAACATGTGTCTCTGTGTGGCATGATGTAAACAAATAAACCCAATTCCAATTGACGGATCAAAAAACAGTGCAGGAGCAATACCAGCTGTTTTAAATTAATTTGATCATGGACGAAGCCACGGGTGACATCTAGTCAATAATACAGTATATGCGTTCTATAGTTTAAGGAAAGCAAAACCAAATCGCAAAACTAGATGGGAATTTCCTAACACTTTCTTGTCACCCAATTCTAATGGGCTTTAGTTGGAAATTTAGGAATATGTCAGAATATATTTTTGTTGTTTTCGTGTTCTACGACTGGTTCCCCTCTTTTTGATAATGACCAAGCAATTATCTCCAAAGATGGAAAGGAAATCGAGGAAACGGTCTTCATTTAATGGGTTTGTTGTTTTAAAATGCGTGTTATTGACGCCGTAGTATTGCTTTAAGCACTTTGTCGCTTTTGTTTTGTAAATAGTAATTTAATTTCCTGTATATTGACAAACATTCCTAATCGCCCTGAATTTCAGAACAAATGGTTAATTGGCACAGCGGAGAAACAAATAAAACAGAGTTGAATATAATGGGTTTGTTGTCGTTTTAAATGCATCAAGTTATTGACGATGTAGGTATCATTTAAAGCACTTCCTTAATTTTGTTGTGTAGATCGTGTCGTTCCCTTTTTATCGACAGGGACTTCACAATGAACAGAAGAAACCTCTAAGGTACCACCTACCTACTTCCAGGTGGCTCCAAGTGATGTTTTGGAAGAACCTTTTAGCTAAGAACGTGTTTAAATAGAAACTATATAGATCACATTTTCGAAGTTATTTCCAAAATAGGAAGTAATTGACAGTTACGTTGAACATTTTTATTATTTTAATGCCACACTTTTAATAGCATAATTTGTGTTTTAATTGCTGCCACAACGATTGCTGAATTGATAGAAAATACATTTTACATAGACAATACCCTGGTATATTTTATTACATAATGCCTATAATGGCTTCCGCGTTTCAGCTCTCTATTGTAGGTCGTTTGATTTTGTTCAGCCACATAAATTCTAGAGCGTAAAGTTTCGCATGATCCTATTATATTGCTGAGGTCCGGTTTTGAGTTTGCAGGTGTTGCAGTGGCTCATAGTACATGCACACCCGCTCTTTAAATTAAAGCGCGTAAAGACCGAGCTTAGCTTACGAGAATATACTGTATTTTCATTTTTAAAGTATTTTTATAGCAAACCTCAAATTGTAGTGGGATAAAACGATAATTCACAACCCTTAAAATCCTGGTTAAAAAGTCAGTTCATGATTCCTTAAGGGGGAACCTAAAAGAACAGCCTGGGAGTTTCAGTCTAAAGTGATTACTCATTTAAAGACGAATTGGGAATGTCAGAAGTACATGATAATAACTACACATTTACTTCTTAGAATACTGCACTTTATACTGCGCCTCTTTCCCAATGTTACATTATTTTTTATTTAGCCTACTTCCCTGTTTTTAACTTACTTACATTTTTTAATAATTCCCAGGAATGATCGAAGTTCGTTTTGATTAGATTTATAATAGTTGTGATCACTAGTTGATCACCAGTTTTTTACTTGTGATGCAAAAACAACGTTAGTTGCATTTTTTATACAGCGCCCTGATTTCCCTTTACAGACTTCCCCTTAGTGAACAGATTTCCCTTCACTGACGTCATATAGACCTCGCGCATGCACCATACATCCATGCTAACGCCATGATTATGTATGATCTGGTTTTACGATGGTTACGAGATCCTTCAATGGAACTGACCATAAATCTAATAATTTTATGGACCAAGCGTGTCTAGTTGTAATGGGAAATCTTATCCTAATGGACTTTTGATTTACGATTTATCTGAGCATGAGTACACGCTGAAACGACTGGAACTAAAGCTGAAAGGAGTTAGAATGGGCCATTTGTTTAAAGAACTTAAAAGTAGGTTGGTGATGTAGGCCCTAATCGCGTACATTAATGATGACATTACCAGGATAGAGTCCTGTGAAAGACCAGACTTTCAAACCTAATTCACATGGAAACATGCAAACAGTGGCAAGAAGAGTAGCCTACTATAACATAATTCGGGTGTTAGGCTAATATAAGCTCAAAGAGTGATTTGTTTAATGAAAAGAAAGAGCTGTCCATAGTCAGTGCTGATGAATTATAAAAAATGCTGTAGTTTTGTACTATATATTAGTGTGTGCTAAATAGTTATTTTCATAGAATCCGAGGTGAACAGTTATTAGGAATAGTTTGACAAGTTCAAGCATACTTCCTCAAAACCAAGTGTTCGTTGAACTGTTTTAAAGATTGACCTATTATTGGTTATTGTGTTTTATATTTCAGTGCGAATGTTAAACGTTTTATCGGGGATGGTCGAAACCGGGTCTTGTTTCTAGTCCATTTTAATTCTTAAGGCGACCTTTAGATCTGTAAATTCAAAAGTGACAATTGCACCCATACCGAACTCAGTCAGGATTCGAACTAAAGATTCTCAAATTGTAATAGCGCTAAACCCACTTTTTTGGTTGGCACCCAGTAAAACAATTAAGTTTAACAAACTGCTTGTGTATAATCTCTTGTTAGGTTTAATGTTTAATTTGTAACCATATTTATTAATCGGCATGTTTAAAGTCCAATAAAAGTATCCACTGCATGAATTTAGTTACATTCTGATTCAAGTTCAGCCTAAGAAGATCATTAACATAAAATTATGCAATGTACGCTCAAAGGCAGGCACTGAAGACATTTAACATAACACTGTGCGCTGTACGCATTAAGGCAGGCGCGCCATGTCCGCAGCTTATCTGCGCCATGTAGCCGGCTGGACATGTAGCCTGCCTTGACATGGTGGGAACGACTGCGTCATTTCTATGGATAAACGTAACCGAATATAATACCGAGGTAGGTAATGTAGAATTACTCTATGGAAAGGTGCAGTGTAAACTCTTAGATGGTCTTGTACTAGAATCTGATGGCGCCTTGTAAAGTACAGGATATACTAATGGATTTTACTTGTTATTACGGTTTTACTATAGGTGAACTAGTTTGTTGGAAATTACGGTCCAAGAATGTTCTTAAAAAGTTATAGACCTACACAGACCATAAATTTGCAATCTGCTACGAGGCTACTCCCAATTTATAGGCCTCGACCGACAGCCTTCATCAACTTAGCACTACGGCACAGGTAGTCCGGGTCGTACGGATCAACCAGACTTGAATAGAACCTTGAATATAGATTTGAAAATGTCAAACACCGCGTCTTTCCAAGAATAACACCCACAATCCGGTTTGCTCTTAAAATAGCGTTAAGGAGTTTGAAAATTCATTTTAAAAACGTTTAGTGTCGGTTGTAGATTCAAAGTTGTTTTCTTTTAAAATAAATTCAAAACGTTCACTGCCTTCTTTAATAAATTAAATAAATTCAAACCTTCTGCTTCTTGCCTTAAATTTTTATGACTATACTGAAAAGAATTCATCAGCACTGAAAAACACGGGCAAATTTTATCGCTCAAGTGCTTAAGATGGTAGCCTCATGGCTCTGGGGAGTCGGGTATTAAGATGTATTCTTCATACTCTTTTCTGACAAACTGTTTCGTTTCATATTTTTTTCGAGTGTTTAAAAACATGTACGGAACTCAATATGTGCATAATATTCAATATTAGTTTTTTGTGTGTAAAAGTTCTTAACAACTAACTTTTGTTTAACTTTTAAGGAATTAAATTTGTTATTCCGACCTTCTAGATTATTTGCAGCTTGACCACTAAATTTATAACTCTAGTTTCAGAAGTACAACAAATTTAGTCGTATGATTTCTCACTTTAAGGTAAGACGAATATTATGTTGACTGTCTGGAAATCACTCGTCATGGAGTCTCGGCCAAAGATTTGAACGTTCAATTTTCAAAGTATTTTCAGAATATCTGTTTTGAAGAATTTAATCCTTGGACACAAAACCGAATTTAAAATATATGTGATTGGTATTTCTTCCATGTGCTACTGGTTGTTGCGGAGAGCAGATCGAGTTTAGAACAGAAGCAAATGGAACAGAAGAGATTCGAGAACTGTCCAAGAAGTTGTTTGTTTTTGTTTAAATGGACTATTGGTCGGCTATTTTCCTTTCTAATTTGTTTTCTTCAACAATATGTTGAATTTTATCATAATTTATTGGTTGTTGTTACGTCAAATGAATACAACGGTGGATATGATTTCGTTCTCCAGTTTTCCTGAGGGGCATTTACAGGTTATTTTAAATCACCGATTTAATTGTAATATTTTGGAGCTTTAAAGGTTTTGAGATTGATGTTCACTGATGATTCAAAATTTTTATTAAATCAGCGCTTTTTTAAAATCAAGTATAATAAGTTGTTATAAATCTATATTTTTGTATTCAGCAATTTCAAGTGATCGTATTTGTCTGGATCGTAGTGAAACTTATTTATATTTCAAATGTAAGATTAATTACCATTGCATTATAGACTGAGAAGGTCGAAGACTGACAACTACCCTCTTACATAGGGTAAGCACTTTCCATATGCTCCGCCCGGAACATTTTTTTCACATCTAAAACGGTCGGGGTTACAACACGGTGGGAAGCCCAACCCGCAAAGCTGAAAAGAGAATACATTTGTCGATTTGATTTACAGTTCATAACTTTTTCATCGTATATTTTATTTATATTAAATAGAGTTGCTTGTTGGAAAATTGAAGAGGAGTCGGGGGCTTTAAGCGCTCCCATGTTATTTAAATGGGACGTTAGGCTTTTTTGAGGTACACATAACTTAGAAACGGTTACTTTGGCAACTGAAATATTCATACCAAATAACATAGACATAACATTTATAACATAGATCCCTTCAATGTTTGCCTTCAAAATCAAACCGATTTCCCTATTTATTAGTAAAATATATATATATATATATATATATATACTGTATATACAAATATGAATATTCTTAAGCTATAAATATCTACCTTTTAATTTTTATGTAAACTTACTATCAACACTTTATGAAGCTGCTAGGGTATATTTCAATTTGATATCTTAAACAGTTTTTGAGAAAATTGTTCCTGAATATTTGAAAACAAGACACCCGGAAATCGCCATTCAAAGTATTCTAATTACCACTAGTAGCATGCCTAGTTTGATGCCTACAGTCAAATATAAAATAAAATTTAACTTTACCGAATAAGTACATAACATTATGGTGTTACACTTATTTTTAAGAGGAATAAATGTAGATTTTTTATGAAAAATGCCATTTTTACTCGCAAAAAACAAACGACTCCCCTTAAGACCAAGGCATATTTATTTTGATAGGTCTACTCACACCTCCTACTTGTCGAACACACTTGCTTAATAAATCGAAATAACTGTTTTCTGCATGGGTCAAGGAGGCTAGTCCTAGTACCGCTGCGAGAAATATGATCTGCTTATACATAGCGATCTATCTTTGTAGCTCGTTTTTATACTAGCTATTTCTGAAACAAAAACGATGACATAATTTAGTGGAAGAAGTTCAGAAGTTTACCTAAGAAATGCAATAAGGATAGATTTAAAAACATGTTGTAAATAGTTTTCGCCTTAAAAAAATGTATTGCGAACAGGATGACCAGGGTGGGTGTTTGTATGTATAAATAGACGGTGTCCAGCTTCAAGTGTCCGAAACTTTTCAGTTATTCATAAAGAAAAAATATATAAAATGACTACGCATAGTCTATTTTATACTCCATTTTAGGTCTGTTGGCCTTCATACGTATTTTTTCATAATTGATTTGAAACCACTTACGTGTCAATTTCAAATTTGTTACATGTCAGTTGTATAAAATTCATTGTTAGTATATATTTTTTATGGATATTTGCCGTCACTGATTAGTAAAAACAAATTTCAATTCACAACAGTAGTTCCTACGAGGTATAAAGTTTCTACTTTGTACCTTTACCACATGGCAGCCATTTTTTACTTTTACTGCTTGAAAATATCACAAAAACTAAAAGCAAAATACGTCCTATTAATCACCATGCATTAACCCAGATTGAATCTGGCACCTAAAGTGGTTTTAAGTAGCGATGAACAATGAAAAAATACGTTTAGGTCGAAAAACGGAAACGGAGCTTGATAAATGATATAACATACCTTTTTGTATGTTTTGATCTTTTAAATAATCTGAAAAAAGTTTCCAACAGTAGAAGCTAGATACCACAAGGATTAACAGCGTTAATGTTGTTAGTTGCATCTTTTGACAATTAATGATTTTAACTTTCTCAGTTTATTTACTTGCATTTTATTCTGCGATCTGAGTATGCCCAAATTGGCTGGCTAAATATGCGACTTAAAAGACAGAAATATACATCCTCTTTCATTTATAAATAGTTAAATTTAAATTAGGTGTATTGATTATCCATGGAATTAAGAAATATCCATTCAATTATTATAAATCATGGGCATGAACGATTATTGATAGAAGGTACTTTGTTTACAAATGTAATAATGCTTATTTATGATACTTGGTTTGGTAAGTTTTCGATTGGGACCCCAACACCCCAACAATATGTTTTTAATAACAAATTATACTAGGTATTTTATAATCGTCTTTAACCTCTAAGCGTATAAATATTTTATTTTTAATAAGACTTTTAAGATCTTAAATTAGGTAGGAACAAGTATTTCAAAACTTCTTTCTAACATTTTACAAAAGAAAAAATAAAATGTTTAAAATCTATTGGTTTTATTGAGAGAAGATTGAGTACATTTTATGATAGAAGTATTGTTGATGAGTTTTAATGGGGTCTAGCAGTGTGATAGAATAAACAAGACGACTTTTTAACTACAAACTAGGAAAGGTCCTTGGAATTGCATAGGCTTAATCAAAATTTAAGTAGGCCTTATTCAGTATTACAAAGATCTATGGCAATACTTACTGATCATGTGGGTGGCACAGAGAGAGATTATTTATTAAATACACGACAAATATTAATTTTCCGTCTCGAAAAAAGAGGAATTACTTATTTAGCTATATAAAATGACGTATTGTGAAATGGAACATGACTAAAACAATTGGCAATAATTATATTTTGAGTTTTATCTAAACAATAAAGCGCCGACGCGCCGAGTCTTATCGAAACAATAAAAATGCTTTGGAACCTAATATCTGGCGATTAAAAATTTAACTATTAAACAATTATTATATGAATCTTTCCCGACCATGAGAAATATGAAACTATGCTGATTGGTTTCGTGTTTCCTGGACTTTATTTTATCAACAATTAAGTTAAGGGTTAATAGCAGTAAATCATTATCAAGTTATAGGTTATTTTTACGAGGATTCGCTGAACATATTATGCATAAATCCATCTAATTAAAGTTGCAAATTCAATTTACTAAAGTACGTAGTAACTGCATTTGTTGTTATTTTCTTCAAAGGGCTAGAATAGTTGATATTTTGATTTTTTTTGTTTTTAACGTCCGTATTTGGTTTAATTTTTTTTGGATATGTCCTTTTTAACTGCTCCTTTTATCGATTGGTTGTTGGACTCAGAACAAATTAAAATTCATGCTAAGGCGGGTGCATGACGTTCATAACAAATACTGCAATGCTGATTATATTCAAAATAATTATAAATCATAATTTTCATTACTAAGGCCTAAAGTAACGCTCTTGGCATGAACTCTTACGCATGTGTGGAAAGCAGCCGGTTTCTAGCAAACTATTGAACTAGTTAAACACGATAAATCAAAATTATAGTTGGGGCATAAACCTCCCTATAACTAGAGTTCTAGAGCAAGCACCACTGACGTAATATCAGGTCCCACATGACGTGCGCATGTAACTCACGAATTGCTTAATCTCGCGTACAGATCCGGAGCGGGTTGTAAACGGCGCGGCGCTGGGACCTACTACTGCCATGGTGTACAGTCTGGGTCGAACAATGTGGCCCAGGCCCCCCATAAGACTATTGTCAATTTTAGAATTGGACTTACAGACCATGTAATTCGACACGGACTCTAACTTGCTTTCTTGTCCGCCTTCCGCTCTGTCCTTGCACGGCTCGACGAGTCGCCAATTCATGTAATGTTTACTGTTTGTGGAATGCTCATATGGCCATGTTTTGACGGGAAATCAGTGAATTTTGTCATACATTTAAATATTCATTGTTCCCAAAAAATCAGAAACAGTTATGTATATGTTAAAATACCTTCAGGGCAACATTTTTGGGGCCTGTGACAAAATATTTGATTGTGTTTCGTTAGGTTGAACCGTTTAAGTAGTGAAATTCAATTTATGATGGTATCCTTAGAAAATATGATATCCTTAGAAAAGGGATAAAGATGTTACAGTATATCCCAACATCCAAGATTTTTGAGTCTAATTGGTTCTATTACTTTTAAATATATATCTTTTAAGACTATTTAAGGATTATAGAGATTTTAAAGTGCCATTTGTACAGAATGTTTCAATTAGAGACGGCACCGTTCAGAATGGATTAATTCAATCACCTATTTCCTCAAGAATTGTTTAAAGCTGATTTTTTTAAACCCCATCAGTAAATTTGGAAATCGAGTTCCGTTAATTTCTATTTACATTTTCAGGTTTCCACTTACGAAATCAACGGATTTAGTTTGCTTCCGGTGTAAGGCCATTCAATTTATTTGAAAGAAAGAAAAGAAAGAAATGTTTTATTTCCAACCATGTTTTATCTATACAATATAGATTCTCTCACAAACCTTGTTTGGAAAAACATGCCATCTTATCAGGTGCGATGGCAGTTACATATCACAACACAAATAACTGTCGCAGTCCAATAATTATCACTGATACCGGGTGGCTCCTGTGGCGAATGTCCTTGTCATTTAAATTCCAATCTTGTGGCTAGAACCTATAGTTACCACCAACGTATTACTTAATCTTAAATATACTTGTTTTTTCTTTTAACATACTACTACTTCAATATTATAATAATTTCTTGAATATTGTTTTTGTTATTGCATGCAGATAAAACAATAAATGACAAAGAACTACGCACAGTTAGTCAATAATATTATATTTTATAGTATCACAAATAAAAAAGAATACAGTAATTGTTCATGCAACACAACATTTTTTTAAATAATTCTAATCGTCCAATTCCTTTTATAATTTTGTACCCTGTCGATACCCCGTTGCAACCAACCGTTATTTTGATATTCGGCGGACTGCGCGGGTTTGTATCCCAGCCGAAACCTGTTTGTCGAGTACTTGTATAACTGCATCTGTCGCCCGCACTCTAGGATTATTTATTCTCAGCCGAATGTCGGTCAAGGTGCGCTGAGCCTATAGTAGCTATAGTCTGTAGAATGTTTACAGGAAAACGTCTTGTTTGCTCTCCATAAAAACTGCGCAAAACAAATGTGATGTAAATGTGTAAGTGGATAATTGTCTGAAGGCGAGTTGTGCAGCCAGCCGAGAAGGCGTGAAGGCCTCGTAGGTCCTAAAATAGTGCGAGCGTTCAAAAATTCCTCGCGAATACGATTATTATCGGGCGATTGTCGTGGCGATTTTCTATCTAAATGGGAAATCTATGTAACAAAGTTTTGTTATTCTTTGACGATGTTGCAAATTTTTATTTTTGTAAATGAGATAATATAGAGACAGCATTCTCATAAGAGCACGGTTAATTGTTAATAGTTTAGTTTGTAATATTTTGGAGTTAAAGTTGAACGAGTTTGTTATGTTTGAAATATGCGATTTCAATTATCTCTAGAAAGCGAAATGTGTTTGTTTTGTTTGAAGTATTTTTCAACTGTTTTCGTCTTTGATCACAGCGAGCGTTAATCATCTTCGGTCGATGGGTTAAAATAAATTTATACATAAAAATACATAAACTCACTTTACGCGTTTAAAATAAGAGTGTACTCTTTAGAACAGTAATATTATTGGCATTACAACAGTACAGGATGGATAAATGTACCTAATCAATTGATTCATTCAGCAGACTGCAATGAAACCTATTTTATAAAGAATTGCCATCTGATAGTACTAGCCTGATAGTACTCAAGTCACATGATTATGGGACAAATTTCCAATATTATTCGTTATAAATTCATTATGACATTCAGGTACCCTGGAAGAGTATGGTGAATTATGAGAACCAACCATCGAAACATAACTTATACGTGAGCTAGAAATAAAGTTCTGCTAAGTGCTTTGATTTTCAATTTCACTGACAAACACGATTTGTTGGCCTTTGTAACCGACGAGCTTCGATTCCCTTACGACGGGACTTATAATTTACCTTGGAATCATCAGCCTTTTACTAATAAAACAACAAAATCGGCACCTCAAGCCACAATAACCAAAAGTTTAGTTTATCTTACATGTAGTCTTGCAAAACCACAATAACTAACAGGACCAAAAATTTAGGCTATCTAACTTTTTTTCTTGCAAAACCACTTGCAATCCGCCCAAAACTGGAGAGAACAACACTTCTCCGTTGCAACAGCTGGTTCATTAGGCATGGATCGCGACATATTGGGCAAGCTTGGACCTCACGATCCCGACCCTTGCGTCACCCGACTGAACCAAACCTGCTCCACAGCTGACTGCGACTCCAGTGGTCGTTGACCAACCGTGTGTGCGTTTGTTCTGCGGTCTTTGACGTTTCCTGGTCTCCCCGACACGCCACTTCACCCAGTTATCACAGAGATTTTAGTGGTCGTTGACCGTTGACCAACGTGTGTGCATTTGTTCTGCGGTCTTTGACGTTTCCTGGTCGCCCTGACACGCCACTTCACCCAGTTATTACAGAGATTTTAGTGGTCGTTGACCGTTGACCAACCGTGTGTGCGTTTGTTCTGCGGTCTTTGACGTTTCCTGGTCTCCCCGACACGCCACTTCACCCAGTTATCACAGAGATTTTAGTGGTCGTTGACCGTTGACCAACGTGTGTGCATTTGTTCTGCGGTCTTTGACGTTTCCTGGTCGCCCTGACACACTACTTCACCTAATTATGTAGATTTGAATAATCTGTTGACTTTGTGATGAAAAGTGGAATTTCCTGTGTTAGGTCGTTTGTTGAAATGTTTTAAGTGGGTCAGGGAGTAATGGTTATTCGAATGTGGATCGGGTAGTTGTTGATTGAGTGCGTGTCGGGTGGAAGGATTGGCGCATTGATGGAGACCTCTTTAAGTCTGAGGATGTTTTGTGACGCTTTGTCTAGCAGGCTGGATAGGCTACTTTTTTTTACAATTGGCAGGAGGACCATAATACGTTGAGCTGTTTTTCATACTTTTTGGTTACAAAGGGTTTTTGGTCATTATAATGATTTTGACGCAAATTATCCTTTTTGTAAATTTTTACGCCACTTGAATTGACTAAAATCACTTAGAAAATGATTTTACCAACCTTTAACCTTAAAAATGTCTTCAATCTATATCTTGAGTATTCATTTACTTAAATTTCATTTTCAAGATGACATTTTCAATACCATTTCTAGAGTATAATATAAGGATAATCTGGAATGATGTCTAGAATGGAAGAATGTCTTCGTTCATGCCGGTAGTAGGGATATGAATGTCGGGTTTTTGTTCTACGTGGTTTTACTGGTTTTACTATGTAACCTACTTTTTAACTTATGAAAAAAAGATTATTCGTCAACCTCATACAAGTAGACATGAAGGACATCGTCCTTCATTCATATTTGCTTGAACATACGCCTAGATAGGGTTGGCGTCTTAAAATATTGATCTATTGAAAAGGTCCTAAGATTCCTCTTTTCCTTATCGGATGATTCCACAGTTTTCATATCGACACGCGTTACCCTGGTAAATAAACGGCGATGTACACCTAACACGTTTGTAAGTTCTTGGCAAATATTAACTTTGCCTCCGAGAATGATTTTCCTGTTGTTGTCTTGAGGGATTTGCGTCATCCTTTTAATTCATCGCGAGCTGTGCAATCATACAATTTCAGTAAAAACAGGAGTAATCGTTTCAATGTGATGTGTTTTGCACGTGTGATCAATCTTCGTTATGCAATGAACAAAAGCGGCTGTTTATATCACTGCAACAAGCTTTTTTATGGTTAGAATAATTCATGTTATTGTAATCATTAAAATGCCCCAGTCACAAAAAGCGCAATTGCTATGCCCGCGAATTGTCATTCTCTGACATTAAATAATATATAGTTATATCTCCTATTTGGTATATATATCGTAGAGATCTATAGTAAAAATTAATTAAAAATGTGAATTTGTGACATCTAATAATTCCGATTTGATTCTTGTGTTTTCCGTTTTAAGAAATATTCATCACTCCATTACAGGAAAACTTTATTTAAAAAATCGCAGTTTCATATAAGGAAGAAGAGAACCTCAGAGCAACATCAACCAATTTTGCACCAAGTACCAATTTACTACTCAACTCTCATCTAGGAAATGATTAATGTACTACCTGCAATCAATATCCAGTGCGCAATTTCAAGTAATCAAAAATCATTCACACTCCAAAAACCTGTTCCTCACAAACACTCTTCAGCGAGTCCAGTCATCCAGTAATAACTGCAGCCTTTGAAAACACCTTGCCATCAACGTCACAACTTAAACTATCTAGTATTTCAAACCTAGTACAGGTCGAGGCAGATGACGTGATCCAAGCCCATTCTAAAATCAACATTAGTCTTATGGATAGACTGGACCACATAATTTGACTCTACCTATAAACAGCACAGCGTGAAGTGGTCGTAAAAACAGTATCCATAATCTGTTGTCTTTGTGATTAAAAGTGGAATTTCCTGTAGTTTTAGGCAATTTAGTTAGGCAATTTAGCAATTTAGTCCTGTAGTTTTAGGTTATAAGCTAGCAGTTATATAAGCATTTTTATACTCATTTGACAGACCTTATGTAATGTACCTTGTCTGCATGCTGCTTCGAGACCATTGTACATTCAGACTCATATCGGTTCTCAGAAGTGTGAGTGAGTATTGGTATTGGTTATGACTCTTATAGACTTAAAGGCTTGGATCATTGTCTTCATCGTTAACGGTGAAAAAAACTCACTGTTAAAAAACTCCGAATGGCAAATCATGAGTTGAAAGATCTCAACATTTGAAGGTGTTTCCTGAAGTTGTTTGACATTTTGGCATAAATCTTTTGTCAGAAATCAACTAAATGGAGCCAAGATCAGTGTCATAAAAACTTACCTGCTCTACCAACATCGACATTTCAATGGATTTGGCTTTCCGTCCGTGAGAGTTTTTTGTACATAATCAACAAAATGACACTGGTCGATCATTGTCAACCAGACTTGCCAGCATTGACATTTACATGAGTTGCATATCCGGGACAGCATGCTTGGGGTCAAGGTTAGATTTAATAGCGAAGGCCTTTCACCAAAGCACCTCTCGAAGTTGTGGAAGCACAGTGTTGGTCGTGGGGACATCTGAGATTGTTGGCATGTCAACTGCTTGGCCACGTCATGGGATATCTCTTGGTCCTAATTGGTACACATCATTAAGAACAATACGATAGCCCTAAAATCACTCTGCTTTTACAGGAGGCCGTGGAAACAGTTCATAAACTGTGACAGCATGGCGATGTCAAGTGTAAAATTTGAAAAACGTTTATTTTGGAGAGGTACTTTCAAAATTCAATTGTTGTTAATCTTGTCAATTTGCCTTCTGGAAATATTTCTTTCCGAAAACAGATTCTCAACTTTTTAAGAATCTCTCTCAATATATGCATCCATTTAACTTGAGGAGCGGAAATACAGGGTGTTTTTTTTGAAAACGCAAGCCATTTTTAAGATTGATTTATGCACATATAAATGTAAAATAAGTATTGTTTTATTGATCTTTGCATTCTATACAACCTATTATTTAAGTTTGATCACATTTAGTTTACATTACTTGCTCAAACAGTCCGCCATTGGCATTTATACAAAGTTATGTCCTTTCCATCAAATTCCCAAACACGTGTTGCAAGGTACCGCTTTGAATTTCTTGCATTAAATTTGTTGTTTGTTTTGAGGTGCTGAATATCCTGTGAGTTTTAGTAGGCCTTATTATGTATCCCCAAATAAAATAATATATTGGGGTCGAATCCGGGATCTTGGGGGAAATAATCCTTCACCAATAAAATCAAGTTTGGGTTGCGTTTTTAATGTGTATGTCTCTTAAAGCACGATAACTCACGTAAAAGTGGTCCGATCTGAATGAAATTTGCCACAGACATGTAAATTAGTATTACTCTACGAAATAAAGATATTCAGCACAAGATATTTTAGCACCTCAAAACAAACAACAAATTTAATACAAGAAATTCAAAGCGGTACCTTGCAACACGTGTTTGGGAATTTGATGGAAAGAACATAACTTTGTATAAATGCCAATGGCGGACTGTTTGAGCACGTAGTGTAAACTAAATGTGATCAAACTTAAATAACATGCTGTATAAAATGTAAAGATCAATAAAACAATACTCATTACATGTTTATATACGTATTATTCAATCTTAAAAATGGGTTGCGTTAAAAAAAAACACCCTGTATAATACCCGAAATATATTTAAATCAGCCCCCAATATTTTTCGGAAAAGTCTCTTCGTTGCACTTTTAAAAGGATAAATTAAAGTGTAAGGTAACCTCCAGATCTCTTGGCTTAAAAGGTATATTCGCCCTAAATTTAGAAAATAATTTGAATATGTTATTAGCTGGCAAAAGGTAGATTATAGTGTAATTTGACGTGTGATAGTTGCATTTTGTAATGAATAAAGTTTTCAGTTATATAAGCATTTTTATACTCATTTGACAGGCCTTATGTAATGTACCTTGTCTGCATGCTGCTTCGAGACCATTGTGCATTCTGACATTCTGACTCATATCAGTTCTCAGTCAGTCTGGTCTTTGTCTGCCAATTGAAGCATGAACGATTCATTCTCGGGATTGGTTGATGACTCATATAGACCGAGACAAATCATGTGGCTCAGGCCATCCGCAAGCCCGATTACAAAATTATCTTTAGCCTTGTGGCGACCTGGGTCTGGATAACATCATATGACTCGGTTATATCAGCCAGGATGCGATGGCGCCGACACTTGTCTCGGGTCAGTTCGCGACTCCAGTCCCGTTGTCTCATCATAAATATAAGTGGGGCCCTCAGCCTCGTTTTAGCTCATTAAAAGTTAAGACTTGCCGTTCCTGCCTCATACTTTCACAAAGACAAAGCGTATGTTTTTCATCTCTCCTAGAGTAGGCCTAATAGAAAATCTACGTTAATGGTTAATTTCAAAAATGTGTGGAACAGTAAATTGGTAAGCCCAAACAAATGCGAAAGCATTCCCTTCCAATTTTTTAGACGCTCTAGAATGGTAAAGCCGCTACTGATGGGCATAGAACAATTTTTATAAACTTGTTAATGATAATTTTTCAATACTTTACCTCTTACTGTTGGCCCCCGTATGCAAATGACTTTCCAAATTTATCTGAAGGATGAGGTAATTTTGACAGGAACTGAAAATAAATTTTTAGATTTATCTGATTAGTCAGCGACAGTTGCCACTGCTTCGACCACTTTTTTATAGACCTGTTACAAAGCAAGGTCACTAGCCACTTGGCCTTGAGTGAAGTCGACTTCCACGCAATCCATCAACAACAAGTATAACTTCTAATTGCCTCCAGCAGTCTTCTATTTATTTTCTACTTTTTCAAACATTTTTATTTTCAACCAACAATAGTAGTTGCATCACGATCTCACAACCCCACCATGCAAGTCTCGGTCTAATTGTTTTAATCAATATCGAAATCTCTGCATGTTATATCACTCCATTGTCTTGTCGCTCCGGCGTTCCACCAGGGAGTGCATCGTCGAGGGTCACTGATTCTTGGGAAAGCTCCTGCATCTACCTTATATAATTACTTAGTTGTGGCTTGGAATAAGATCGGCAAGTGCAGTAATGATGTTCCAAAAGATAAATTTGTGTGCAGCCTAATTAAATTATGTAACACCGATAAGAGCTGCACGCAGCGTATACCTTCAGCAGGAGTGCGATTTCAACAGGAATATGATAAGTTAGAACGGATGTGATTAGTTTGCGTCTTGGCGACTGGAAGAAGCTAGTTTATTCAATTGTAAGATAATTAATAAGATAATTTCCATTTGCAAATTTATATTCAAGATCAAGAATTTACTTGCAAATAAATCAGCTGAAATTTCAATGATAACCGCCGCACAAAAAACTGACTATGTCACACGTAGAGGAAGGTGTCAACAATCTTAGCTCAAAACATCCTGTTGATGGTCCCAATAATTGCTCAAAATAATACTTAGCCTATTATGAGCATGTGTATGTGTAGTTAGGGTGAATTAAAAAATGCAAATTTATTTAATTTTCACCTGTCACTGTATCATATTTTTATAAATTTTAGACTCGAAGATAATGTAAACAAGTACGAAATCAAGACCGTATCTTTTTAAAACCCAGATTTCTGTTGTCTTCACTTAATAGGTGGTTATTATGTTTTCAAGATTTGATTCCGTTGAATTTAAGTTTAGGATATTCACGAAACCCATACACGGTCTGTGTTATTATTATATATTGTACATTATTATTGACCATGACATGCATATCGAAGACGGAAAACTCACAGCGTAAATATGAGTGAGTTATAAACGTTGACGCTTGTGTTATTGGGTACTGTTCCAACAAAATATTGCTCCTGAGGCTGTGCAAGTATTGAACCTTATGTGACCGATGGTTCAATCAGTTTACAGGACCTACAATAATTTTGACGATGCGTAGCTTGCTTTAAGCAGCAAGATATTGCACACTACTGCCTGTGTCATTCAATAAAATCGAACTAGACAATAATATTGAACGTTTAAGTTTAAGCCATAATCATAATCAACCAAAAACAGTCTCCTACTCAACTACTGGCAATTCAGCTACCTACTCCTGGCCAGTCTTGTTTGTTCTGGGTTCCTTTGCACCTCTAGCTGAGGTCAAATTTCGGATCCCCAAACTTCATAACGTTATTACTATTCAGCATGAAAAATGTCTGAACATATTCAATTAACAACATACTAAGTTACTGTTATTGTTTAAAATCGATTTAATATCTATTGGGCACTTTTTGCAAGTTACAAAAATAGGCTAATATTAAGTAAATGATTTAATCAGGGTTCAGAAGTATAAATACAACAATTTAGATCTCAATGGAATCAATTGCATCACTGCATCTAAAAAAGTTCATTAGAACTTAAGTGTCCGTATAAGATGCTCGTCTTGAGGAGAGTGAAGTGAATATTTTCCAGTTCAAGGCAGAAACTGTATGCGATTTCTTTGGGCTGTTATAATCATAATAATATAACATTTAAAACCGCCCTTTTAAAATTACTTGTTGTGGTGACTGACTTGTTTTGGCTATTTTGAGCGATCTTCAAAGGTCTTTTTTAGTTTCAATGCAAGAAGTTAAAAAGAAACGAGATGATATTCTTATCATTAATTAATGTACGTTACTGTCTGCAAACAAGACAACGTTCTCATCATTAATTAATAAACGTTACTCTCAGCAAACGCTACAACATACTTATCATTGATTAATAAACATTACTGGCTTATTTACAGATTCCGGTTTAAGAATGTTTCATATCCTTACAGCTATTCTGTTGCCATAAATTATTTGAAAGCTGCAGAAACGCGAATGACGTCATCATGATGTTTCTGCGGAGAAGCGTTCAAGTTTGCAAGTCATCGTGTAGCTAGTTATCATTGTAAACGAGCTCCCACTGACCACTGTGTTCTGACTGATATCATTATAATGGTCTCCTGCTTAAATACTAAGTGAACTGGAGTTGTACATAAACGGAGTAGGCCTACATAAATAATTATGTGATTTCCATTTAAAGAAGTTGTTAACTTAAAATAAGTTGCTGAAGATTACTCTACTTAGAGGTAGGCTATATATTATACAACCGATGAGACTGTCTTACGACCAATGTTTTCAAGTTGCCAATTGATGTTATATAATTTCTGTAACGAACAATCTATTGTAAAATAAAGCAATTATTATATTCTTTTATATTTTACTAGTAGGACCCGTAGCTTCTCGCACGATAAAAAAACAACATACAGTATCACCCTTAAAAAATATTATTTTGTTTTTTATGTATTCTTCTTGTTGCAAAAACGTATTTCTTTAGAAATGTCAAAAGTATGTTCATAACACAAAGAAAAATCTTGAGAAATTCGCTCAGTACGGAGGTCTGCTGCGATGGGGGTATTTGATTCCTGCCTAAAGGGCATGTCTATACTAAAAACATCATCAGCACTGGAAGACACCGACAAAGTTTATCGCTCAAGCACCTAAGATGTATTCTTTATACACTTTCCTGACAAACTATTTCGTCTCATGATTTTTTTTCGTATGTTCGAAAACAAATACGCAATTCAATATGTGTGTAATATTCAATAATATGTTTTGTGTATAAATGTTCTTAGGAATTTGTATTTAACTTTTAAGGAATTACATTTGTTATTCCGATCGTCAATATTATTTGCAGCTCGACTACTAAAATTATAACTCTAGTTAATCTGTAAGTATAATTATAGTTTCAGAAGAAGTGTAACAAACTTGCCATATAGTTTCTCACTTTAAGGCAAGACGAATGTTTGTTAACTGTCGGGAAATCATTTGACATTGATTCTTGGCCAAAACTTTAACGTTCAATTTTCAAGGTATTTTCAGAAGATCGGTTTTGAAGAATTTAATTCTTGGATTCAAAACCAAATTTGAAAGATTTGTGACTGGCATTTCTTGCATTTGCTAATGGTTTTTATGGTGAGAAGATTGAGTTTAGAACAAGAAGCAAATGAAACACAAGAGAATCGAAAACTGTTTAAGAAAAAGGTTTTCGCTGTTTAAATGGACTATTTGTAAGCTATTTTCCTTTCTAATTTCTTTTCTTTAAATATATATTGTATTTGATCATAAGTTAATGATTGTTATGTCAAGTGGATAAAACAGCGGATATTATTTCGTTCTCCAGTTTGCTTGAGGGGCATTTCCAACTTACTTTTAACTACCGATACATGCATTTGTCAATGGGGCTCATATTATGGAGCTTTAAAAGTTTTGAGATTGAAGTTCACTGATGATTCTAAATTTTTATCACATCAATACTGTTTTAAAATAAGGTATAGTAAGTTTTATAAATCTCACGTTTTGTATGCAGCAATTCCAACTCAAGTGATTATATTTTTCTGGATCTTAGGGAAACTTATTATGTTTTAAGTGTGAGATTCATCACCATTGCAGTATAGACTGAGAATTTCAAGCGTTGTGGGGTGTGCACCGTCCATATATTGCTCCTTTCTGAATTAAACAATCAAAATCGTCGGGGTCACAACACGGTGGATAGTCCGGACCGCAAATCTGGAAATAAAACACATTTGTTGATTTGATCTACATTTCATAATTGTTTCATCGTATATTTCAATTGGGTCGCCGGAATTGTACCCCCCGGATTTGTACCCCCACAAAAAACGCCTACGTCATTTTGACGTCACAGGACGGGGGGTACAAATCCGGCCGCGAACTTTTAGGACGGATAAATTATTATGTATTTTGATCAACTGACATCTCACGGTTGGCTGAACAGTTGCATAATTGATATAAATCCAATTAAACATGGCTTCTTAAGTCCAACCCCGGATTTGTACCCCCCGTGGTCAGATTCTTAAGTCCGACCACGGATTTGTACCCCCCGGATTTGTACCCCCCGTGGCCGTATCCGTAAGTCCTACCCCGGATTTGTACCCCCCGGATTTGTACCCCCTGTGCTCAAATCCATTTTGACGTCCATGGAAATATACCGGGTCAATATTCATTGATGTTGTTGACTTTTTTAATTAGTTCTCGTAAGTCAACGGCTGTTCGTTAAATTATTACCTAATATTATTCTACGAATATGTCTTATTCTACGAAAATCGTACGTTGCTTGGGTGACGTATGACTTTTATTCAAGTATTTTTGCAATTAATTAAACATTTAACGCAAGCCAAGTAAAAAACGTCGCTTTTTAGTTTCGTTTTTAGAGTATTGTAAATAAAACTAAAGTTGTTAACAGATGAATTGAAAAATAAGTTCAACTTCAGGTGTTTAACGATCAATCTGGAATGTAATTGAACTCTACGTAGAAGGGCGGAAATACATTACAGTTTTCTTGCCGTATGAGGGTTTCCCGGGAGGCAGGAGGTCAAAAAACATTTTCAAATGCCCTCGGCATTCCTCGGCATTCCTAAGTGGACCTGATGGAATGAACCGTTTCTCCCTCTGTAAGTACAATTGATGGGTTTTGTACGTTAACATATTTATTTTTGGGTATGCTGTACTTTAGTCCGGGATGGTATGTATATTCCGTTCGACTGGCTTGTAAAAATTTAAATAACTTTTGAAAATTGCTAATGAGTACCTTTGGATGAAAAATGACTTGTTGACATTTTTTTCATTCTTATATACACCCCAATCCAAGATGGCTACCAACATAGAGAAAAAACGAGGTAATCTTCTTTAATGATTCAGTAAATTAATCTCTTGCACAGTGTATAAGTGAATTTTGTGTCATAAGACCACTGCCAATAATTGAAGGCAGGTAGGACCTTCAATTTGACTGGAAAAACATTTTTAGCCGCCATCTTGGATCCGCCATATTGGATGTAGTATATTTTTTCAAAAGTAAACATTGTGTTGTGACCCATTGTTTCAAACTAGATTTTCACGCTGATTGCAATGCCGAAATCCATTTTTGAAAATCTTTATTCGTTTTTAAGATATACCTAATCAAAGATTTTTCTCATATAATCCTTATGGGAGTTATAAGCATTGAATATTTTTAAGGATTATATTTCTTATATCTCCGGTTCTAATCAACGTATATAGATCATTTGGGGCTTAAAATACTCAGTATTATAAATTCATCAATTAGAGAAACTGTTAATTTGTATCAAACCGGAAAGAGACTGAGTTATTATACATAATTAAAAATAAAAATAGTTTTTTCTGGAATTTACTTTTGTTAAAATTAAATAACTCAGGGTTTACGTGAGATAAATTGTTCGTTCTGGACTTAAATTACTCGGCAAATAATTGGCTTTCATATGAGCTATAGTAAATTGGAATCAGATGAATTTCAGGTGAGTTATGATCCTTCCTTAAATTTAAAATGTATTTACTTACAGAATTCCTGTTAAGTTTAAGGCTTATAACTCGCCTGTAATTCAAACGATTTGAATTATTAATAGTTTAAATTAAAGCCAAAATCAATGTGAGTAACTTAAGGTCTTAGCAAATTTCAGGCCTCTGTTAGAATGGGGAGTACATTCCCTTAACTAAACTAAAAATGTGCAAAAAAATAAATTTTACATCGAATGAAGGATCATAACTTACCTGAAATTCGTCTGATTCCAATTTACAATATATCGTTAGAAAGCCAATTATTTGCCGAATAATATAAGACCAGAACTGACAATCTATCTAATGTAAAACCTGAGATATTTAATTTTTAACCAAAATAAATTTTAGAAAAATTAAATTTTATGTTAAATTATGATTGATAATTCAGTCTCTTTCCACTCTGATTCAAACTGACAGTTTATTTCATTAATACCTTTATGTCACTGAGTGTTTTAAGACTCAGTGACACTTAGAGGATCTAACCAAAGACCGTCATACTTTGGTTAGAACCGGAGGTATAAGAATTATAATCCTAAAAAAATGTAAAGCTTGAAATGTCCATAAGGTTTGTACAGAGAAGAATCTTGTTTGAATATAACTTAAAAACTAATGAAGATTTTCAAAAACCGATTTCAGCATTGCAATCACCGTGAAAATCTAGTTTGTAATGATTGGTCACAACACAATGTTAACTTTTGAAAAAAAAAATCACATCCAATATGGCGGATCCAAGATGGCGGAAAATATTTTTACCCAGTTAAAGTGAAGTTCCTACCTCCCTTCGTTATTGGCAGCGGCATTATGACACAAAATTCGCTTATACACTGCCTAATTGATTTATTTTCTATGTCTTCAGCGCTTTTGACACCATCTTGGACACCATCTTGAAAATGTTGCACTTCCGGTGGTGATATTTAGGTAAACATTTAGTACTTTTATTAGCATGATTAATGTGACAGAAAAACGCACAAGTCACTCTTATAGAAATTTTTCTAGTATAAAATGGTATCGTTTCTTTACTATACCCTTTTTATTTTTAGGCTCGATCATAAGGTTATGCCCTCTATTAGATTTTGGAGGTAAGAAAATGAGATAAAAAATGTCAACAGGGCGTTTTTTACTACTAAATATATTGTTAATAATTTAAAATCAACAAATAAATTTTTACATGCAAATCGAACGGAAGGGTCTAATGGTTACATATCACCCCGCACTACTTGGAGTATTTGATAAAAACTGATCAGAGATCAATGCAGTGTTGTCCGTTAGAACATATTCTAAAATAATATATATACCAGAGGTTGGCGTCTTGACTACTGATTTGATTTAAATGACTAACGAATGCTTCAATATGAATATCATAAAATCAAAATCAGCTTTATTTCTGTAATCTACAGTATATTTGTCAAATACCACTGACCTATCATCACACAGCCCAAACTACTCGACCTAGAACCTTGAAACCTTGCATGAACGTTCCTCTCAGGGCATAAGCACCCACTAAGAACGGATTTTTAAAAATTCCCTCAGTTGATGGATGATACATCAAAGTTTAAATGTTAACGTATAGGGAAGCTCATGTAGTTGTCATGGCAACCTTAAAATTAAATCTGAAATCCAAGGAAGTTTTTCTGTTTTTCAACGGGTAACACCGTGTTGATCAGCTAGTTATTTATATAGAAGTATCAGTCACAGCACATATTATTTACAAATAAATTAAATATTTACAAAATAAATTCACTAATGCCATTATTTAATTAGTACCTGGTGAACTAAGCCTTGCTCGGTATTATTTTATGTTTACAATTTAATCCAATTATATAAATAAAAACAATTCGAAAATATTCATGAATAATAAATGCAATTGTTATAACTCCAAGTAATTTTCATCTCTCACGCTGAATTTTTCCTAGATGACTGTAATTTGCAAATAGCTGTTATGATGACTTTATTTGTTTAAACTTTCCTTGTTTAGTTCGTTGCCATAATGGCAACTCGTAAGGCCAATGTTAAACTTTACAACTTAAAAATTTTATTACGTTTTACTACATTTTATTACGTTATTAGATTTTCTCTGCTAAGTAATCTGTAGATAACACGTTTTTGAGTCACATGTACATTTTATCTATTAATTGAACAGATTTCAAAATTTTGTCCTCGCAGTTCTCTATTAAATATTAATAAGAAAACCATAACCAAGAGTAATAATCATACAATTTCAGGTAAAAGAGTCATTTCAGTTCAAAGCCAAGCATAGTTCAAGAGAAATAACATTTTTCTTAAGGGACTTAACCCTAATATGGCGGGTAGTACAGCAGGCTCTTAACGGCTTATTAAGTAAAGAATGAAAGCAATACCCTTAAATTTTATTATTGATTCAGGAATATAACTATCAATATATTTCCCGACTTATTTCTTCCTGAAAATTAGCTCATAAGTCTCATGAGAACTTTGCGTCTAAATTTGAACTATTATAGATCACTTAAAAGCATGAAATACTTTTCCGTGAGCAAAGGATTTCCAACTCCATTGTACCTAGAAGCAAATTGTGGTTACGTTATTTACTAATCCGAAGAACACGTGTCAATCAAATAAAGCAAACTTTTTCCATTGAAAACGTCCAAAACCCATTACTTGCACATACAGAGGGAGGAACGGTACATTCCATCAGGTCCACTTAGGAATTCTGAGGGCATTTTAAAATATTTGTTGAACACCTGCCTCCCGGGAAACCCCTACAAGGCGCGAAAACTGTTATGTGCGTTGAAAGTCATTAACTATTACGAAGAACATGTGTCAATCAAAGGAAGTAAACTGTTTCCAGTAATAACGTCCAAAACCCATAAATTGCACTTACAGAGGAAGGAGCAGTACATTCCATCAGGTCCACTTAGGAATGCCGAGGGCATATGAAAATGTTTGTTGACCTCCTGCCTCCCGGGAAACCCTCATATACGACAAGAAAACTGTTATGTACTTCCGCCCTACTTCGTAGAGTTCAATTACATTCCAGATTGATCGTTAAACACCTGAGGTTGAACTTATTTTCCAATTCATCTGTTAAAAATGTTAATTGTATTTACAATATTTTAAAAACGAAACCAAAAAGCGACGTTTTTTACTTAGCTTTCGTTAAATGTTTAATTCATTGCAAAAATACTTGAATAAAAATCATACGTCACCCATGCAACGTACGATTTTCGTAGAATTAAGACATATTCGTAGAATAATATTAGGTATTCGTAGAATAATATTAGGTATTCGTAGAATAATATTAGGTATTCGTAGAATAATATTAGGTATTCGTAGAATAATATTAGGTATTCGTAGAATAATATTAGGTATTCGTAGAATAATATTAGGTAATAATTTTACGAACAGCAGTTGATTTACGACAGCTAATTAAAAAAAGTCAACAACATCAATGAACATTGACCCGGTATATTTCCATGGTCGGTCAAAATGGATTTGAGCACGGGGGTACAAATCTGGGGGGTACAAATCTGGGGTAGGTCTTGAGGATTTGGCCACGGCGGGTACAAATCCGGGGGGTACAATTCCGGGGTCAGACTTAAGAATTTGACCACGGGGGGTACAAATCCGGGGGGTACAAATCCGGGGTCAGACTTAAGAATCTGACCACGGGGGGTACAAATCCGGGGGGTACAAATCCGGGGTAGGACTTTAAGATTTGGCCACGGGGGGTACAAATCCGGGGGTACAAATCCGGGGGGTACAATTCCGGGGTCAGTCTTAAGGAAAATAATTTAATTTCAAACCAATTACGTGTTGATGATTTAATAATGTAATGGGGGGTACATTTCCAGTCGCGGGCTGTTTCTCGAGCGATTTAGGCCCCGCCTCCTGTGACGTCAAAATGACGTAGCATTTTTTGTGGGGGGTACAAATCCGGGGGGTACAAATCCGCTACCCCTTGCGAGAAATAAGAGTTGCTTATACATAGCGAAACTCTCTTTATAACTCGGTTTTCATCTCTGAAACAAAAACAATGACATACTTTAGTGGAAGAAGTTTAACCTAATAAACAAAATAAGGATGGATTTAAAAACACGTTGTGAATAGTTTCGCCTTAAAAATGTGTTGCGAACAGGATGACCAGGGTGGGTGTTTGTATGAATAGACGGTGTTCAGCTTCGTGGGTCCGAAACTTTTTTCAGTTATTCATAAAAAAAAATATTTAAAATGCCTACGCATATAGTCTATTTTAGTCCATTTTAGGTCTGTTGGCCTTCATCCGTATTTTTTCACAGTTGATAATAACTTTGAAACCACTTAAGTATCAATTTCAAATTTGTTAAATGTCAGTTGTTTGAAATTCATTGTTAGTGATAGTGATTTTGTTTTCTTGTGGATATTTGCCGAAACTGATAAGTATAAAAACAAGATTCAATTCACAACAGTAAGACCTAAGAAATATCAACTGTCTACTTTTTACCTTTACCACATGGCAGCCATTTATATTTTTAAAGCATAAAAATATCACAAAAACAAAAAAAAATACGTTCTATTAATCACCATTCATGAACCAAGTTTGAATCTGGCATCTAAAGTGGTTTTAAGTTACGACGAACTATTTAAAAAAATACGTGTAGGCTGACAAACGGAAACGGAGCTTGACGTAATATACCTTTTCGTATGTTTCGGTCTTCTAAGATTCGGATAGTCGGAATTAAACACCACAAGGATTAACAATAACGTTAATGTTAGTTGTATCTTTGACATTAAACGTTTTTAATTTACTCAGTTTACTGACTTTGAATTTTATTTTAAGTTTACTTGACTAAATAATCCTAAGATTAATTGTAATACTTACTGTTGATGTGGCAGATGCGGAGAGAAACCATCAACTTATATACCTTAGAAATGTTAATTTTCCGTCTCGAAAAAAAAGAATTCCATACTAGGCTATAGAGGATGACGATATGTGAAATGGAACATGACTGAAACAATCGGTAATAATTATACTTTGAGCTCTTTCCGAGCCTTATCTAAACGACAAGCATGCTATTAAACATAAGATCTGCCGATGAACGATTTAACTACATTAATTTTTGTCAATAAACAATTATTACAAGAGTCTGTCCCGACTATGAGAAATCCAAGTAATCTAAAGCTATCATTCTGGTTGGTCTGTTGTTTCCTGGACTTTGTTTTAACAACTATTAAGTTAAGGGTTAACAGCTGAAAAAAAAAAATTTAATTAGAGTTCAGAAGCATAAATACAACAATTTATTTGATCTCGATGGAATCAACTACATCTAAAAAAGTTCATAAGAACTTAAGTGTCCTTAAGTTGCTCGTCTTGAGGAGAGTGAATATTTTCAAGTTCAAGGCTGTAACTGAAAGAAAATATGTGATTCGTTTGGGCTGAACATTTAACACCGCCCTTTTGAATTTTTTTGTTGTGGCGACTGATGTGTTTGGGCTATTTTGAGCAATCTTCAAATGTATTTTTTAATTTAAATGCAAGAAGTTAAAATGAAACATAGTTAATTTATGTTTGTTACTTTTTGCAAACAAGACAACATTTTTGTCATTAATTAATAAACGTTACTGTCTGCAAACAATACAACATACTCATAATTAATTAATAAACATTACTGGCTTACTTACTGATTCAGTTTTAAGAATGTTTAATATCTTTACAGCTATTCTGATGCCATAAATTATTTGAAAGTTGCTTCGCAGAAACGCGAGTGACGTCATCATGATGTTTCTGCAGTAAAGCGTTGGAGTTGGCAAGTCATCGCGATGTTATCATTGTAAACGAGCTCCCACTGACCACTGTGCTCTGACTGATATCATTATAATGGTCTCCTGCTTAAATACTAAGTGAGCTGGAGGAGTACATAAACAAAGTACATAAGTAATTATGTGATTTCCATTCAAAGAAGATATTAACTTAAAATAAGTTGTTGAAGATTACTCTATCTAGAGGTATATACAGCCGATGAGACGGTCTTACGACCAATGTTTTCAAGTTGCCAATTAATGTTATATAATTTCTGTAACGAGCAATCAATTGTAAAACTAAGCATTTATTCTATTATTTCATATTTTATAGAGAAATAAGAATTTATCTCTATGAAGACTAAGATTAATATTGCAATGTAGATGCATTTTAAAATAAATACTCCTGATAAAGAGGTATCTAATTGAGAAGAGGAAGCCATTGGTAACAGTGATAAAAAGCCCAATAGGCATATGCTCCTACACTCTGATGCAAGAACGCCATTCAGGGTACAGGTACTGTTTCTCTGAATGTGCGCAAGGTACGCTCGCATGGTACCATATATATTATGTAATTGCAATAACACCTTCTGTATTCATCATATTTATGGTTTTGGTTTGACAACCAAACTAGAATAATTTTGATCTGTTTGTTTTATTTAAGTTAGACGCCAAAACTATAATCAGCAGCAGCAGTCATTTACATACAACAGAATACATTTTAAAATTTGTTATTATTTTCTAATTTCTCAAGAAACAACTTATAATACCCAAGGTTAATTTTTGCCACAATCTGTGTTGTGTCGGTAGAGCGTATCGTATGCTATAAATTTGGCTTCACTCATCCGAGATTGTTTACGTAAAGGAAGAACATCAAGGGGTCAAGTATTGATCCCAGCGGAACTCCGAGGTGGAAGATCAGAAAATGGGATTATAACTTCCACAACATCTTAATGGATTTAATGTAGATAAATTACTTAACCACCGCCATAAATGAATTAGTATTTGAATAATTAGGTCACCTAACCAAGTAAGAGCCTTTTTGAATACGAAAACACCAATGTAATCGGTCAAGAATTATTCTAGTCAAGTTTTAGTCGTTATATCCCATCACCATTTAAATAGTTTATTAGTGAACAAAAATTTCATTGCTTAAATTTGATTTGTTCTTCTTTGTTAGCTTCTCATGCATGTCGGTTCAAAATCTTTACAGAAAAATCACATTTTAATATTTTTGTCAGAAACCTTTTTCTTAGAGACTTTTGTTGGAAAAAATTTGTTTAATTACCGGTATATAAATACAGATTTGTATTATATTATTTACTCTTTTACATCAGCATAAGAAGTATTAAAAAAGTGTTCTAGATATTTCCTACCTCTACAAAGACTAACGTCAATTTGTAAACAATGACATTACGAGATTGTTGGATCTTTGGTAAATACGCTTGCATTGACTTGGCAAATGCATTGTAATTTTTAACAGAAAGCAAGGACATTTTACGAAGACGAAATTAAGCCTAAACATTCCCGTGCGAAAGTTAAATACTAGGATTGTTGGAGCAAATCATAGCTAAATGTTACTTTCCTTATCCTAGACATAATGGGAATCGCAGCGGAGACATTGTTGTAAAGTGGCACTGTAATTAAATCGTGGAACCACAAAAAGAAATTTCCCACTATTACCCTCCTATTATTTTAGTTATCAATTCTTGAATATTTGCTTGTATATTTGTATGTGTATATTTAGCAAAGAAGGTTTTCTCAAAATACTTAGTTGTCATATTCAGTTCATTTGTATAGAGTTACATTCATTAAAAGAGAGGAAGCGATTATTGCAGTAATCTCACCATATACCTAAAAATCACGCAGATTACTTATAACTACCGATCAATGCTTGATCATCCAATATTTGATGTTGATAACCTCAGTCTCGCGTGTATTATTTTTACTTTTCCTATCAAGCCAAACATTACGGATTTTCTTTGAATACGTATACTTTTAGCCATCACCATGTGCCTTTACATACTGTAGTTGAGTTTTGGGTTTACTCCCTACTCTGTTTCTTTTACCATTTTTCCATCATCAGAGTGATTAAAAAAATGTTGTAGCCTTAAATTTGATGTCTTACGATGGTTTGTCAATAGTTTGCAAAATTATAAATTTCTTCCTAAGGACTGCAAGTTTTTTTTATACGAATGGAGTGGTTTAATAGATATTTGGTTTTATGAATATGGACACATTTGAGTCAACATTGTACCTTTGGATACAAAATTCAATGCAGCTTTTAAGGAGATCCAATGCACACGCGGCGTGTGGATGCTAAGCGTAGGATTTATGGACGTAAATAAATAAACAACGTAAACCTTAATGAACGGTAACAACAGTAACCTTGGTTTAGACTACGGCCGATCGGGCCATTACCCAGGATCATTAATTGGTGTCCAATAAATTCCAGTGAATTAATTGGTCATTACTAATGACCAATGACTAGTGATCAGCGGCAGTGGGATGCAGATCCCTGCAGCGACCCTGCCCCAAGGTCAAGTGCCAGGCCGTTCGTCTTGACCCAGAACGGTGACCTTGGGTCTTGGAACCGTCCTCAACCAGTTCCACAGTCCTACAGGATACTGGATATCCTGAAGGTGGTTGACATGTCATATAACATTTAATATATATCCAAGGGTAGACAACAGTTCAAAGGATGTAATCGAGCTGAGCTCGTCAGGGCATTAAGAGCAAGGGTACTTTTTTATTTCATTTTAGGAGTTATAATCGTCCACAACGAGTTCGAAGGACTCCACTGGATACTGGATATCTTGAAGGTGGTTGACGTGTCGTAAAAATTAATACACCCAAGGGTAGCCAATAGGCTTGAAGGTCGAACTCAACTCAGCTGGTCAGGGCATCCAGAGCAAGGGAGCTTTTTATTTTACTCTAGAAGGACTAATAGTCCTAAACCAGTTCCGAGGACCTACTAGATATCCTAAATGCGTGGGTGATATGTCGCAAAAAAGTAATAAAACCAAGGATAGCCATTGGCGTGAAGAACGCGAATTCAAGAGCAGCTTCGTTGCTCTTGGTCAGGGCATTAAGAGCAAGGATGCTTTTTAAGAGCAAGTCTTTTATCGTCTCCAACCAGTCCCAAGCACCCTGCTGGGATTGCATATCCCGAATGAATAATGTGTTCGTCTTGTGGATGGTAAAACATTAATTTAATTCACCAATCTTGGCTCTAACTGGTCAGAGTTGAGTGAGGGGAGTGAAAGTACTATACAACAGTCAGTACATAGTAGTACAACAAATGTAAACGTAGTGATTGTAATATAACATATTTATTTTATGATTTTGTTACTAAAACTAATTAAATTGCTTATGTTTCAGGTGAGGAAATAACCTTGTCATAAGGAAAGAGATACGTAAGTTTTTTTAAATAACTAATGTTTAAATAATTTTAAAGTCTCTGCGAGTAACAGAGTTTCTATATTATTATAATATAAAGAAAATTGAGAAATGTCTGGGAATGATTGTCAGTGCCCAAGAAATACAGATGGTCCCATAATCAGCGATATCTCTCATGAGGCAGCAGTGACGCACCCCGTCTCCACCTCTAATTCGGCTGTGATTTCTGGACTAAAAAAGAAATGAAGGGAAGCAACATGATGAAGAATCTCCATCAGCATCTGCGGGCAAATGATGACGGGTAAAGTGGTAAAACCCATCATCACACGGTCAGAATGCCACCTGTGGTTGGCATCATTCTTCTTAATGGGGTCTTAAATCTAATGATTTTGTGTTGTGAAAAAAAAAAATAGCTGACTGCACAGCTTTGCTTTAAAATCACTCTTTTTTCGCTCTTAAAACAGAGACGAAGGTGTTAAAGGAAAAACGCAAACACATTCCTGATTTCAAATTTCCCTCAATTATTTTTAATAGATAAGTTCTGGCACTCTGTTATATTGCTTCTCGCCGCTAGGATTGTGCAAGGATCGCCTTTTCCCCGGTCGAGCTCTCCGAAGAATTTGAATTTCTTCACTAATCCCAAATAAGTAACCCGAATTTAGAGTCTCGCCCTTTCCTCCCGGCCACTCTGGCTTGTGTCCAAATATCAAGGAACCAGTTCTTTTTTGTTCGCATCACTGTGCAATGATGAAAGCTAAGAACAGGTTCGTCCATTTTTGAGGTGGAATCGCTAAGTTATTGATTTTTAGTCTTGGAAATCAGGGATCAGAATTCATTTTCTTTTGAACGTAATATGTTTTAATAGCATTGTCAAACAAAACTATACTATCATGAATAAAGACACCTGAAGGTTTCAAGTAAAGACAGGCCGAAAACATCCTACAGGCTCACAGGCTATTTATAGGCTAAAAAGCAAAGAGTAAAAACTTTTCCGAAAATCAGACACTTTTTCTACGAGTATCACTCACAATTTGAAACAAAATGTCACAGTCGTGCTAGGCAGGCTAAAACATTCCTGAACTGTCTACGGAATATGGATGGCCAATAAGTTTTTTATATTTTTGGTATTTAGTTATAATTAGTAGTTTATCATAAAAGCCTAATTCATTATTCTTTAAGCTTAGCCAGGACGCTCTAAAAAGGTTTTTTGTCCATAAACTATTATTGATGTTATATTAGAAATAATCCTTTTTTGTAATGGTGCAAACCGATCGGCATATTAACAAATTCTCTTAGCAACTCTTGATGTACCGGCAATTAAGGATGATGTAATGAAAAAATAGCAACATGTATATTCAAACAACCTAAGATCAAGCCCAATCAATCTGGAAAACGAATCACAATGATTTGAGTTTTTCGGTGTATGACATATCAAAGGAAATTTATCAAAAACTGTTAATTAACCATTATTGGGAAAGGGAAGTGTATCCATCAACGGAGGATTACTATACAATTTATGTTGATCAACCTACTGAACTGTCAAACAAAAAAGATTAGTAGGGGCTACGCCACTTTGACGTGTGATGTTTTGAGCCTCGCACTGGACAAGGAAACCAGCTGTACGGCTTCCAAACCAGTTGCCATTGATGCTTGGCCGTGGACCGAGGTCAAGGTGGAAAGGCTTCGGGCGGCTGCAGGAAAAGAGGAAAGAACGTCGCCGCATTGCGATCCCGCCTCGTCTTTCCACTTCCTTGCCTCTATGTGGTTCCTTTGAGAGTCCTGAGGAAGGTCTAAATCCGGTCATTCGCGTTTGGATTTTTTGAGAGCTAACAATTTAAATTACTAATTTCATAAAAAAATTATTAATTTTCCGTTTAGTGACGTTTATGTATAGCCTGATCCATTTGATTACACAGGTTCCATTCGCCTCGAAAATGGACGTAACGTGACGTGTATGTATAGCCTCACCTTCAGGTTAAAACCACGAGTTAGAGGTTTTTTTCGTTTGGTACCAGAGTGATTTTTTGATTTAGTTGTCAGTTGGGTAAGGATATTTTCTCAAGATGCTTAGAATGAAGAAATTTTCTTCTCATTTTCATTTAGGTGTATTATGTCAATTTTACATAAATAGCAGCAGTGGGATTTACGGTTAAAAAACATTTTGAAGAAATATTAATTTTTTCTTTACTTTTCATATTCCTTGAACTATTATTGAAACTTCTTGTATGCCCGACAAATTCTAACGAAGAAAATTGGCTTTTTACTTGTACTGATTCTTGAACTTGTCTCTTAAAATTCTCTTTTATCTAAACGTTACAGACGCAAATGTTTTTGCCATTATAACTGCTAGTTACAGACAATTGTTCTTTTTGTAGCTTAAACTAAATCACATTACATTATACACGGTAAAATCGAAAGAGTGAATACTCACTCTTTGTGAGTGACTCATTCACTCTTTGGGGTAGAGAAAATTGAGCCACTCTGAAAGAGTGAAGGTTCACTCTTTGAAAAAGTGAACCGTTTTCACTCATGAAAAGAGTGGAATGTCCCCACTCAATGAAAGAGTGGGTCTTGTTCTTTTCAGAGTGGAATTTTAGTCTTTAAAAGAGTGAAGTTCAACTTTAAAAGAGTGAAATCACCTAACCTCACTAACCTAACCTCTCACTGGCATTTATGAACTACAATTCTGAGTCTTTGCCGACACTTGTTGTGGACAACTGGTACCTAAACTTGATGATTGAAACTAAAACCCCTAAAATGTAACGGCGCAGGCATATTCAAGGAGTGACACAGAACTTTTGAACTTCCCCCTAAATTGATTTTTCAGACTAAATTGAATTTCCCCTCTACCCTAACCTTGATTCTACAGACTATTGTTAATCTTTAAATTACGTTAGCTACCTTAACACTAACCAAGTAAGTGGTTAAAGCAATGTCTTCTGCTTACCTGTATATAAACCGGTAATATCTATGTGCATGTAAATCAATGACCAAAATGTCGACTCAGTAGCGTCGTCGCGTCGCCGGAAGCGATCCCTCTTTTCGCTCTTTCTCCCCACCACTTTCAAAAACTCACTCAATTGAGAGTGAATTCTCACTCTTTCCTTATATGGTTTCAAAACCATACAATCAATGAGTGAAAATTTCACTTTTTCATGAGAGAAATCATCACTCAACAAAAAGATTGGATATTTTTCACTAATTTAGAGTGAATATTAACTCTTTCGGAGTGAAAACCTATTCACTCCAACAAATAAATGAATTTTTCACTCTTTCGATTTTAGCGTGTAAATATTGATTTTCCTTTACACTTAAACCAAACTTAAACCTGAAAAATTCTGCTCTCTGAAGCAGCAAACTTTTTATCCTTGACGATTTTGGACGAACAGTTAAGGTGCTGCTATACATACACGTTACGTCACGTCACGTACCGTCACGTCACGTCGCGTCCATTTTCGATGTGAATGAAACCTGTGTAATCAAATGGAACCAGTTATACATGGACGTCACGTCACGGCACGGCCCGACTCGAATGCTCTGAAGAGCATACACGGCCGAATCGGCCGAATTGGGACGCGACGCGACGTGACGTGACGTGACGTGTATGTATAGCTTACACTGACGTCCAATCGGCCATTAGGCTCTTAGAAACTAGAAATTGCGAATCGATGCGAATATGTATAGCACCCCCTCCGGTATCGCCGAATTGGCCGTAAGTGGACGCGACGTTACGTGACGTGTATGTGTAGCAGTACGTTTAAAGGTGTTTCGAATTCGAAAGTTATCACTGGCTTAATGAAAGAAGCAGTTAGAAATGAGATACCGTATTTTTCATGAAGGAGTCCCCTCTCACAAAGGATTTGGAAGGTTATGATTTTCTCAAATGTTCTGGGGAATTTGCTAATAATATATAGAGATATTAATTTTGAGCCAGCAGTTCTGCTCTATGAAATAGCTAGATTAACTTTTCTCTTTTTTAATGAACTAATGATAAACAGTTTATGATGAACGGTTGAGGATGAACCGAATTTGAAAGTTATCATTTGTCTTATGGACGAGGCAGGTAAAAATGTGAGGACCCCCCTCTTAAACGATAGGCATAAACTAGCCCCCTCTCGAAAAGGATTTAAAAAATTGTATGAGTAATTTTTTATATTTATTTTGTATGCATTATGTTGAACTTAAAAAACTGAAAGCACAGTTAAAAGATATCAGACATTAGTTTAGCACCGTTTTCTAAAATGTTTTGACCTAATGAAGATGGAAATCCGAGTAGATTAAAGAAACCTGTTCCATGAATTATTTACTTTCGGCAGAATTATGCTAATCCTAATTTAACGAAATAGTTATTATAATAACTCTGAGCTGTCCAGTTGTTATTAGGTATGGGGTCATCGTCTACCTTTCTTTATCGACTAGAACTAGTTGATTAGTTTCCGCAACAAATTTCAACTATTCAAACATTCGAACGAGCAAAAACCAATAAAAACCCAATCTCTAATCGATCAGGTTGCCGACTATTCGGTTACAAACAATGAAATATCGAGTAGTTAGAATTATCAATTAGAAAAATCGACTAATCGAAACAATCGACTTCGCGACTACCAGTTGTTATTATGGCTGACAAAACAGATGACCCGTTAATGCCCAAGGTTATTTTGGGAGTGTCAAACATTTTACGACCTGTGTACCACGATGTGTACCCGTGCTTCTCGAAATTAGGTAAATTCTTAAAACATCATTGATTCTTAAAACTAAATAAATTCTGTGAAATAACACACATTACATTACATTGCTTAAAATGGTGACCTACCCAGGAAGGTATTTTAAGCCAAGTATGAATGACAGATGAGTGAAGAATGATTGTGGCGCGATCTTGCAGACTGTTACTGACCAAGGCCGACATGTTCCTTAGGACTGTTAATTAATAGCCCAACAGCCAATGGCAACTAAGGGACCTACATTTTAACGTGAGATCCGAACCACAATTTTGCTTGGTTTACAATTTACGAACTGGTCTAACTATGAGGACGGTCCTATGAACGTAGTATCCAATAGTGCGGACGTTAATCCCCACTCAGGAACACCGCGCCAACACGCTATCGTTCATAACTATCCACAATTCGTGACCCCCGGGTAGCTGGATTACAGGACACGCCACAGTACCAGTCTAAAAATTTCCCATTGCAGTATAAACGTTAGTGATTAAGACTTTAAAAAGGTGTTTATTTAAAATGTCAGCGGCGATTATATTACTCTGATCGTGGTATGTTAATAATTATAATTACAGTACCACCACCCGTTTCCAAGTTTATAGTGAACCAACTACTGTGCCCATTGTTTGGGCAATTATTGCTTTGACATTAGCGTTTAAAACTCGGAAATAAATTATTTTATTGAAATGGTCGTTCGTACTTCTGGTTTTATTTATGATTCTTGCTTCAGTTTTTTTTAGCCACAGTTATTTTGAGTTTTATTGGCTTTATTAACAATCCCCTACAAGGATGTCATGGAACCTTTAGAATTCCTTGCGGACTTGTGATTAGGCAATGTTTTTAATAGACGCATGACGCTGGCCCGGTCATGTTGGAATTTCATAAAACCAATTATATAACGATTTAGTACAAAATTGGTAACCACAAAGTACAGATTGGTACGACAAAGAACATAAGGTACTTCAAAATTTGATGAGTTGTTCCGTTTTAAAGTTTTCCGGGTCAGCCACAAGCCAACCCGGCCATTCAAACGAACTTTATGCCATGACCAATTAGTACTTATTTGGTACTAATTGGTATCACTAATTAAAAATAGTTACCTCAAAGATACCTCAGCAATAAAAGCATGATGCGCTTTTTTTAGTATCCTAATAAGCGTGATAAAGGGACAAGCAAACATTCAAGCAAACGAATTTGAGAATTAAAATACACAAAGAATAAATATACTAATGACCTTTATATTTTGGTCAATTTAAAAACAAAACGCGTCTTGTCAACTGCAGCGGTGACAAAAAAACACGTGATGACTCAACCAGAAACAGGCTGGACATAACACGTGCCGGGCCCTGGTTATCACTCGGCCGTGACCTTGACTGAGTGACCTTGACCTCGCCGAGGCCGCCCTGATAACAACTGATAACCACCGAAAACTCAACCTGTCTACAGACTGGTGACGTAATCCATAAACATAAATGTTGTGTGTCTGTTGTGGTGTGTTCCGAACACTGTTTACATGGGGACAACAATTTGTTATCCCTGTAAGTCCGAAATTACCAGTGATCACATAGTGTGGTTGCCGGAAATTACTCCTCTTCAGTCGTAGTTAAACGAACATTTTTTGCCACAAGTTGCCGACGCTCAAATGAAGTGACCAGATTTATGAAAAACCAAAACGGGCTGACCTCCGAGAGGCTTGGGGTATTGAATATCACCTACGCAGAGATAAATTTTGGAGAGATTTGGCGCATTTTTAGATGAGTTGTTAGATTCTTTATGATATGTGTCTTTAAGAGTGTTTATTTATGCGACATTCCTATTAATATTTGCCTTTTAATTTGTAACCTTGCAGTTTTAAAACCTGTAGCAAATAAGTTGGTACGGTCACACAAGTTTTTATAATTAATTGTGTGTTATTAAGGTTAGGATATTAAAAAGGCCATATAAATCATAACCAGTATACTAATTACAAAATTAATTCCAGTATAATAATATTTTACTTATCGAATTAATTTACAATATAATTAATTTGTACGAGCAATTCAACTCAATAAAAGTGAAAAAATTATTTTTCGGAAGAACCAAAAAAAATTGTATAAGTGTTTGAAATTAAAAAGTATTGTTAAAGGGTATTTTTGAGAAAAAACGCCAAAACGAGACGAAAGGCGTCCCGATAGTCCGAGAGTGTGCCAGGACACGGACAAATCGCTTAAAAACTGAACTGCCCCGTTCAAAACTGGATGTCTGGCCACCTTACATAAGTATAATTATAAAACGGCGTGTTTTAGGCAGTCATGAATTAATGAAGGACGATTATTGAACGGCGAGACGACAACCTTCCTTCTAAAGAAGAACCTTTTTACAATTTTATGGACTGTAACAGAGGATACTTGTTATTACACCGAATAAATGTGAGAATGTGATTAATTAGTGAAGTTTTTGCTGTGTTCCTCATTGTTTGCGCAATATGTGATTTTACGGACTAGGTAGTTTAACGATAAAGTAAGGTAACAAATTAACAAAAAAACAATTATTATCTGCTGTTAAATTATGCTGGTTATTTAAATACTTTATGTGTATAAATACCTGTGTGTAAATTAATAAGGTTTGAATTTGTATTCATACGGATCTGTTTAATGTTTGTCGATTCACCTGTTTAATGTGCTATTGAGATATTCTTAGGATTTCTTGCTTCAAGTTAATTCAGTTTAAAAGAAGGATATTTGAAGCCAAAAAATATTATAAAAAATTATGTTCCTTTATTCGACTTTTATTCGCAGTTTGAAACAAAGTTTAGATTGAATTATTATCTTTTTTTAATGAGGTGGAGTTTTTGCTCTTTGCAAGACTTAATAACCATTTTTAGGGACGATGACGGAAACAGCGACGGTTATGTTCTCCTCTGATGAATGTCAGTATTTGTTTCTTTTATATCGTAGTTATTGTGTTTCCAAGCACTAGGTTTAGTTTGATTGCAGGAGGTTAGTTTCTCTCAAGAAAAGTATCAATAACTTCCTTTCGTAATGAAGTCGTTCTTCTAACCGCAACAAACCTTGATATTTCTGCAGCTGCTTGGCTGATAACAAGGGAAAGTAAATATTCGTTTTACAGTTTACTTCACAATTATGTTTTATATTAACAACGTTGTGATCTTAAGTATCCCTAATTGACGAAACTCTTTATGGCTTACTTTCATTTCCGGTTTTAATTGCTGCACTATCTCAACGTTCCAAATTTACTAATTAGTCAAATACATTTACGAAATTGTTGGAACTTGTGATGCAAGGTTGTCTACGGATGTTTTACAGACATGAGGCCAACCGTGCTATTCAGTAGGTTTACAATATAATGTTAGTCGTGACATCCTCTTTCAATGGTTGTACTTTTTATATTCTTAAACGTGTCTTGTTATTCTGTGTTTCTGTTAACATATTCGTTATTTGTTCTGTGTTTCTGTTAATATTTCTCTGTTAACACCGTGATTGTGCCGAACAAGAGTTCAGGCGTACATTTATTCTCCAGTTAGTGGGACAGCCTTTAGATTTGCGCCACGTACCCATGTCTCTACCGCGTTGTGAATCTCAAGTTCTTCCCACACGTCAACATGCCGTGGATATCGGCAATATCGCGATGCCTTTTTACACGGAACGATGTTTTGCAACGATCTCGATCGCTTCGACATCTTCGTCGATGTCGAAGCACCCACTTACACGCAGAGATCTTCTACTTCAACTTTCCACGGCCCGTTTACAAGTTACGATATTTTGCAACGATCGAACTATTTAGTGGAAGCTCCGTTAACACGTTTCATTATTTTGCTCAAACTTCCGAATATCTTTAAGATTTTTCCCAGGTTGATGAAAATGTTCATCGACATTCCAAACCCAAAAACCGTAACACGCTACGATGGATTGGAGCAACCAGATTGTTGCAAAATATAGTAAGCGGGTTTTAATCAATTTGCGAGATCTTTTAAAGTTGGAGTCAAAGATCGTTGCTAAACGTTGTATGTAAACGTTGTATGCACCGATATCGTCGACGATGTCGGTGCAGTCAGATCGTTGCAAAATATCGGAGCACGTATTGGTTTGGGCGACGCGCCGCCAACCGCAAACACTCGCCCGCGGTTTTATATGCATTCGTGTCGGCGCTTGGGCAACCGCTCGGCTGTTTGTTGTTTGCGCGGTTGCAAGGCCGGAACGTGTCGGCCGTCTCGTGACCAGTGACCGCCGGCGCCGGCGTGCCTCTGTCACCCGTCAACTAATCGAGATAAGACATTTGTTTGTGCAGGGATTTCGAACCTGCAGAGGTCGTTGAAGACTCCAGAAGTTGTAGAAAAACTTGTGAGTCCCACAAGTGAGAAAAACTAGCTGTCCCAACCATCGATGTACCTGTCTCAACCATCGATGTATCTATCTCAACCATCGATGTACCTGTCTCAACCATCGATGTATCTGTCTCAACCATTGATGTATATGTCCCAAACATCGATGTACCTATCTCAACCATCGATGTATATCTGTCTCAACTATTGATATATCTGTCTCAACCACCGATGTGTCTGTCTCAACCATCGATGTATCTGTCTCAACCATTGTTGTATCTGTCCCAATTATCGATGTATCTGCTCAACCATCGATGTATCTGCTCAATCGCCGATGTATCTCTCTCAACCATCGATGTATCTGTCTCAACCATCGATGTATCTCTCTCAACCATCAATGTATTTGTCTCAACCATCGATGTATCTGCTCAATCGCCGATGTATCTCTCTCAACCAACGATGTATCTCCCTCAACCATCGATGTATCTCTCTCAACTATCGATTTATCTGTCTCAACCGTTGTTGTATCTGTCCCAATTGTCTATGTATCTGCTCAACCATCAATGTATCTGTCTCAACCATCGATGTATCTGTCTCAACCATCGATGTATTTTTCTCAACCATCGATGTATCTGCTCAATCGCCGATGTATCTCTCTCAACCATCGATGTGCTTGTCTCAGCCATCGATTAAGCTGTCTCAACCATCAATTAAGCTGTCTCAACCATCGATTAAGGTGTCTCAACCATCGATGTATCTGTCTCAATCATCGATGTACCTGTCTCAACTATCGATGTATCTGTCTCAACCATCGATGTGTCTGTCTCAACCATCGATGTGTCTGTCTCAACCATCGATGTACCTGTCTCAACTATCGATGTATCTGTCTCAACTATCGATGTATCTGTCTCAACCATCGATGTATATGTCTCAACCATCGATATACCTGTCTCAACTATCGATATATCTGTCTCAACCTTTGATGTAGTTAATGTAGTATAAATGTAGCGTTAGCAATTGTCTCAACAATAATGCTCTTCAGAGGGCCATGGTTATTTCATGGATGTTTACAGGCCACTATTTTACACATCCATCCCAAAATTAGTACAGCATTTCACTATCAGTATACCATCAACCAGTAGATGATCGAAATCTTTAACTACAACTTACATTACGGCACAAGGGATTAAAAAATATATTTTACACCAAAATTCACCTAAAACATTTTAATTCTTAAAATTATAGCCAAAATTTAATTTATTTACTCGACAGCTATTAAGTTTTATAAACAAGTAAACAACAAATAAACTGTATGTATTTTGTTAGGGCCCTATTACACTAGGTGTCTGAGCGGCGCTACCGAAACACCTGGGTTATTGGAGAGCGTTGAATTCAATAGGTTTGGCTGTTTGGCGCCACAAAGCTTGTTTTTGTTTTGTATCGTTTTTTGCTAGAGCCTTTGCAGGTTTCTTTTAGATGTAAGTACAGTCGACTCTCGCTAACTCGAAATTCCACGGGACTGCGATTTTTCTTCGTGTTACGTATAGTTCGTCGTAGGCATAGTTCGAGTTATAGAGGTAAACCAAATGAAAATTCGTGATACAGAGGTAAAGAAAGATTTATTCCCTACATCTTCGACAAATATAAGCTTTTAACTTATTCAAATATTATGTATCAATGAAAAATAAAGCATTTGTAATTTAATAACCTGCAAAACACAAAAACAGATGAGATCATGTTATTTCTAATTAAAAATTCCGTAGTCTTCCTCTGCTTTAACTTGGCTTTAAAGTGTTAAGACAATTACAGTATCGATATTATTTTTTATAAAAACAATACAGGTCTGTGAAGTTGGCATACCCAAATTAGCTTAACCACTTCTGATCATGCCAATCGTTAGTTCCTCGTTAGTTCTTGATAGTTCTTCAATTTTTTCGTTAGTTCTCAAAAAATAAAAAAGTTATGACTCATACAAAGTGGTAACGCTAACTTCACACTCGCAAATTCCAGCACGCACCTTAATTTTCATGCAAATGTTAAAGTCTACATATCAGTCGTTAGTTCTTCGTTAGTTCTCGACAGTTCTTCAATATTTCCGATAGTTCTTAAAAAACAAAAAAGTTATGACTCATACAAAGTGGTTATGCTAACTTCACACCAGCCGATTTCAGCACGCACCTTAATTTTCAAGCAAATGTTAGTCTACATATCAGTCGTTAGTTCTCGATAGTTATTCAATTTTTCCGTTAGTTCTTGAAAAATAAAAAAGTTATGGCTTATACAAAGTGGTTATGCTAACTTCGCACCACCAAATTCCAGCACGCACCTTAATTTTCATGCAAATGTTAAAGTCTACATATCAGTCGTTAGTTCTTCGTTAGTTCTCGATAGTTCTTCAATATTTCCGATAGTTCTTAAAAAACAAAAAAGTTATGTATCATACAAAGTGGTTATGCTAACTTCACACCACCAAATTCCAGCACGCACCTTAATTTTCATGCAAATGTTAAAGTCTACATATAAGTCGTTAGTTCTTCGTTAGTTCTCAACCATCGATGGTATCTGTCTCAACCATCGATGTATCTGTCTCAACCATCGATGTATCTGTCTCAACCATCGATGTATTTTTCTCAACCATCGATGTATCTGCTCAATCGCCGATGTATCGCACCATTAAAACATTAATGCAGACATTAAAATTAGCATGCAAAAAAAGGTGCGTGCTGGAATTTTGCTGGTGTGAAGTTAGCATAACCACTTTGTATGAGCCATAATTTTTTTATTTTTCAAGAACTAACGGAAAAATTGAAGAACTATCGAGAACTAACGAAGAACTAACGACTTATATGTAGACTTTAACATTTGTATGAAAATTAAGGTGCGTGCTGGAATAAGCTGGTGTGAAGTTAGCATAACCACTTTGAATGAGTCATAATCTTTTTTTATTTTTTGAGAACTAACGGAAAAATTGAAGAACTATCGAGAACTAACGACTTATATGTAGACTTTAACATTTGCATGAATATTAAGGTGCGTGCTGGAATTTGGTGGTGTGAAGTTAGCATAACCACTTTGTATGAGTCATAACTTTTTTGTTTTTTAAGAACTATCGGAAATACTGAAGAACTATCGAGAACTAACGAAGAACTAACGACTGATATGTAGGCTTTAACATTTGCATGAAAATTAAGGTGCGTGCTGAAATTGGCTGGTGTGAAGTTAGCATAACCACTTTGTATGAGTCATAACCTTTTTGGTTTTTAAGAACTATCGGAAATATTGGAGAACTATTGAGAACTATCGAGAACTAACGAAGAACTAACGACTGGTATGTAGTCTTTAACATTTGCATGAAAATTAAGGTGCGTGCTGGAATTTGCTGATGTGAAGTTAGCATAACCACTTTGTATGAGTCATAACTTTTTTGTTTTTTAAGAACTATCGGAAATATTGGAGAACTATCGAGAACTATCGAGAACTAACTAAGAACTAACGAGTGATATGTAAATTTTAACTTTTGCATGAAAATTAAGGTGCGTGCTGGAATTTTCGAGTGTGAAGTTAGCGTAACCACTTTGTATTCTTTATAACTTTTTTATTTTTTGAGAACAAACGGCAATATTGAAGAACTATCGAGAACTAACGAATTATATATAGATTTTAACTTTTGCATGAAAATTAAGGTGCGTGCTGGAATTTGCGAGTGTGAAGTTAGCGTAACCACTTTGTATGAGTTATAACTTTTTTATTTTTTGAGAACTAACGGAAAAATTAAAGAACTATCGAGAACTAACGAAGAACTAACGACTGATATGTAGACTTTAACATCAGCATGAAAATTAAGGTGCGTGCTGGAATTTGCTGGTGTGAAGTTAGCGTAACCACTTTGTATGAGTCATAACTTTTTTATTTTTTGAGAACTAACGAAAAAATTGAAGAACTATCGAGGAACTAACAATTGGCATGATTAGAAGTGGTTAAGCTAATTTGGGTATGCCAACTTCACAGACCTAAACAAGGCTATAAAGAAACTTTACTGTATCCGCTGAAGATACAAAAATAAACTTTTAACTTTTATTAATTCCATTAATTCAAAAGTCTATAATCTTACTCTTTGTAAAAACAATTACAGTATCGATCATAATTCATTAGACTGCAGACAGACTAGGACTGCTTGACCCCGGATATGATCCACCGACAGGTTCTATCCTGAACGCCGGGATTTCGTATTACAGAGGTCCATTCTGAAAACATCGTGGTGTGGAGGTAAACCTCGAGTTATGGAGGTAAAGCGCGAATCGAATTCGTCTTATCTACTGAAATTTGTGTTATAGAGGTAATTATTGTGTCCCTTCGAGTTATAGAGGTAAAATATAACCGGAAAATTAGTTTGTGTTATGTATAGAAATTTATTCGTGTTAGACAGGTTTTTCCAAGGGGATTAAAAATAATTCGTGATATCGAGGTTCGTGTTAACGAGAGTCGACTGTAAATACATAGTTCAAAGATAAGTTAAAATAACACACCCCGACTTCTTTGCGGAGGCATCGAAAAATGAAGTGTGCATGACGTAACGTGCAGTGTGAATGAAAGCGTCTGCCCTGCACTCAGTTATTCGCTATCCAACTCCACCTGAACCAATCTTCGGTACAATTGCAGCCGCACTCGGTAGGATGACGGCTATTATATGGCGACCTCTGTAATTTTATGTTGGATGAAGAAAGACGAAAGGCAACATTGCATGGGTCAGTTTCCATCCGGTAGGGTCACAACGCAAATTATTCGGTGATGTAGTTCTCTCTTTGGCAGCTCAAGTTGGACTGAGCATTGCTCGGTGAAATAAAGTGCAAAAAAAACTATTCAGCGTAAAAAATATATTCATTGCTATTTTCTCCATGTCTGTGCTCTTTAGCAGTTCTATGTTTTTGACTGTTTTCAAAGTGTATGATATGAAAACCTTGATCGTTTCCTTTTTTCACTGGTATTTTGTTGTCATCGTGGTACAAACCCATAAGCCCTCAGGTTTATTTTTTTAACTTTAAAATTCACTGTTTCACTTACCTTGATTCCTACTGACCCTGTAACCCGTATAAAACGTTTTTGAGGCAAAAATTAAAGTTAATTTCCAGCATTTAAAGGATATATCTTCCGAGCCGCCGTGGAGACAATTTGCAATCAATCAAGCCAATCAAACATACCGATGTCATACTCAAGCATACCTGCAAGTCAATCCTAAGTGTGACTAAGTCAGTCCTAAGTTTTTAACAGAAAATTCCAAAAAAATTGGATAAAATAATCCAATTTTTGTTAGCACCATTGAAATCAGCTAAAAAAATTTAGTATTTTGAATCACTGCCCTATGTCTGTTGGTTGCCGAGATATTGAAAGTGGTAAACACAGTATGTTGTCCCAATGTTAGCCTTATGGGAAATAAATAACATTCGATATCTCTCTTATTTCTCAACATATCTTGATAAAACTTGGTAAATGGCTTCTTCTAGTTTAGATCTACTAATTTTTTAATTAAAATCACCCATATTAATATACTCGTAGCAGCAAACCTGATACTCATTCCCCATGTTATTCTTATGGAGCTTAAAAAACATAAAAAATGAATAAATTAAAAAAACATGTCAAATATCGCTAAGTTGGATTGAAATATGTTGTTTTGCATTAGAAAATCGCTGAGTATGCAGGTCTGCTGCAACGGGGGTATTTGGTGTTTCTGATTGTATAGGAAATGCCTCCGGCGAAATAAAAGTAGAAATTCTATTAAAGAATATGCTCCAGATGAAGTGCACGAGGTGGAAAATTTTAGAATGTAATACCTATTACTGATTACTTGTTTTTCATTCGAGTACTTAATAAAGATTACTAGATAGTTCTTTAGGCCCGAAACTCATTGAGTGGTTGTTGCCGTGACCTCCCTGGAGGCCTGTCTCAGCTTTATGAACAGTTTGTCTCCATACCAAATTGGGAATTTGAAAAACATCTTGGATCTGATGCCGAGTTTCTTAAAGCAGACTTTATACCAAGGCAATTAATTATTGCTTTCAGATGATTATTTAATTATTTACATATACCAAATCATGGTCACAATATATTAATATCTTGTTGACAAAATTCAAGGCAATCAACAATCAACTAATTAGTGTCAGCTCACTTGAATATGTCAGTGTAGAGAACTCTAAATAAATGACATAATTAATTTTTTTTTAATAATGAAACCTCGTTATTTCGATAAATAACATTTCCAACCCTTATAACATTGTTAGCACGCGATGAAATAGTGCAGTGTAAACAAAATATCAAATACCTATGTAGCTTAACCAATTTTTTACGGAATTTAGCACGTTTATTAAATTATCTCTACCTCTTAATTTTTATTAAATACGCTCAGGTTTATGTTCTATATTCTAAAACCTTACCCATGGCTTGTAAAATGATTTTCTTTACCAAAGGTGCAAGTTGACATTTCATTTTTTTCACTTTGCTCACGCCACACCGCAAAGATCTTCTGATGAGACGAATCCTCTTTGTCGGGATGTGTTGGATTCACGACCTGAAAATAGTTTCCATCTCACTTGAAATGAAACTATTACCGCAGCATGAAAATGTCACGAGCTGGCAACGAAGATGAATTTCATCTTAGAACGGAGGCAACAGCCATAAATAACCGTCAAGTGTTTTTCTAGCCCAAGTGGCATAATAGACCTCGTATAATAAGCGCATTATCCCTGCGACCGATCTGGCGGGCAGAGACATTCACCCGCGTGACAAACAGTACGGAGAACTGCCCGGGGGTTGGACACTCGGTGGTCTCGGACCGCAGTTATTAGTGAAACTATTTTAAGGTTTGGCTACAATTAATGGTGACTGGTAACAGTAAATTCATCCACATTAAAATAATTATCGAGAGGTAAGATAAGTTTTTATTGATGTTGGTTTGGAAACCAAGCAAAGTCTGAAGAGTACCTAAGAGAGCTTATTTATCTTTTAGGAAGCTGGTCCCAAAATCGAACAATTTGAAATGTCTGATTTTTTATCTTAAAATAATGTAGGATGGAAAGAAATAAGTTTTCTTGGCGAGTAGTTAATTGGTGGTTTACTTTACATTCACAACAATGATTTCGTCACTCTAAAATATCTCTCAACACTTACATAGACTCACACAGGGATAATATGATCGTCAATCACATCTCCTCCTCAACACACGCGATACGGTATACACGCACAAACATCGGACCCGGTGCTAGAACTTCGATAATCATTCTATAGATCTTTTCTTGAGCTACAATCGATTATTTTCCTCAATAAACGATCCCTTCAAAATCTTTTTCTTTCCTCCAATAACGCTCCTCTCGATTTTATAGGGATTACAAATCTATTGAGAATTGCTTGATTCAACAAATAATCTTAATTTTCTTAAGCTAGGCTTTGTAAAAATAACTGTCTGTCGTTACAAATATTTGAATATAATATGAATTTATTTTTAAGGTTTATTAGTCACTTATCATGAAATGTATGTGACGGACGTTATGTTGTATGTTTGCTGTTTAAAACCCTGTCCTTGGTACTGCCAAACAAGCCGCACAAAAATCAAACTTCCTGCTATGGAGCGTAAATTTGCTTCCAATCCTAGATTCTCACATTTGTATCATGATTTCATGAGTGAATACCTCAATAATGGTCACATGTCTGTCTCTTTGCTCCTATGATTTACAAAATTAACCGTGTTATTTTCTTCCGCATCACGGAGTCCTGAAAGAGTTCAGTTCGTACCATGAATCTCAGAACTGTGTTTGATGCAAGTTGCAAGAGCAGTTCAGGTGTATCCCTCAATGAAATCCTCTCGCCGCAAGTTGCAGGTAAATATATGTGATTTACCTATGCAGTTTCGACGCCACAACAGAAAGCATAGAGTAACGAGCACTAGCACCTAACTCCAATCATGAAAATCAAGAAGGGAAACGGTTAAAAAAGTCGATACCTTCAAACGATTATTAACAATTCTTAAAATAATCAATCCGAAAAGAATCCAATTGTTTGCTCGATCATCTCTCCAATCCAACAGCAGATTCGGTTTCTGAGGAGGAAACAGTGTTGCGTTGAGCGATGCGCCTATTAGTTATAATGACGGTATTCAATTTCACGAGCCGTTTGGCAACTACTTGCGGTGATGACTCGCGTTTCCACGCCAGACTTCGTTATGATAAATCGGTGTCCTTCTGACAATCATCGTTTTTAAAGACTCGTGACGGAAAACCAACAGGCTTTAAAGTATTTTCAATGTTATGCCTTGCACGGTAATTTAATATTTGTCTCCAATTTGCTGTTATAAAACATTTGTCTGGAGTAATCAACATTTGTTTATGTTGACTTTTTTCGTTGTTTTTTGGTTTCATGCCTGGAAACCCTTGTGGTTCTATGTTAAACATCTTCAACTTCTGTTTTAATTTATATTTTTACAGACAGTGTTTCCCAAATAAAACACGTTTTTGAACAAAAATAAGTTATGAGCAGTATTTATATATGGACAGTATTTGTCGGAGACCTGTTTGAGATGATTGAGCAAGCAAGCAAGCATACATTGCTCGTGTAAGAGTATAATTAATTATAGAGTAGAGTGCACGAAATAGGGCGGGCGGCCAAGTCTGTAAACTCGTCAAATTTTTTGATAACTTCAGCTGAAATAACAAAATGAAATGTTTTTCTTGAACTGTCTAATCTTTGTTTACTTTTTTCAGGGCCTTTTACGTGTAAGTTTGTGTTTACTTTAACATATATAACATATAAGTTCTGGTCATATAAGTTGATTAACTATCCAAACAATAATAAGAAATAATTGCGCCAGCTCAGCAATAATACTCACTCACCCGCCCTATTTTCGGTGCCCGCGACTGTAGTAAACTCCTTTTACGTTTTTAAAGGAACAGTTCTAAAGCCTGGCCATGTTTTTATCCAACTTCGATCTTTTTGACCAAAATGAATTCAAAGTGACAAGAATGTCGTCTTTTGCTCTGGCCGCTTGGTCTTTCGGTGTTGCAACTAACCTTTTTTCATATTTTTCTTCAATTAATTTTTCATCCGTCTTCTCATACAGTTCTCTAGGCCTACAACTGTCTTGTAAGGTCAAAGATTAACTGGACTATTTTTTGGAGAAAGTTGTCTGGATTCGCTCCACAGCAGCAGCTCCAGTTCCAGTTTGGGAGTTTTTTACAGCAAAAAACATTTCTCTCAGAATTGCTGGTTCTAAGTCTTAAGTCTAGAAAGTAGTTTTCTTCTTCAAAACCTTCGAGTTAGAGTCGTGTCTTCAGAAAAAATCATTTACAAAAACATTTTGACTTGAAACGTAAAATACACTGAACATCCTGATCTTTGATAGTTGTCTGTTGTTCATACGTATTGGCGTTTTTAAACCTCAACCTCGGCTTAGTTATGAAACCACACTCACCAAAAATAGGCTTTGCTGAAACAAAGATGAGAACACCAACAATAGTGACTCTGAAACCAGATGTGATTGTGTGCAGAGTTCCTCTCTCCGAACACGTCGTAAAATGTGAAATCCTCGGGTCGTGGGAGTTGTTCATAAAAAGTTGACCAAGTACAGTTCGAATTAAATTGCGTGGCCCATTCCTCCCATAAGACTAATGTTAATTTTAGCTTTGTTACGGCCACGTCTTTCGACTCGGGCTACTAATATAAGGCCATTTATTTGTCATAACACCTCTTAATCGCTCGTCATTATTGGTTATTACTTAAATACACATACGGAAACGACGGTTTGATCCCGTTAAATGGTTCTGCAATTCAATGAACCGAATATTTGAATTATTCAGTCACTTCGAATGGGTTTCAGTCTGCATTGTAAGAAGTTTCTCATCAGGAAAGAAAATAAAACTGCGCCATCTCTCACGATCATCAATATCATCTTCCTCTCTTATACATGGCATCGATTTTCGAAATAATCATTTTAATTTGCCTATTATTTTGTTCTGATCAGATCTCTATTTGAAGCATATCCCAAACTTTTCACGATATGGTGGTACGTTTTTCAACTGCATTCATCGTTTGTCATTTTTCAACTTTCTATCCGTTCTTTCGCTGCATTATTTGGTTGAGGGTTGCAAAAAGGTTTTACCCTTCATCTGAGGCAAAAACAACCCTCATCTATCCCGTTTATGATGAATAAAATTTCGTTCATTGAAATTATTAATTATTTTTAGTTTTTTATCATTAGTTTACAATTTTTTTTTTGTAAGCAAATGAACAGGATACAAAATGAACAGGGTGAACTTGATGTTATCACAGTCAAGATGAATAGCAGTGGTCAAAAATGTACCTAAGTTCTACACGTTCTCTTTATTACATAACACCACTTTGATAAGGTGTAAAGGAATGCCTGTGTTGCCTTTTAAAACCTTAAACAAGCAAACTGTTGCTTATGATTATACAACCACGTTTAAAATTATTTTTACTTTATCGTGTTCGTCTAAGCTCTTTCTACTGATTTAAATGCCTAAAGCTTAAGGCTCCTATTACATACGAGTATTACAATTGAACAGCAAGTATACTTGTACAAGATTTAAACTTGTTTAAATCACACAAAAATAGTTTTTTCACTACTAGTCACGAAAGTCAGGCCATTTCGGGGCAAGATAGTGTTTTACTTGCGAGGCGTAAGCCAAGCAAGTAAAACACTATCGAGCCCCGAAATGGTACTTTTGTGACGAGTTGTGAACAGTACTTTTCATCACGATGCAAATAAGTGACCAAACTTATAAAAAATTATCCAACATTTCATAGTTTAGTCATTTTTCTATAAGTAAACACAATACGGCTGAACTGTCTATTTTAGTTTATAAAGTCAGCTGGTTGAACTGTCAAATAAAGGAATTCGTTTGTTTGGGTACGGCAAAATTTTGTTTTGGTACGGAAATGGTTTGTTTGGGTACGGGAATGAAATGTTTGGGTACCGAAAAAGCAGCTGATCATTACTTGTTTTAACGTAAGGAAATCGAGAGTTTTCGTAGATCTCAGCTGTACGGTAACGGGCAATTTTCGTATACAGAGTGATGAAAAATCCTTTATGTGAAAAACTCAAGTCTGCTTGAAACATAATATATGAACCTCCTATCTCAAGTAGGTCAAGTCCTGCTCTCAACCTCAGTCAAATACCGCTTTATCACTCGCAGTTGATTGGTTCTTGATTGTAATGATCCGTAGTAAATGACTGCACTATCTCACGTCAGCCGCAGTGACTGGCGGGTCTGTCATAGACTATAGACTCTGGAGTGGCGGCTAGGTCGCTGTGATGGACGTTTAGCCCAGTGCCCTCCTTACTAGAACTCAGAATTGTACCTTCAAGAGATCAACGTTTCAGAAATGTTTATTGTTTCGTTTGCCTTAATGAAATTGGTTAGGATTTTTTCCGTTATAGGTATACCACTGTTTCGGGTTTGTTTTTCAAGCTTCATTTTGGTAGGTTAGGATTTAGGTAACCTAACCTAACCTAACCTAGCCAACTGCAATTGCTACCATTAGACGGCCAGACGTTGGCTTATCGCGTCTAAACAAAGATAACGGTAGATAAGATAACGAAACCACAGGTAAAATATTCTTACAAGGAAACGATTAATAACTATTATTTAACCTAGTTTATGGTGCTCGGACAAAAATACAGCTAGAAGGGTAAATTTCGAATGGTGGTACACGTATAACGGAAAAGATCCATTGGGGGATTTCAATGATTTGTTTACTATAAACTTCCTGATAACGGGTTTTCGGTAAGAAGTACCACAGACGAAGAACTAAACAGATTGGCAAGTAATGCATTTTTCGTGCCCGTTTTTTCTAGCTGCGTCAAGTTTGTTGGGCTGTTTTTCCACCCAAATCAGTGCAGGACTTGCGGTCGGCGCGGCCCCAGCCTAGATCAGAATGCGGCCCCTCTGAGACTCCTACAACCTCGCAAACAGTGGTGACCTTTTATTTAGTCGCTAACAACGTTTCCTAAGCCCAATCGGCCCCTCTAATCCACTCTCGGTCTCGGTGGCTTATTCTCGGTAGGTCCGGGCCTAGTGGAAAATCCGGCAGTGACCCAAATTGCACTGATTTCAAAGTTATTATTGGTTTATCCGTTCTTTGGGACTTAAATATTTTCTGCTGACGAAATCTCCTTTGATACCAATGCAATATGGCGGGTAACAAAACAACCTAACAAACTTTACGCCGCCCGATAAAACGAGCACGAAGAAGTGCATTGGGTTGCCAATCTGTTAAGTTTTATTTATTCTTGTCATAGTCCAGGATTTTTAGACATAACCCACCCTATTTAATAGGAAAGACTTGAACTGACCAATGTTATTGAAATAAAGTTTAATTCCATGTAAATCTCCCCACAGAATGGCACAGTTGCACAAGGGCGCTGATGCATCTTACTGGCATATAAATTAAAAATGGGTGCGTGATGATTAAACAAATAATCGCTGAAAAGATCGAAAGAATTTATGTCACAGAGTCGTAAAAGTAACAGCCTCATCATCACTCGTTGAGGTTGTTCTGATTAAATTTCCAAACCTTCTTATAATCCTCTTGAGATTGGATTACATCGTTTTCAATATCGTAAAACAAAATACAACATAATGTCTCTATGAGAAACGTGAAGAAGCTTGGGTGTTTACAAGCAAAATTAGATGCATTTAGATTTTTAGAGGATGGGGAAGAAGAAATAACAGATGATCAGTTGATACAACTATAAATATCTTGTGTCAATAATCTGTTACATGCTAAACCAAAAACAATTCTCCTTTTTTTAACAAACTTTTATTTACAGGATCAATACATGGTATTATACACTTTATTTTTTTACTATAATAAGTTAACATTTGAGTATAATAACGCCTTTTGAGGAAACCAAAAAAGGCACCTCCTAACTAACATACACATTAGTTCATTTAGTTTGTTTTGGTTTAGTTTTTAAAATCCAACGTGAGTTTATTTAGGAGTAGGCCTAGCGTTTAATCACATGGCTCAGCTCACTTCCATGTTATCGATGATTTCCTCCCCTCCTTTGTCCAGACCTAAAACTGAAGCGTAAACATGTTGCTCGCCAGGTATAGTAGGCCTAATTTGACATTATAGTAATCTAACAGCGATCTGAAATATCTTCTCAACCGTTATGGAATCCCAGTTGGTGCCATAGTTTAGTTTAAATCGCAATACGATATATTACCATAGGAAGGCCAATAACTTTTCACTCACGGGATGTAATTTACATGTTTTTCACGCGCGAGCGGCTCCGGGAAGTGATACTGGAGTGAACCACATGTGGGCAGCCTCGCGGAGACTTTCGCCCACACAGCGGCAGAGAGCGGCACACCGGAACCGGTCTGCTGATGTGCCTGGACCGCCCATGTGATAGCGGGAATGACTTATGTGACATTGGTTGTAAAATTGAAAATTGAAATACTTTACTTTTATATGAGCAATGTTTGATTTATGCTTGCTTGCACAAATATCTGCTCCGAGTATTTCCTTCAAAGTTTGGAAATAGCTTATTTGTAGCTCAAAAATGTGTTTATGCCGGTTACATAGCCTTTGCCTTTAACAAAATCAAAAAGCTAATTTACAAGTGAGGGAAAATTACATGAGGCCATATTTGTTTCTAATCTGACAATCAAAAACTAATGCTAGAGGTGGCAGGTCATTTGTTTCATAACAGCAGAAAGGATCACAATACAAAAAGTGAAAAGGGTTAAAGCAATGAACCAACAGGCTCGGTCCACCAGGTACTATACTATGTTCCACGTTCACCTTTAAATATTGAATTTCTGTAAGACATGCATTTCAGTTGGCAATTTAAGTTATACTAGCCAAATTATGTTATAATCAGAAGATGATTTTATAAATAATATGTTGTCGATCTTTACTGGATATGTAAACAAATGTACCCAGCAAAGGTAAAAGAATAGCAATCTCCCATATGGCTTGTACTGAAAGGTGAACGTGGAATCGAGTGTAGGTTATAAAATTAAGGTGGTGTCCTGCCTAACTCCTGATTCTTTGGTCTTTATGACGAGATTCAGCAGTTAGTAATGGGTGAAATATTTTTTCACCAACTGCTGAGAACAAATCACATTATTCATCGGCATCTGCCTTCAAACCTCGATTGGACAAAATTGACGGAACCCAATCATAAATAAAAAAATCATCAGACCAAATTATGTCACATTTATCGCGTGATTACATTTATGTAAAAAATTATATTTTCGTTATACTGCTTCAAAAACAGATGTTTTTAATCCATGTTTTCCGGACCTAAATACACTCTTTTTATTCCTAGGAATTAAAAGCCGATGTACTCGATACCAGCTGACTCTTTATAGTCCTAGGGCTATAAAAGTCAAAAAGTGCCGAGTACGTCGTAATAATCGAACAATATTCATTCGATTACAAATAATCGATACATTCATAGTTATTATCGAAACATTCACTGTTGTCAGTTTAATCAATTTGTGAAACTCGCTCATTTCACCAATCGATTATTACATGCGTTCGATACGTCGATAGTTGTTCATTGTTGTCAGTCTACTCTAACACAAATGAAACAGACAATCAGCTGATTGCTTCAAATAGCAAGAACAAGACAGTGGCATCTTTTGAAGGCATCTTTAAAGGTAAACAAGCTGTATAACATTTTGGTTTTCTTAAGTAGTTTACGTATTGTATTGAGCAATATAACGAAAAATATAGTTCATCACACGGACCTAAAGCTGCTTTTCGTTACTCGGTCATTTTTCAACAAGGTAAAACTTTACCTTGTTCGAAAAGCGTCACTTTAGGTCCTTGTAATGAAATATACTATTATGTAATTTTTATCATCAACTTGTAGTAAGATGGTTTATGCAAATTTCAGCTCGGACGGTTCAGCAACTTCAGTTTTATGTTGTAACGGGTTCCACAAACCAGTCTGATATCTACCTGTCACTACTCAATGGGTTGGTCCTATGTTTCTACAGGGTCTATCTTACTGTTGCAGAGGTTATTGCCCTCCGGGAATCCACAGACAGATCTCGAGGAGGAAGCCCTCATTCTGCAATGCACTTCAAACTGATTGATGCCCTTGATGCGAATGTTTTGTCAACAAGCATGTATAAGAAATAAATTAAATAATTTCTTAATTTATAAGCAAATGTTATTCTACACTATGTATAAAGCTGTAACTGCGTTGTGGACCTCTTACATTGTCCTGTAATATCCTTGATTACATTTTATCCTGTATCCTGTATCTCCCAGATGCTAAGTCCTTATCACGACTCTCTCTAGCGGGTATTGTTTCTGTTTGTTTTTGCTGGTAAAGGTATAGTAATAATTATTTCAACTTTTTGTGGTGTAACGACTGCCTTCTCGTAACCTCTAGAGGAAATATTTTTAAACCCGCTCACAAACTCATCTGCAGAACATTTTAATTGCAAACGAATCACACACGAATAATTGACGCCTCATAGTGCCTACATAAACTTCTCTTGTAATTTTTTCGAACGAGGTTAATGAACTACAACAATAGCTTTAGTGTTATCTGCTTAATTCCGAGATATCAACATTTAGCTCATTGTGGGAGACCAGAAAATATTTGAAGAGACTATCTGCTCAAACTAACTGTATTTGTTGTTAAGATGTTCTCTCAGTATGTTCAACGTAATTGGAAGATTGCCAAGTCTATTCCAAGCATAGCCTTGACTTTCAAGGCTTGAAACCAGACTGAGCCGTCATTTGCCCTTTGTAGTAGGCCACCTATATAAAAAATCAGCCTTAAAAGTGAACTAGTGCTGTTATTCGTGGTATTCTGGCATGTGCATACATTACTTTTCGATCATTATTAAACACAAATATTATTGAATAAAGCTTGAGATGGTTTTAATTATAATTTATTTTAATACAATTTATTGAATGATAATGGAAATGGAATGAACAATTAGTTAATGAATAAAGTTGACTTATTCACGGTTGCCTCTAAAACTGTGATTTGCCTATAAATATAGGTTTACATATCTTTAGTCAAACGTTTATGTAAATGTAGATCCCACATATGTTTCGAAGCGTAAAGCTTCATCATCAGAGAATTACAAAAATGTGTAATGTTTGTATGAATACATTTTTATGATTCCCTGATGATAAAGCTTTGCGCTTCGTAACATATATTATAGGATCTACATTTACATAAACTATTGACTTGAGTTATGTAAACCTAAATTGTATATTACTGTTAAGTTTAGATATCAGTAACCAAAGTAAATGGTTTCTTGATGCCAAGTATCAAAAAGCCGTCGACGCAACAATTATCTGACTGCGTTCAGATAAGATAAGGGTCATTGTTTAGGTCGAGGATGGAAGCAGGGCAACTGATAACGGGAATGTTTTCATCTGCTTATCTGCTATTTAGCGTATTGCTTTTAAAATAGCTCAAAATATATGTGATAAAGAAGAGTTGTTTAAAAAATGCCATTGCACGTGATGTGTAAGAATTTTATGTTCGCCGCGCCAGGTCTTTATATTGAACATAATCCGAACACCTTGATCCGTGTAAAATGACGTTTCAATTTTAAGTCCAATGTTAAATAATTAATATCGGTTTAATAAGACTTGGCCGCGTCATTTGTCACGATCTATACATTTCCGCAAGTTGATTGTGCTCTACGGAAACACGGAAAATGGAATTTAAATTTTTGACATAAAATATTTAAACTGTTTTATTACAGAGAGTTTTATAGGTAGTTGTTTACCAAAAAGCATCAATTACGTAATAATTAATACTTACTTGCTGCTTCTTTTTCCGTTGATGAGTTTTAGAGCGTCACCTTGTCCTCCATTGTAGGAAGGACATTTTAGGATTTTCAACTGCTGTTCGGAACGTTTGGTTGGGTATGTGTGGGAATGGAAAATGTTTGATACATTGTAGTCTGGATATTTGGTCAAAGTAGGTTAGGTTTATTAAATTTCTTTTCAAAGAATTCTCTTAAACTGTAAAAACTATTTTGAATGCAAAGGATTCTAGTGCTCTCTTAAATTAGTTTACATTATTTTATTTGCTTAATTCCAGATGGCAAAAACTGATAAGTTTTTCTCCCTACATATTCAGGTTTTTTCAAATAATCTTAACCTTTGCTGTTCAGAAAAATTATGAAATATTCTGAAAAAAATTCTGGATTACACCTACATTATTTAAGAAAAAAATGAAGTGAACAAACGAACGAACGCTCAAAGACACATAAAAAACAGACAACCAGGCCCGAAAGATGAAATATCCGGGTGGCTGGAGGCTGGAGGAGCAGTTTAGTCAAACAAGCGGGCGGGGCGCCACGGTCGGGCCGTGCGTTGATGGCCCGTGTAGCCGTAATGGTGATTGAAATGGTGGTGTAATGGTGTAATGGTAGCTCGTCGTCACCCCGCCTGACAGCGCATGACGAGGCTCGGTTTCACTTGTTAAATTGACTTTGGTACCCAATTGAAACTGGTTAAATTGATTGCCCGCTTTGGAGATTTTTTGTAACTTTTATGGTTCTTTCTACTTTTCTGTGGGACAAAGTTTTTTAGGCGAAAGTTTGACCGGTTTGAGTCTCGGTTGTTCAATATAATAAAACTGTCATAAAAATGTCCATTAAAACTTGTCAAAAAAATTCTATTTAAGTTCAAACTCCGGCCAATTGTAGTCCTCAGCAATGTATTTAATATTATAGTATATCTTTGTAGTGCATCTTAACAATACCCATTTCTGCTTTACCAAGTCATTCGTAAATACTTTGAAACACGATATATTTAAACGCCAAACATTCCTCACCATCTCGCTATTAATATTGTATTACTTATTTATTCATTTTATTGTATCATATCATATCATACCACTGAAAAGTAGTATAGACTAAGGTCAGACTTAGACAAAAGTTGTAAACCTAATAATTAATTAAAACCTTAGTTAGAATTACAATAGTGTAATGTTAGTTATCGGTTTATAATTTTAATAATCGGAAAAACAAGACAAAACTGTTAACAAATTAACAGTAAGGTATTAGCTTATTAAAATAAAACAAAATACCTTAGAATTTCTGTCCTTTATAATGAAATGTTGGCAATTTATTTCCTTCCTTTTCAGTTAACTGCCAAAGCCATGAAAAGAGGTTTTATGTCCTATTAGCTGGCAAGGCTGAAAGTAAAATGGAAACTGACTTTAACTGTCAATAAAACTCGAGGTTAAAATGAAAATGTATGATATAACTTTAATTATTGTCGGTTCGAATAAACAAACACTGTACAATGTAATGCTGTTGTAATATTGTGAAAATTGTTTTCAGTTATTTTCCAGTCGTAAAATATACGATTAAAAGGAAACGGGCGAAGCAGTAAAATTTGGGTCAAGGGAATTCAAACTATAAGCCCTCGCTTTAACTTAGAAATGCAGTACAGTATTGGTTGAGAAGCCTTTCTTTCTATCCCTTTTGATAGGCGACCGACTTCTGGAGTTTTGACAGAAGACATTGTTTGCGAAGGTAAAGTTCATGTTGGTTTACGAGGCCTTATATAGTTATAATGTGACTATAGAATTAGACGACCTTCTCTGGATTTGCAGTAGGTTATATCATTGACAGATGTAAAGTCAATGGTAATATGTTTACAATATGTCAAAGACTTCTGTAAGAAATTTTAAATCTATATGAGTTAGTGGAAAACTAAATTTCGCCATAAAGAATGAAAGGATTGAATGAAACTGAAAATAAACCAGCGTTTATGATCTTCCTGGATTTGCAATATACTTGATCAAGGCTACTGCCTACAAAATAGTCTGGCCTTGGCATTATACATGAAGATTCCGACCTTGGGATATTTTAAGGAGTACACGAATGGAAGGTGAGTGTGTAATGGCTGATACCTATATGTAAGCCGTGTTACTGATAAACACCACCTGATTCATTTTCCAGGAACATCAATCAATGTCAGCTGGGTCCAGAATCTCAGAAAAAAACCATTCAAAAACTTCAGAATGAGTAGATCAGAAGATAGGCATTGATTTGCAACAATGGGGCAAACAAGGGTCCACAACCTGTCAAGGAGCGCAGAAATAAACGTAAACAAGCGAGTTGGCCAGTTTCAACAGATGCGCGCCGCGCCGTGGAGCAGGTTTGGTTGGCGTTTCGCAAGGGTTTAGTCTGCCTTCCTCAGGTCTCCTTGCTTAACGCGACCTTTGCCCTACTGCCGAGAATGGACTTCCTGGAAGACAAACTGACCAAGTGATAATTGTCCTAATTTAATTTTGAGGCTATTTTTTTGAGCAAAGACGTCCTGTGAGAAAAGTAGATTTGTAATTTACAAAGTATTTGAACATAATATTAAATTGGTATTTTTTTTATTTACCTGGACTTTTTAGCGAACATTAATAATAAAAATAAAATAAATATATGTGCATATAAATAATCCAGAACGATGTTTTAATAGTTGAAGAAATTGAGTGCATACATACAAAACGGTGTCATATATACTTTAGATATGTGTTTTTAGACTTAACAGCAACAGAAGAACGATTGGAAACAAAATTCAATTATCTTTAGTTTTATTCGTTTTTTTCAAAAGATCATTAAATTTGTATAATTTAGAGAAGTTTTTAAATTGAATGGGCCATAACAGTTTTATATATATATATGTCATCACTTAAACCCTCATTTAAATACGAATGGGCTTTTCATGAATCAGGCGATTTCATCTATTGTTTTTATTTAGAAGGTAAACTACTCCTTTTTACTTAAAACTTAAGAGTGCAGAACCTCGAATCCTGCCTTGACCAATATAATATCCACTCAAATCCCAAACCGGTTTTATAAAATCGCTGTGTGTTGTTGTTACCTAATTAAACTGCAGCTTAAACTCAATTTTCGAGTTCCTAATGTAAGAATTCAGAAAATTACGGGATGCTGTGACATTTACCAAGCCATTTAAAATATCTTCACTTATTTTTAATATGATTTCGGTATGTCGATGAAGGTTATATAGGCCCTATTTATTATTCACATAAACATCCTCAAAATGTGTTTTCTTTGTTTCCTTGAATCGAACGAAAAATATTCTCTGGAATCGTTTTATAAAGTTTTCAGTATGAAGCTGTTTATGTTCGTCTCTTAATTGTTAAAAACATATTTTTAATTTCTTTGTTTGCAAATCTTTGGTCATCACTCATAATAATTTTGCTGACTTGTTTAAATTTTGTCTGTAACTATGCAAAAGTTAATATGCTAATTCTTCTCAAAAACTCTTCGCTGCCTCTTCAATTAAAAAGAAAATTAACATACTTATTATTGATGTAGCCAAAAGTGTCTTGCATTCATACACGAAGCCAACAATTCATAATTAAAATTTATGGAACATTTTTAGTCAAAGATTTTCCTTCTCCGTTTTCAACAATAATCTCTCCTCTACTTAGGTGATCGCAACGACAAATTTAAAAATTCCCCACACCCTCTGGATAGGAAAAATAATTACAACTAATCATTCACGAGCTCTCTTCTCTCTAAATAATCGCCGAAACATAATTTTCGATACGAGCGAACTGGATTGTTCCGGATTACCGCGTTGAGTGTTACACACGCAGGTGAAAGCAGAAAGAAATGCGGGGGACAGACACTGTGGTCCGTGGGCAGGGGACAATCACCAATCAGCCCGAGACTGATACGCCGAAATGTCACGGACTTTCACTCTGCCAAGCTCTGCCCACTGTCCAGTGCACCACTACGTCGAGTCGCTGCACCACGGAAGTAATCAGGGCGGCGTGTTCGGTTAATAGACTGGGTGGGTTACAGCGCGAATCATAAAAAACTTGACCCTGTCCGCCGGTAAGTATGATGTTAATTTTAGCTTTGGGATCACGGACGACTTGGTCATGCCAGTTGACTCGGACTATAGTTGCGGACAGTTAATTTGCGGATGGTGGTGTATAATCGATCGTTAATAATTCTTCAAAATTATGGTCCATGATGATGGTCCCTTAAGATCTTATTTTGAGATAATCAGGGGTTAGTCTTCTTTAATTAATACCATGGCTGATTGAGACTGCGTTAGCGAGCATAGAAGGCTGCGCAAGACCTCATCCAATCTGCCAATTTTAATTTTAACAGTTATTCATATTCACCTCAGACCATCTAAACCTCAGTGAGGTCAGAAATTAATAACTCAATTTTTCGTTTGACATAGTTATAGTAACAGTTGAAATAGGGTTGAGGTACCATATTGCAATGTAGGATTTTTTTCGGTTAAAGTCAGAAGTTAAAAACAGGAACACTCCAGAAGTTTCTTAACGATTCAATTTTGCTACTTAAATACCATATTCCTCTATTTGAAAATTGACAGATATACTGGTGGGAAAGGTCACAGATTATCTGTCGACTTCTTGTTGTACAAATAAATTATGGTCAATCCCATAACCAAGAGCTATCTGAAAAACATAAGACCGCCAAAAGTTGATTTAACCTCTTCATGCTAAATATCTTTTCGCAGTTCTTTTTGACAATTCCAACACGAATTGTATGAGTTAATTGATAGGCAAAACCCATTTTATAGATTAAGTCTGTTAGGAGTTTTTTAGTTTTCGTATTTCCTTCTATGCCCTAATTAAATCAAAAGTTAAATACTGAATGTTCAACAATCCAAATATATTTATTCACCCCTTTCTTTAAGTTACTAGTTTAAGTTATGTTAAAGACTCTTGATTGGAATATGATAGCTCCTGATTGAATTGTTTCCACTTTCAGTACAGTTTTTCTTTGGTGATGAATCAAATAGGAAGTCTTAATAAAACATTTTCATTTTAATATTTGTTCTTAAATTTGTCCCCGTTTGTTAATGTTTTATGATTATAATTGTCTTTTCCTTAGGAACCCAACTCGACATCGGACGCATAGTTAATATTTGCCAAGTATAAGCCCTAACTACTAGGACCTATACTAGGACTTTAATAAATCAAAGGCTAAAATATTGTTTTTCATAGAGGTATTTATACATTTTATGATAATTTGAAGCTTTTTGACTTAATCGTTTCGGCATATATATAGCCTAACCTATTTATGGAATAAAAATCTTCATTCATTAACTATTTTCATTCCTTCAAGCCTACACACTGCAACCCGAGACATTTGAACCAAAGGTCGATCGCAGTCGATGACCTTTTCCCCTATGCAGGTTGCAACTGTTGCAAGCAGAAGCAAGTTCCGCAATGTTGCGCATACCTTTAATATAAAGTTACTGCGGCGTATAACTCACTCTCTAGCCCGCGGGCGGTTTCACCTGTGCGCTGACCAAAGCCAGCAGCCTGCAATTTCTCCAGAGAAGCTTATCTGGGGCGGAGTAGAGTGGTTATCGGCGTTCTAAAAATACTGTATCGTCCATGTTGTTTCTGTGCTGATGTAAATCGTGGATTACCTTCAGATTATTTTTTACTTTCACGCTGTCTTCAACTGTATTTTAAGTTTCAAAGTGCACCAAAAATAGTGTTTTCGTAATGGGATGTTGAATAAATCTATAAACGAAAAATTAAGTTGTACCTTAACCGTTACCATATAACTGCAGCCTTTATGAGAGTCTCCAGAATTATTCTTCCTGAAGGAACTAAATCTAAATAATTGTGTGCCTTTCCATTGACCAACAGTTTTGGATAGATTGCGTCTTTACACCGACAATACTAAGATTTAATATAACCTTATATACTATATACTTAATGCGTTTGCGACTTGAAATTTAAATTTCAATTAAATTTAAATTAAAATATTCACCCTCTTCATACGGGTGTAAGCCAGGGAATGCACAGAGGATTCATAGGTTATACACTGTAATTATTTATCTTTAGGTCAGGTTCGCCAGCTGAAAGGAAGCTCACAAGCACATAAATAAGAAAAATTCCATCGTAATAACGTTGTTCGTGCGGTCGTGGTTGGAAGCCGGAGATTGACCTTGACCCTCCTCGTGGTCACGATGCATCGCTCATTGTTGCAGGTAATTGTTGACTAGCATTGTTGCCAGTCATTGTTGGCTCTTATTGTCGTCTCTCATTGGTACGTCTCGCTTCTGTTTTCGTTGCCCTTGTAACAGATTATGTAGTGAGTGGGGTGTTACGTAAAAGTTTATTCTGAATACAACTTAAAGGTGTCTAATCTACCTAAAGGCGTTCATTGTAATGTTTTTAGACCTTCGTTGAAAAGTAACGGAGCTTTCTAAAATGTGTAATGAATGTAGTTATTTTTGAATTTGATTAATTTGTTTGGCTGTAATAGTTGTTTTGGAGAGGCGTTTGTCTTTCCTTGATATATTGTGTAGAAAATCTATTGCATCGGTTTAATGCAAGTAATTAATGTCTTTTTAAAAATCGGGTTAAAAAATTTAATTATTGGTAACACCGACCACTTGTCTGAAATCAGGTTCTAAATTATTTATTAGTAAAAAACTCGTTTCAAGCATCTCATTATGCTAATTAAATTTAAAATCGCAATAAAATGTTTAAAATCCTTTTACTTTACTCAACGGTGTGGCGTTATCTTAAAACGCTAAGATCTCTTTTTATCTTCCACCACACGAAATTTGAAAAATAATTATCAAGAAATATTTTAGATCTCATAACGCACGAGACACTGTAGAACGTTTTTTTTCAAAACCAAGCAGTAGAATCCAAGGTCCATGAACCTTGTGCATTAACGAACGCAAACACTAGTCGGCAGTCAAGGTTTTCCACTTTCGCGTCACGTGTTCAGCAAAGGTATAGGCTACGTCAAATGCCGTGGCCCAAGACATCCATGAGCTCAATGCTGTAATTAATATTAGACTTGCGCATAGACTGGGCCACGTTATTGGTTTCGACCTGTAAACACCAATGAAGAGGGAGAGGAAGATTAATAAAGAAAATTGAAAGAAAAAGAAAGATCGATTGAGGAAATTAAGTTTGTGATTTTCTTCTTGGCATGCACACGAATGTTGGATCTGGGTTAAGAATTTGTCTGATACCGTGGGTCTACGTGAATCATGTGGAGAGTACCCAAATTGTAACTAAGAGGGGAAAGAAAATTTACTTCACTCGAAAAAATTTAGTTTGTCATCTTCTTAGACGTGGGTATGCACACGAATGTTGAATCTGGGTTAAGAATATGTCTGATATCGTGGGTTTACGGGGTCTACGTGCTATGAATGCGGAGAGAAGGCAAGTGATGACTCGTGTCCAGGTCAAGGATATAGGAGAGCCGAAGGGAATCCTAAATATAAACTGCAGGATTGTCTGTCGGTGCCAGACACGAAGTGAAGGTAACCGTCCTTAAACCATGGGTGACGAATTGATAAGGAGATTAGGTAACCTGTAGTCAATACTATTTAAAATAAAAATTATTTATTTATACATTTGGGGGTCACGTGGCCCTTGATTATACTTGTCTTACTTAAATGGAGAGAAGTAAGAGTTCAAATTCAAATACATTGGGCCTTTATGAAACCTAATCTATGTACAACAAAGCGAAGTACATTTCACTCAAACACTTATCATCATCTCTCAAGACAAACCGCTTATCATGCAATCAGTCAAGGACGTCCGCTCAAAGAATATTTTGTTGGCGCCACCACAAACCGGCAGCGACTTTCAAGGGATTGAAAGAAATCGGGTAGGTTATTTCAAAGACGGCAAGCAGTCTCAACAAATGCCCTACGTTATCCTGACGTTATTTTGACACAAAGTGAGAATCTGAAGAGACTACATTTAAATATGAACTAAAATCGTATCTAAATTTTTTTTAGAAAACCAGATTGTAATATTGAAAATACCAATAAAAGAATTTTGATTGATCTTTGATAGTTTATACCAACTCTAAGGCTGGACTTGAAGTGCATAAACCTTTTAACAGAACGACTTCGAGTGGTTTTTGACAATGGAATCCGAACAGCAATTTTGAATTGGACAGTAAAGTTTACTGACTGATCCATCAATTACAGTTTAATGTTAATTTCCTCTTCAGACATAATATTATTTCGTGTTAGTGACACTTGTAATAAATGCTCTTTGCTTGATCTCTTATCGCTTGCGAAGCAGATTCATGGAATGCTAAAATATGTCGTAAGTATACCAAAAATTTCATTGAAGCGAATTGTGATGATCGAAAGGCCAATGCGGTATCGGCAGACAAAAACGCGGTAGACCACTAAAAACATAATGCAATCGACTTATCCTCCATTTTTGCATAACTCTTATTCCATTTTCCATTATGTAATCGATAATTGTTGCGGTCCCATACAATTTCACCTTTGTAGTAAAATACTATCGTGTTTTACCGTTAACGACGTTTGCTGTTCTCGTCTTCTTATCGTTGACTCGCGACTCCTGTTGATTTCTAAAGGCTCGCAGTGGTCAACCGGTTTGTTTGAATTTCTTCAGAGCGACCAAGGGAAACTCTGCGCCGCGCCGACCGGAGTGGTGTTGAACTTGGCAAGTAGCTTGTAGAATTTCCCTCCTGGATATCCTTTAATTAAGACGTTTTGGGCTTCCAAGTTCATATGATTGAACAGCGATTTCTTGAACGAAACCCTAAACTTATTTAAATAAAAGTATAAATGGATGAAAAGGTTATAAAATGCCTTTCCAATGCTGACCCGCGGATAGCACAACATTCTCAAAAACTGCTGAATACAAGTTCAGTAATCACAAAACCTTCTTAGAGTTTTATCAAGGACTTGATTACTACTGAACAAGAAAAAACAGTGACAAGAACGCCATAGATCAGCTAGAGGGTGGCTAGAGAAGGTTTTTAATACGCATAAAATATGTATCTAGTTTCCCTAAAACCTTGAATTTTGCATTCAGTCCTAATAAACAGATACGGACTTGGTGTTTTCCATTGGTGACCGATAAAATGACCGTTAATTCTTAATGGGATGTCCACAAAACTCAGTGGAAGATTTCAACCGCCAGTTTTGCGTGTCTCAAACCGGTCCATAAACTAAATATGAGGCTGTAGAGTTGTAATTTCGGTTTTAACGTGATGGAACTAATAGCGTTCACTCTAAAACTGGTTCTAAACCCAGACAGGATTAACAACCCATGACATTCACCTTGAAACCGTTCAGCTTTCCGGAAGTTCTTTAAAAGTACAGTACTTTTCTATATCAACGTTTCCAATGCAAACCTGAAATGTGACCTAAATACATATAACTGAGAGTATTTTGCAAGTTATGGACCTTGTTTCCTTCTCGTTTCTGCCTCGATCGAAACTGAACTCTTTCGTGGATCGTGGATAGATGGTACTCGGAAGGATATTGGATTAGTCGAAAACATATCTTCAGGGAATTTTAAAATAAGTGGTTTTAGTTTTAGATTAGTGACCTACAAACATTTTTACGGATTAGGATTTCTGCCTTTTCCACGTAGACGCATAGAAAAAGCTGGTTTCATTGGGTAAAACCGAGCGCTCATTGACCTTGATCTAATTCCAAGATTTATCATTCATGACACGTCCTCTTTCCTGACTCGCAACCTGGAAACTGGCACAATAACAGGCTAAGTTGAGGAGAGGGAGTTGTGAAAAACATAAATATTCAGGGAATACACTCAAAAGAGTAAAAATGGTATTGGAAACGAGTAAAACTGCAAAATTAGATTATTGAGCAAATTGATTATCGATATTTTGATCGGGATTTTAGTTTCATCTCGATAAATTTTAACCATGCTATCGTTTGGAAGTAGAGATTTTGATTTTTTTTCTTCTTTTATCATCTAAAATTTACACCAGACCGTCGCATTGGCAACATTTAAACGACCGATCCCTCCAAGTTTGCAGTTTCAATTGATAGATTGAACCAGTTGATCAGGTTTCTCTTACGTCGCGTTGTGGAGGGAGGTGATCGAATCAGAAGTATGATGGAATGTCACTACTTCCTGAAGATATTCTTCCTGATGTCTTCTTATGAAGATATTGTTCTCTGTATGGTGTTGCTACGCTAGACAATTGATAACATTTTCTCTTTGTCCCCGAGAGAAACTGTGCAATGCGGCCCGGGCGGTGCGGAACTGGCCACTGCTCACTAGCGGAGATAAGTGAGTTATTCCATTGTCCGAGCGAGAGTTTCTCACACCTAACCTAGATATTTTTTTAAATATTTAGCTTGAATGTTTATGCGTAATGGATGCAAATAAACTTGGGTGAGAATTATCAACAGGCCGAAAATCTAGGCATTATAAATAAACACGCATGAACATTAACTTTGACCATTGAGATGTACAGAATTTATTTTGACTAATCCTATTGTTCACACCATTTTCACCTTTAAAGTACAACAAAGCCACTCGAGATAAAATATTTAATATCTTTTTGTGAATTTGCATGACAATTTAATTATTAGTAAAAACAATTGTGTGTTATGGGAAATAATTTATGTTAAAGAGAAATTTGAAGAAAAATATAAAAAATTCAACATATGTTTAGTATTATTAATGGAATTGACCAGGTAGCTTAATTTACAAGGTTTGTTTTATTACCTTTGCACTATCGTGACTTCAGCGGGAGAAGATGTAATGTATATGATGGTAAATATCTTTTATAGCATGATATTTATACCTAAGATGACCTCTTACATTTATCACCATCAAACAAATCCTATTATTTACCATCAATTTCTCTATTAACTATCTATCAATTTATATGATAGTAAATATATTTTATAGCATGATATTTATATCAAAGATGACCTTTTACATCTTTCACCATCATGCCTAAAACGAATCGTTGAGCACACAGACCATAAAAAGATACTTCCATTCCACCTTTACTTTGTTTGTGCTTTATGGTATTCTTATAACATGGTTATTATTTATACTTGTGAGCATATATTATCCGGTTTACTACCCCTCAAACTATTACTTGCGCATAGTAAATTCTATTCTGCACGGTATACGCTGAATAAGGCACATAATCACGGGCACCGAATAGGACGGGTGAGTGAGTGCGCTGCAGGCGAAATTATAAATTATTTTTGTTTGCGTTGTTAATCAACTTATATTATGATCATAGTAAACACAAATTTCCACGTGAAAGGCGCCTTGAAAAACATAATCAATATTTTGACAGGACAAAAACATTTTATTTAGTAATTTCAGCTGAGGTTTAGCAGACAACCTGATGAGTTCACAGTTTTTGCCGCCCGCCCTATTTCGTGGTACTTCCTAGTACCACTTTTCTTTCCCATTTTGTTTTTTGTGTCCAATGTGGTCAACATATTCTCCTGAGGCTGAGCGCCAAACTACAATATAACTTCAAATAAAGCCGAATATGAAATTTCGAAATAATTGTTATTGAGGATGACACCATTTTCGATCGTTTTTAGCGAATTTCCCCTATAGGGAAGAAGCTATTACCGTAGGTCTCATGGTAAGACCTAAGCCCGAGACCATGATAACTTTTCGTTTTGAGGCCCCCAGAAGCAAAAAACACCATTCGTTTGGATTTTTAGATATATATATATATATATATATATATATATATATATCTATATATATATCTATATATATATCTATATATGTGTCTGTTAGCACAATAGCGGCCGTAAAAATGGTCCGATCTTTATGAAATTTGGTACAGACGTGTAAAGTGGTAATCAATTGGACGAGTTCGTAAACCAGCCGGATCGGACCACCGGAAGGGGGGGTAAAGGGGGATAAACCCCCAAAAAATGGGTTTTTTGCGTTTTTCATATGGAAAAATTAAAGTGATCCCATTTTGGATTTCACCATTGAATTCAGCTTGAAAAAACAAACAATTTAGTATTTTGAATCATTGCTCTATGTCTATTGGTTACCGAGATATGGAAAGTGGTAAACACAGTACGTTGTCCCAATGTTAACCTTATAGGGAATAAGTAAAATTCTATACCTCGCTTATTTCTCAACATATCTTAATAAAACTTGGTTTGTGGCTTCATCTACATGAAATCTAACGTTTCATAGTCTAAAATCCCCGATATTTCCATTTTCGTAGCAGCAAACCTGCATACTCATTCCCCATGTTATTCTTATGGAGCTTACAAAAACATGTCAAATCTCGCTATGTTGGATTGAAATATGTTGTTTTGCATTTGAAATTCGCTGAGTATGCAGGTCTGCTGCAACGGGGGTATTTTACGTTAAGAAGAATGTCATTCATCTTTTATATCAGAGAAATTATGACCAATATCAATATTGTACTAGTTAAACAAGAGATAGTAGGACAAATGCAGGAATTTTGGTTGCCTCTCAGGCGAAGTTCTTCGGTATGATGTTTACCAAGCCTGCAAAGAGTATTTATAAAGTAATAGCTTTAATTTTATATTCACTGATCCAATATGTATAAATAATTTTAAGTGGTTAACAATAAATTAAATAAAAAAATCAAGAAATTTCTTTTAATTATTAAGGTTAAAATTTTAAAAACAACTCCACCTCACAATCTACAAAACCGGAAGCCGATTGTCCTCAACACGTACGTGTCAGGTGGAGAACCTTGCTCTTGCGGTCAGAGCCTTCAGAACTTCAGTAGCAATTGGCACGTCCCGCCACAACGTGTAATTCCCCAACGAAACCTTCCACTGATCTTGGATGTTTTTGAGACGATAAAAAACCTAACCTCAACTGAGAACTGGAATAGACTTCATCGAGAAACACGAAGGTCTTTTCCTGCATTAAAACCAACTGAACCGCAGAATATGATCGGGGATTTCAATTAAAAAAGAAGATAACTTTTCCTTGTAATTTTTTTGTTTACCTTGGTATTCCCTGTTTCTTCTCGGTGTACACTGTCCTTAAAACTTGTCTTTAATTTAGGTCTGCGGTTGGAGTTGGTATTGGTGTTTTTGTATTAATGTTGCCTTTGCTTTTAAGATCATCATTCATTGACAAAAAAATTATTGAAATATAATTTCCGTTACTAGTTGTACATATTGTTTGCCTTTATATTAGTATTTTACTTAAGTCTTCTAAGACAATCTTCATTAAAAAATACTAATCGACACGTTTTGCTAACTGTCAGGTATAAGCTGATAACTATAACCTTTTCATCAATTACTAAAGCATCTGCTGTATCGATTTTCTACGTATAAGTCAATCAGTGTGTTTAACAGGTTTTTACCATTAAAACCTAGTGTCACCTCTGTGTTTCCTTAAAGATTTTTGACAACCGCATCTGAAATCTCTAAATAACGCCGCAGCGGTTGCGTATTCCGTCAATGTTCTAAAAATGTATTCAAACTATTTAGAAAGTGATTCCTGTAGGTATTACAACTATTCTTTTCTTGTGGTGGATATGTTTCAAGAGCTTGATCCCTCACCTCCTGCAGAGCACTCTTCAAATTAAGCTTACATTTGTCTTGAAAGCGTAAATGTTGTAAATCTCCTCAACCGATCGGGAACGATGTATATGTATATCACGTCCCCAACGACACGTTGCAGCATCGCGTCGTCGCGGTGGTTTTATTTGTTGTTCATGTCCTGTTTTAATGTAGTGATTGTGACTATTGTTAACGTTTTCGACACGACTACGAATAAATGAATGGTTTTGATATCGTGGAGCATTACTAATAATTTGAAGAGGTAGGTATCACGGCTGATTGATAATTAAAGAACTATTCAAAGATATATGCTAGATAATTGAAAAACGCCCAGGCCAAACGAGAAACGTGAGATAATTTAAGCAAAACCTCTCTATAAGACCAACAAAGTACAAAAAACGACAAAATAGTTGACGTACAAGGCCATTAAAAAAACACTAAACCCAACCTATCTCCACAATCCGGTTGGTGACCCTGAATACGCAGCATTGCTGTTCTCATTCGCATTAAGGCTGAAGGTCGAGATAATGACATATGTGTGACGTCAACGATTACATTTAGTTGATTACAGGTTGCAGACCGGTCCTTGCTCTATGACGTCAAACCATCAGCGATCCTCAACGTGATTGGCTGCGAGGAAGAATGTGGCAGGTGCTCATTGAATCACATTAATGTGACCCTTTCAATTAGAAGGCAAGGTTCCATTGGAGACTAGAAGGTGAGAAGATGATGAGATTTAGAGGAAATGGAAAGAGTAATTGGTTGAGAAGTGGTGTTTTATCAATCCCTTAGCCCTCTTACTAGAAGAAGGAAAATTTGATTGATCTATGGGTTCATGAGTTATGGAAAGAAAGGCAATATGGATCATTGTGAGAAGTTTAGTTTCTTGATACATATGATTGAGTTGAGTTTCGAGTTGATCATAAGCTAGAGGAGAAGTACGTCTGAGAGTAGAGTTCAGATGTGGAATTCTTTTGACTAATTTCATTTTAGCTAAGTAATAACATTCTTAATTTAACTGAACCGCTTAAGTACAAATTCAGCGAATATTTTATGGTAAGGCGAAATTCATCGATACAGCTTAGTTCTATGGACGTCAAACACTCGTAATTCTTTTTCATTTGCTAAGAAGAGGAATATGCGGTAGGCACTCATTGAATGACGTCGTCGCCTTGTGAGGTGCCAGTCTTCCTTATAGAATGTTTAACCGTGCACAGTGACACATCCAATTATCACTCAAGGTTTTAATTAAGTATAGAAAGGCCTTGAAGACGATTAAGTGCTGTAGACGAAGCAGCTGATAATTTGAATAGTTCAGAAGTTGTACTGAATCTCACAAAAAAATTATTAGATTGGGAAAGAACGTTTGAGTTGAAGTAACAAGCGTACCAATACCTCGATCCAGGCCGCCCGCTGGCCCAGTGCTAGAATCAACATTATAGTCGCGAGCACCAAATAGGGCGGGTGACTGAGTGCGCTGCTGGCGAAATTATTGTTAATTTATTCGGGTAGTAATCAACTTATATGGCCATATGTTAAGGCAAACACAAATAAATTTACATGTAAAGTGCCCTGAAAAATGTAAACAATGTTTTGACAGTTAGTTCTACAAAAACATTTTATCTAATCATATTAGCTGAGGTTTAGCAAACAATTTGATGAGTTTACAGGTTTAGCCGCCCGCCGTATTTCGTACACTCTACTCTAGTGCTTTGGGCGAAATGAATCAAGTTATTTGACACGGAATATAGATTAATTTTATTTTCTTTACTTGAGCCTTGAACATCGGCGAAAGATGACGGACGTAAAAGTGTGAATGATAAGATTTTACATCATTCTTTTTCAACCTTCGATATTGTTCTGAATGGCTAGATTATTAATTCAGTGAATGTGTCAACATGGCATTACGGGATTCAACCTCATATTATCATCCTTTTAACACAGTGTCACATTACACTGACGTCACATCATTCACAGTGATTGGCTACGGGGAAGAATGTAGCAGATGATTATACTGATTTTTTATACCAAAATATTTATCCCCAAAATTAAATGTTATTATATATGTATATTCTTACCTTTAATTAGATGTCAGGTTATTCAGTTTTGTTGTGTTGGCATCATATAGGTCAAGTTGACTAATTTATTGAAAAATCAAATGCTAACCGTCTTTATTCTCATTCTTAAAAGGGGCAGCACGAAGCAATAAGTAAATTAAATTACCACTCGAGAAATGTAAGTATAATTAGAAAAGATTCTTATTGTATTCAACCTTGTTCTTAATTGTAAAATCTGTGTAAATGAAAATTGAATGTAGCCATGTTAAAATAATATGATTCAAAAGATTTATTGTATTTAAGATTTTATATTTGCAAATTGTAATAATTCATGTTAAAACCATTCTCATTGTCTTAACGTATCCATTCCTGATTGTTAAGTTTGTGTTGTATTTCAATTTATTTTAAATATTAAACTTCATTTACCTATTATTATTTCATTTGCTTGTTTGCAGACGAGTTCGTGTAATTATTAAAATGGTGCAGTGCTGAAAGTCCCCGACTGAGAGTAAGATCCTAGGTTATTTGTGAATAAGCAGATCATTGTGTAAATGCCAAGTCAATAAAGATTAAGTTACTGTGTCATATCAACTATCACTCTAACTTTTACTCCTACTTCAAATAAAATTTATAAAATCTGTACGCCAAATCGGCCTCTAAGGGCGTATAGAAATTTTGCGCAACTCTGCTGAGGTTTGAAACAAAATTTTTCATGGAGTGAAAAGTTATGAAATTTAGTACAGAAATGAGGAATTACTAAGTTTATACTAAGTTATTAGGCCTATAGCTAGGATTTCAATCAAAGAAGTCATCATGCCTAAGTACAACCTAAACTACTTAAATAAGGAAGAACTTACTTATGAACTTTTAGCTAGAGGTCATCAAGTGACTAATGAAAATGTAGATTCATTAAGAAAAGTCCTAAGAGCCAATCTCGATCAAAGTATTGATATAACACATCTAAATAAGAAATTAAGTTTAGTTGAACAATTTAACAAAATTCAAGCTAAGATTGATAACATTCAGTTAGTATTAGATCAAGCTAGTGAAGAGGAAAAGGCTACTGCAGCCCAAATAGCTAAGCTAAATGCTAAAATAAGTCATGTTAGCTTAAGACTCTCTCATCTTAGTAAATTTCAGCTTGATAGTGTGTATAAGAACATCTTAACTAAACTAACTGGGCAATTAGATACCTTTACTGCTAAGTTCCAAACTCTGAAGGATCAAATCAGTGAAGAAGATCTTAACTCGTATGAGGAAAAACTAAATCAATCTTTAATAGAAGATGAGGAACTAAATTTAGAGGTTGAACGACCCACCCAGGTAAAACCAACAACTTCAACACCAACTAAGGAGGGGGAGCTTCAAAAACTTAAATAGGTAGGCCTAGACCAAACAGTGCAGAGAGCATCGACCTCGAATGTTCCTGAGCAAGAAATGGGTAAGCTAGCTTTTAATGTGCCTACTACTAGAGTAGAAAAGTCTATAGTATTCAGTAAATTGACCAATCCTATTGAAACCTATTTGAATAAATTTCCTATGTGCAATGGACATGATGTTGAATCACTATTGAAATGGTTAAGAAATTTAGTAGAAATCCAAAACCAAACCACCCTGAGTTCAAATGAAATATTTCAACTTTTGCCTAGTTATGCCACAGCACCACTTCTCACTAAAATATTAGAGCATAAGATGACTGATCAATCATTAGAAAATTTGCATCAAGACATTCTGGATACCTTCATACCCATTATCTTAAGAGAAAAAATTAAGCAGGATTTTATTTTCCGACCTCAAAATCCTTTGGAACCTTTGTCAATCTATGTAAAGGAAATTAAAACATATCACCAAGTACTAAAAAGCTCTCTAAGTGAAATGGAATTGGTTTCCTTCATTAAAAGTGGAATCCATCCTTCAGTAAGAAATAGGCTAGTTTTTCAACCTAACCCACAGTCTTTCAAAGATCTAGATAAGCTAGCTGTTGAAATTAACAATGTGCAATATAATGATTATGTCAGGGAAAATTTTCAGCATAGAACAGGACCTAATTTCTCTTGGCCAAATGAAGGTAAACCACAATTTAACCCTCAAAGAAATTTTCAGCAGTCAAAATCGCCACAGGTCAGTAACCAAGATAAGATCTGTTATAATTGTCAAAGGAAAGGGCATATCGCTAAACATTGTTTCCGCAAGCCAAAAAACGCGTAAACTTGGGGAATATGGCCTATTCTCAAGATAAGTTATTAGCAGCTGAGTCATATTCTCCAGAGAAAACACACCCAAACAAACCTAAACCTAATACAAAACCAACACAAAACATGCAATTTAAAGGAGAACTAAGAAAATTGATAAGAACTTGGAATAAATTTAAGAAGCCAAACAACATGAAAATAAATGGAAAAATATATGAAAATTTACCATGCATTGAAGTAATATTAACTAAAGGGATTTCTACATTATCTCTCCTAGATACTGGAGCCAGTAAAAATTTTATTAGCAAAACACTTTTTGATAAGTTGCATAAACTTGAGCTGATAAAGAAAGTTAACGATTGGTCTGGCACTATTTTAGCAGCAAATGATAGCGAAATTGATATAGCTAAGGAGTGTGAAATCAAGATCAAAATTGGTAAATTCACTTGGTTTGAGAAGTTTTTAGTAATGAAACAAGATCATTACAATATGATTTTAGGAACTCCATTTATGCAGAAGAACGGTCTAAATATAAATTTACAGGATAAATTTTGTTTCTTCAAATTTCAGCCAGATAACAAGATCCCTATATTGCTACAAGAAAATCTTTCCTTAAATATAATTCATGTAGGAATTCCTGACATGAAAGAAGAAATAGAAAATCTAATCAATCAATATCCAAATGTATTCACAGATCGAATAGGTGAGGCTTTAGATCTTCAAATTGAATTAAAAGTAACTGATGATAAACCAGTATGCATCCGTCCCTACTTCCTAAGTCCACCGGCAGTTGCTAAAATGAAGAAGATTATCGATGAGTGGCTTGCTGAAGATATAATTGAAGTTTCTACAAGTCCTTATAGTAGTCCCGCCTTCTTAACAAACAAAGATCGACTTGTGATAAATTACACCGAACTTAACAAGAAACTCGTCAAGATGAATTACCCTCTAGGCGATCTTCAAAACTTGCATCAACATCTACGGGATGGAAAATATTTTTCTGTGATTGATCTGAATAAAGCTTTCCTACAGTGTCCAATTACTGAAAATTCTCGTGACATAACTGCATTCAGTACAATATTTGGCAAGTATAGGATGAAAAGGGTACCATTCGGTTTACAAATTGGAAGCTCAGATTTGTCTTGTTATATGGACAAGGTTTTCCAAGATATAAAATTCAAATATGTCATAAATTTCTGCGATGACATTATTGTCTACAGCCCCGATAAGCGTACACATTTAGAACACCTTAAGGAGGTCATAGAGAGATTATCAAAGCATAAACTCACTGTCAATGTAAATAAAGCTAAATTCTTCTGCCAAGAAATAAGCGTCCTAGGTCATATTATCAAGAATAATACAGTTACCATTGACCCTGATCGTACTGTTGTCGTGAGGAATTTTCCAGTGCCGAAAAATGTTAAGCAAGTCAAACAATTTACCGGCATGTGTTCATACTGGCTTAGATACATTCCTAATTATGCAGAGATATGCCGTCCTTTAAATGCCCTGAAGAAGAAATTTGTAAAATTTAATTGGACCCAAGAATGTCAAGAAGCATTTGAAATCTTAAAGAAGAAAATTTCCAATCCTCCAATTCTGCAGATTGCTGATTTTAATAAGCCATTTACCCTCCAAACTGACGCATCTCAAAATTCAGCCGCAGGTGTTCTTTTACAGTCAAACGACAAAGGAGATTTACTGCCTATTGCCTACTATTCCAAGCTATTTACTCCGGCAGAACTCAAGTATAGCACATACGAGAAAGAAGCTTATGCTGCAATACTTTGTATGGAAAAATGGCGAGAATTCTTAGAAATTCGTCCTTTCAAATTGATTACTGACAATCAGGCCTTAAGTTTTGTCCTTAATTCCAAAAGAAAATTAGGTCGGTTATCAAGGTGGATTGAGAGACTTATAGATTTGGACTATACTGTGGAACACCGGCCAGGAACCGAAAATATTATCGCTGACGTTTTATCGAGAATGTATGACGAAAATGGCAGTAATACATTGGAAGCTGAAGAAAATAAAGAAGTGAATACCATGCAAGAAACTATTAACACCATGCGAAGGAAGAAATTCGAAGAAACTGCAAAAAATGTAAACATAACCAAGAAATCTAAAACACAAAAGGAAAATTTAAGATTAGCTAATTTAATAAATGAACTGCCTTTAGCCTTTACTGATCTACAGCGTCATCAACAGGAAGACGAAGAATGTAAGAAGATAATAGACAGTATCGCTAGTAAAACAAATCAAGAATGTTTTTTTATGAAGAACAATGTTTTGATGTATCAGAGACAAAAAGGAAAAGCTAGAATTTATCTGCCTAAGAAGATATTTAATTTAGTGTTCTCATTTTTTCATAATACGGTATTCGGTGGCCATTTCGGTATTTACAGAACGCAGGGAAGAGTAAATGAATACTTCTATCATCCTGAATTAGACCAAGCAATGAAGCAAAAAGTGAAAGAATGTAAAATATGTTGCATGAGCAAAAGTTCTCAAGTGAAATATGAAGGCAAATTAATTTCGATCCCAATTGAACAAGCAATGAATACAATCTTCATTGATCTTCTTGGACCACTCCCTAGATCAAAGGCGACAAACTCAAAGGTCGGCAATAAACATTTATTTATTGCTGTAGATGGATTTACGAGATTTGTTTGGATATACGCTTTGCGTGAAGCAAATTCTAGGCTGATAATAGAAAAATTGCAGCAGATATTTGCTAATTTTTCCACTCCTCGCATCATTGTATCAGATAACGCCAGTTATTTTACCTCCAAAGAATTTAAAAGCTATTTGTTTAAGAATTATATCTCCCACAGGCGAATTGCAGCTTATCGAGCAAACGGCAATAGATCTGAGAGATTTTTAAGGGACATTACAACTTTATTACGGTGTTTCTATCATGAAAAACAAACCTCCTGGGACGAAGATCTTAATTTGATTCAGATAAGCCTCAACACAGCGAAAAATTCAAGCACCAAATGTTCCGCCTTTGAAATGATGTTCAATCATCCTCCAAATAACGCTTTATCTAATTTATGGAACATCCAAGACTTTGTTTCCGAAAAATTAAGTGAAGAGGAGAAGAAGAGCAACTTGAAGAATGCCATAAATAACGCAAGAAAGAGTGTATTACGAAATAGAAGACGGAAGAAATACAATGATTACAGAAGCAAACCGCCTTTCAAGATCAATGACTTAGTATACATCAAGACACATTTTCTGAGTAATAAACTGAAGAATTTTTCGAAGAAATTAGCCGTCAAGTATGCAGGCCCATTTAGAATATTATACTTCATCACAGACGTCACAGTTCTAGTACAAAGCGTTTCAGACATCAGTGACGTGAGAAAATTGCACATTGCAGACTTGAAACCAGCAACTAATCAGAGAAATGGTTAAAGGAAATAACTATGTATGTATTGTATAAGATATTTTAGTATTAAAATCAAGTCAGCATTCCAGTTAGATAATATACACTGAACTTGAATATGTTTTTAATTTGTAAGGAATTGTTATATTTTTATTTTTGCTTGGACTCAGTAAAGTAATTCAAAAAGTGATTTATTAAAAAAAAAAAAAAACAGAAAACGATTTATTTAAATATAATTTGGGATATGAGAATGTATTGTACTGTGTTATGTTAGTTTAAGAATGTTTAAGAATTTAGCGGGGAGAATTTAAAATATTAAATTAAATTTGTAAAATTTGTTAGTTATTTATAATAGAATTATTTTTCCAGAAATATTAGCGAATGAATTGTATGTTTGAGTATGATTCTGAGAGTGTATAGGAAGCGAAAGTTAGCATGAATGAGTTTGCAAGTTGCGTGAATGTTTGTTTGAAAGGATACGTCGTTTTCACACTTCACACTTTACACTACATATCACACTATCACACTGTAACACCCGCGGGACACAACACAACACACGACACAACACACGACACAACACACGACACAACACACGACACAACACACGACACAACATACGACACAACACGCTACACGGCACACAACGACATGCACTACTACTCTACAAGTCTCAACTACGACTGATCAAGGATGAATATTTTTGGAAAGCCCTTCTGGCGAACAAAGGTTTGGAATTTCCTGTTTGGCGATAAGAAAGGCCGTTTTGAACGGGTTTCACTATCTCTGTCTCTCTCTTGTTTACTTATTCTCCCAGCTAAAAATTATTGAAAGCAAATTTGTATTTAAATAATTTATTAGAGTAATTATATTTTTTTTCTTAAAAAGAATTATTGAAATGTAAATATTTTAAAATTAAATGTTTCATTAATCATATTTGCTTTGTAGTAAAATGGAAAGAAATTTGTTTGCTGTAGGGTGCTGCTATACAGTGTTAATTGAGTGCACTACTTGATCAAATCGTATTGTTGCTAACATTGTTTATTCACCATCAGTGCAGCTAACTTAAAATGAAAAGTAAATTTAATTTGCTTTAAGGAAAATTTTTGTTTAGAGATAAATATTTTGTTTTAGCAGCGGGGAAAATTTATACTGATTTTTTATACCAAAATATTTATCCCCAAAATTAAATGTTATTATATATGTATATTCTTACCTTTAATTAGATGTCAGGTTATTCAGTTTTGTTGTGTTGGCATCATATAGGTCAAGTTGACTAATTTATTGAAAAATCAAATGCTAACCGTCTTTATTCTCATTCTTAAAAGGGGCAGCACGAAGCAATAAGTAAATTAAATTACCACTCGTGAAATGTAAGTAAAATTAGAAAAGATTCTTATTGTATTCAACCTTGTTCTTAATTGTAAAATCTGTGTAAATGAAAATTGAATGTAGCCATGTTAAAATAATATGATTCAAAAGATTTATTGTATTTAAGATTTTATATTTGCAAATTGTAATAATTCATGTTAAAACCATTCTCATTGTCTTAACGTATCCATTCCTGATTGTTAAGTTTGTGTTGTATTTCAATTTATTTTAAATATTAAACTTCATTTACCTATTATTATTTCATTTGCTTGTTTGCAGACGAGTTCGTGTAATTATTAAAATGGTGCAGTGCTGAAAGTCCCCGTCTGAGAGTAAGATCCTAGGTTATTTGTGAATAAGCAGATCATTGTGTAAATGCCAAGTCAATAAAGATTAAGTTACTGTGTCATATCAACTATCACTCTAACTTTTACTCCTACTTCAAATAAAATTTATAAAATCTGTACGCCAAATCGGCCTCTAAGGGCGTATATGATCATTGAATCACATTGCCTTAATGTTTGACGTCTTCCGCATAGCACGTTTAACCGTGTACAGTGACCCTTCAATTAGCAGGCAAGGTTGTGTTGACGTCTCGAGAGGCCATGAAGATATTATGTACGGAAGAAGACAAGATGATTAATGGAGAAGTTGCATGCTTAATGCTATACGTCATAGATCACTTGCAAAATTAGTTTGATTTATGGGTTTAGTACAATTTGTTGGGTCGTTGTTAGAGATGTAATATTTCTCAACATCTAAACTCTGGTTGAATATGGGTGGGGGACTTGAATGTGAGATTGTGGATAAGTTCATCTTAGCACTTGTTATCGCCAAAGTTGTTGTAACCTTTAAGTGGATAATTTGTACCGTGGTAATCCTACACTCTTATATGAGCAATTTTATCTTTTGTGCGTGCGTGCGTACTTGCTTGCTTGCTTGGTTGGTTGGTTGGTTGTTTGCACAATTATCTCAAAAACGGGTCCGAGGATTTCCTTAAAAGACTGGAAATAAGTAATTTATGACTCAAAAACGTGTTTTTTTGCAGATTACTTAGCCAGAGAAAATCTAATAACGTAATAAAACGAATTTTAAAGTTGTAAAATTTTAACATTGGCCTTATGAGCTGTCATGATAGCAACGAAATAAACAAGGAAAGTATAAACAAATGAAGTAATAACACAGCTGTTTGCAATCTGCAGCCATCAAGGAAAAATACAGCAAGTCGGATGAAGAGTTCATGGAGCAATAAAAAAGGTTTCACATTACGTTAAAATATTTTATAGCAATTGGATGAACTGGTAATCATGAAATAACACCGAGCAAGGCTCGATCCACCAGGTACTTATGTTTAAGTAGAATAATTGAAGTCGCTGCGTACATCATTCAGCTTGTGATTGAAAGGTGTTTTTTAGATATTTTCTTTTCACACACCACCATTGAGGAATTGATTTTTATTCACGTAAAATGCAAAAGAAAGGTTAACGATTTCCCAGACAGATCGTGTATCTCATCGAATCGCAACAGGAATTTGAAGTCGATATTTTAACCCTTGCAATCCTGCACGGCAATTTATTCGTACAATCAAAATAATGACTAGGTATACACGTGTAGTTAATGAGTCTATGCTGCAAACCTTTGATTATGTTGATGAACACCTCTATAAAGTACGGCTTGTATCGACGGTTGGTAAAAACCGGTCTGATCCCTGACCTTTTTGTTTGTTCGTTTTTTATTTATTTTGTGGATCGTCATTTTCCACCATTTGTGTATTTACTGCCTTGTAAGTAAGTGTGAACGTTTGTGAGTTTGTTTGTCAATTTTAATCAAATATGTTTATCATCGATTTAATTAACGATGTTTGTCATATGTGAGTCAGCTGTAAAACGTACCCCTCCAAGCAGACGAATGTAAACAAGTAAACCCAATTCCAATTGACAGATACAAAAAACAGTGCATGACCAAGACCAGGTGAGTAAAATTTTGAACGTGGGCGAAGCCACGGGTGAAAGCCTCGCAAAACAACTTGACGGATGGCCGTAAAACAGTTGGTTGGGTCCTTCAACATGTATCAAATGGGAGCTGTGGTAATTTTCTAAAATTAGAAAAAATAGTTAACGAGTGTCATCAGTTTTCTAAATTAGACAATTATTTAAGTTGACTAGTAATGTAATCTCATCTGCCAAGTTATTTTGCGACCCTCGTTCTAGCCACATAACATGTAGTTCAGTATGCTATAAGTACGTGATTTTGAACATCAGAACTCGAATTTCTGTAAAAGCTAAGCCTCTATTGCCAAGGCCTCTAACACAGTCCAGGCTATTATTGCTTGGGCATATAATGAGACAATATCGTCCAATATTGTACCAGGGGACGCACAGTGCTAACCTGCTGCTTACAGTGATATATTTTGTATTGTAATACTTTTTAATTTACATCTAGTGCTTGACTTGTCAGTTATATTGCCGTGATAAAATTGTTTTGAACGTAAAGAAATTTCACGTACCATTCACGTACTTTTATACTTTTTATGAGGTTTTATATCCTAAAATGTTTGCCTCTCTCTCTAACTTGGCACAGTGAGTTGCAGCGTCGTCCTACTCGTCACGCCTGGTCGCACCGCGCTGGCCGCGTGTCCCGACGTACGTTATGAATCTACGTTGTTAAGCGTACGTCGTAAAACGTACTAGCCAAGTCACGCCGCGACGTTATCGAGGTGGCGCTGGCGGTCAGTGTTGCGTCGCAGGTGTTATGTGGCAGGAGTGCGGAGTGTGGGGAAACGACGAGGGAGTAGAAAGTTAGGTTGGAGGGTCAGCTGGTCACTGTGTTAGAGGACAGCGACACCGGCGATGACAAATGATGCAAAGTTGCCGTTTTAATAATTTGTCTTAACTTATTTTCATCTCTACGCAAGACAAATTCATAAGTATTAGAAAATGGTAGTACATATTATGGCCTTGACTTTATAGAAAGTCAAACCTTTAATGGATATCATGTTCAGTTCTGATAAGGATAATCATGATCAAGACTATACCAGACTATATAGGCGTCACGAAATTGCGACGCTGAGAACGTAAGCAGATGGTCATTTTCCTAAATTATTATATTGGAAAAGCCAGCTGTTTTTAATTTTTGAACATCACATTTTCGTGAAGCCTAGTATAGTGATGGAATAGGTCCAGTTTCGAACATCCAAATAATGTCTTAGATTACCACTGATTTGGCTATCATCATATTGTCTATTCATCGTTATCGCTGTGCTACCCTGATGCTGCTAACTGTTTCATTCAGGTGCCAATAAACATTTGTTCTGTTCAGGAAGACTAAAAACTGGATCAATATTATCATGATTAGTTGCCTGCGATTTGGGAATGTAATATTTTTACGATTAAAGCACGATTTCGAACTAAAAGCTACTTGAACCATATGAACCAACACAAACAAAATCTGCTGTGTTGTCCAAACAAACATCAAAATTCTATTTTCTGCAAAAGATAGGTCTCTATTGCCCAGGCTTCTGCCCAGGCTAATATTGCCTGGGCATATAATGAGACAACATCTTCCATCTTCTATTTTTATAGTATCTATACAAAAGGATGTTGGTTTGTATGTATATATATATATTTGAAGTTAATGGACTTGGGCACCGTTGGACCGTTTGCCATGAACCTAGAATACATATGTAAAATTTCACGGAGGAGGTTTTTGTATCGTTCATTTTGTTATAACTCAGTCGGGTTCATCTCAAGAGGCCCAAAAGGATTCCTTTATTAACATTAAGCAAAGATGTTAATAAAGAATAAACATCCTCTAATAGAGGATGTTAATCAGCCTCTAAAACATTTATGTTTTATGTGTTGACATAAAAGCTAGTGACATATTTATTTCAATAGGCGATCTCTGGTAAAGTCGAATACATGACGTCTGCCGGGTTTAGCCGCTTCATTTTTCAACATTTCTCCGTCTAATTTTACGTGATGCCACTTTTCCCTAAGTAAGTTCATTTTTTCAGATGACGGAAGAGTTATTCTGAAGAGTGTGAGCGGGAGGTTCAAGGCAGGAGAGTTGTCGGCGATCCTGGGACCCTCCGGCGCCGGCAAGAGCAGCCTGCTCAACGCCATCTCCGGCCTCAGGTGGGCTACAACAAGTAGCAGCAGAAGTAGAAATAAGTAGGAGTTTAAGTATAGAAAAGGTAGTTGGAATTAATTCATATTTTGAAAGCTTTCCGCCACACTGAAAAAACAGGCCATGCTGCAGCGAGTCAAGCGCTGCGCCACGACACCACAAGTAGGCAGTCACTACATCCACCATATCTTCCGATAAGATTAGGTCCAAAACTGGAAGTTTAGTTATGGCTTGAACACCAAGTCTATGAACGTCTGAACGTCTGAAGTCTATGATGATAAAACTGGTTTATAGCTGCAGAAAAATTGCAACTAAATCCTAAAATTCACTATTTTCTCTGTATAGCGACACAAAACCTTTTTACAACTTTTTAAAGTGAGACCTTTCACTATAAGGCACACAGGCAGGCAACCCTGCTTCTATGCACCTCGTATTTCAGAACATTGGCAGTTATAGGTTAGAGACCTCCCACTTCCGCGACGTTAGAAACCTCCACAACCGGCATTTAACGTACAGAACCAGGAACAAAAGGGAACGATAACTGGTGTTTTAATACCACCTCCATCGAGCCGTAGGATCTACGACGCAGATACGGCTGGCCACGCTAATGGTAATGTTTATGGGAACAGATGGGGGAAAGCGGCCCCGGGGGATCTCATGGGCTGCTGACCGTGCCGTTGTCAGGGGCTGATGTAACCGCTCTGCAGGTACGGTCGGCCTAGTTCTGTGGAATATGTGGAGTTTTAGGAAACGCCTCCAACAGATTTTCTGCGCAGTGTCTGCGCTCATCTTATATTAGGAGATTTGGTAGTTGATATTATTGATGATTTTAAATGGTGCTTCAAAATGGGAGTAGGAAAGGTCCCATGAGCGTATTTTTTAGTATTTATTGGTTGGAAATACTAAACAAATTTATATTTGGGCAAAAAGACCCACGATTGAGTATGGGCAAAAAGATCTTTGATTGAGTTAGGACTAGGGGTGTGCAAGTACTTGATTTTCGAGCTTTTTTCAAGCTGAGTTCACACTACTCGACTCGACTCGAAGTTTTGAAAAGTTGCTCCCGCTCACCTCGCCGCTTCCCCGGAATCAATACGCGCTATCACATTTTACGGCAGTTTTTCACACAGTCAATACTTCATTGAAAGTATATTCGAAAAGGAATTCAGGTGAACTAGAAACTGAAAGAAAATACAAGTCGCTAAGCTCAGTCATCAAATTGCTGAAACGACCTGATAACTGGTTGCTTGATCTATACCTAAGCTGTTAGAACTATAAACATTATAACATAAAAAATATTAAGGGAATCGTAAAATTAATGGTGAACATATAAAACGAACTTGATGTAATAAACAGGGGAGAGGTAATGAAGACGCTGTTGACCTTGGTGCTATTGAAGATAACGCTAATATGTTGTCCTGTAGCTCCTGGTAGTAAAACAGGTCCTATATCAATTAAATGGAAGGACCGTTAGATAAGTTGCACTCTATAATTTACAACTAATCATACTTGCTGAGAGACGAGTCTCCTTGATGCCGACTAAGATTACCAGCAGATGAATTATTGCAATTGACAGCTTCTTTTTGAAATTCTTTATTATGTTGCAAGATGGACCGAACCTCAAAGTGAGTTTTAAAATTACATATATTCCTCTTTCTCTTCCCTTTAGAATGTCACGCTATGCTTGTTAAATAATAAAAAGGTTATAGAGCTGAGGCATTAACTTGTCTTTTTTCACATCACAACAATCTTGAATGTCAAGACTTACCGTAAGTTATAGAACTCTAGACTTCAGGTGACCCCTCTACAGTCACCGATCCACCGTTCCTATTTGTCACGTATTGTACTAAACAATCAACAACTATAATATATATCTATCTCTTATCGCATACTTTGGTAGTGTCGACACCCATAATTTCTTGCTGCTAATATTCCCTTTCTCCTGTCAATCTTGCTGCTAATATTCCCTTTCTCCTGTCAATATGGCACTGGTTGGATGTCAAAATTTACCTGACGCTACCTGTGCAGTTACGGTGCGTTTGTATTTCTACACTAAACGTTATCATCAATTTAAGTAAAAAAAACTTACCGCTAACATGGAGTAACTTTTTTCATTTTTCAATCGATGTTCCCATTTTCAGTATCCTAAACAAATATTGTATTGACTGTTTAATTATTTGGTCTTTTCCTCTCCCTCTTTTCCATTTCGCCTCTTCACTAGAAGCTAATGGAAAAGTCCAAATAGTAGACAGTTCATTACAAATCTTTCGCTATATTGAACTAAACAAAAAAGACTCGGTAATACATGCAACACCAGGGTCACTAATTTTTATATTTCGATCTCGTGGTAACCGTATTTTTTCAAGTCATTGTTGGAAAATGTTCGCAAATCTAGCAAAAAATCATTATTATCTACCTATACAAACTGTTTTATCAATGGATATATTAATCAAGAATTCATGTACAGACATTTAAAAAAAATCGTTTCGCTAAAGTTAGTTAAATAAAACGACATGATCTCTATGACATTTGATTATTGGATTTTGTTTTAGTTTACCAGTTATAAATTACCTAACCTACCTGCTTTCTGACTATTCAAATTGTCGTTTTACTTTTCAAACATGTCCTTTTTGTTGAGCACAATCCATAGTGCTGTATTTTAAGTAATAATTTGCAGTATAATTCATATTACAGCAATCGTGCAAGAAGAACACTTGAGACATTCTTTAGACACTGCAGCTTCAGACATGTGACTTCAAATGACTAAATTGGCCCATTACTCTAATGGCGGTTACTGGCGGCTGCTGCACGTGATATTTTCCTAATGGACTTTTAACCACAATGTGTCCGTGGCCTTGAGGGCTTGCGGGAAACGTCCTTGGGAATATCTGAAATTATATCGTGCTGAAATTTCCTAAAGAGGTTGTTAGCCTCTGGAGTATTTGATGTCGCTAATCAGGAAAAGTAAATCTTTAGAATCCGTGTACGAGTTTGTTTTGCACATAGTTTGTTCCAAATACACAGTTTCATTTTTAAAAATCGAACTATTTGGGAGCACTAATTGAACCAGACAAAGTAATATAATCCAAATGATGAGATATTAATTAATGTGCAAGTAAATGCGTGCTAGTGGGAAACCATCCTTGAGAATATCTGAAATGATATTCGTGCTGAAGATTCCTAAAGAGGTTGTTAGCCTCTCTGGAGTATTTGGTTCAGTTGAAATAGAAAAAGTGAATCTTTAGAATCCGTGTACGAGGATTTTTTTGTCATAATTTGTCCCAGAAACTTAATTTTAGTATCGAACTATTTGGGAGCACTATTAATTTATAAAACTGAATCCGACCAAATAATGGTCAAGAATCCAAGGACAAGATATTAATCAATGGGCAAGTAATTGATTAATACCTGGGCTCATTCCTAAGGTAACCTTGTGCCAACTGTCAATTACTCCAAATATGGAAACTAGCCTATCTACGCAGTTGATAATTCAAGCTCAAATCTCAGTTTCTTTTACTGTTTGCTAGACAGCTTTTGATAGTAATTGAAACATATATGTAATTGAGACATATGTATCCTTGTGACATTCTGTACCATTCTGTCATGACAATTGGTGAATTATATAGTACCAGTTGTAGATTACATAAGCCAAAAATAACATTGACCTTGTACTTCACATTTCCAACTTCATCATCGTATTTTTTGCCCTTTACAACCATTTACATTATTGAATCTCGCACAGTTGCAGTTTAGATAATCCATTAGGCAATACCAAATTACCGAAGCGGTCGTACCTTGCCAAACGTAGGACCAGTTCCGTAACGCGTAACGCCGGCTCTTGGCGTGACGGCAGCTCACGTTCGTCTTCATCGTGACGTTTGATCATGTTTTGTCCCGGTCATGAAACTTCCAGTCCGTAACCATGTTGACTGCTTCACGCCTGCTTGGCGCTTGACGTTCCCGGTTGCGGCCACGGAAGCCTTTGTTGAACGTTCGTGTGTCGCGAACGGACTCGCGCTGGAGAACCGAAGGTATTTGTTTACAAAATGCCAAAGGCTCAATCTTTGAAATTTCATCAGTCAGTTTACTATTGTTTTCTCCCTCAGTTATTGTTTTTTATGTGTACATTGATTAGTCTTAGAGAGAGCATCGTTGTAAGGAAATGATTGCTCTCTACACTGGATTCAGTTTGGAGCATATCATCAATCAAATAGTTCTCTTTGACTTATTCGGTGCTAGACTGTACTAAAATCTATCAGAGAAGGGCTCGATTCTCTGAGCAAAAAGATGGAACTTGACCTGGTTTGAGTTGTTTATTTCTTATCATGATAGTCTTAAAATTAATCATTCTATATAACGTTTGTAATGTTTAACAGATCAAATTAATAAAAACTGTAGTGGGTAGGCTACCTTTTCTCCAAATTACATTGATATAAAATATTACCTCGAGTTTTCTTAGCAAGTCTATATAAACATCACATAAGTGTTCTTACTTACAGATGTAAAGTCGACTTAACGACGATAAACGACTGTATGTAATGAGATCTGCCCCTTCATATATCCGCTAAGAGTTACATTACTATCACCTAGTACCCGTAAATTAATTTTAGTACTCTTACTCAACGCAGGTTCACCTTTAACTTTCAACACGAAATCTTGCAGTGATGTAACGTTATCTAGACCACCTTCCCTTATGCGATAGCCGATCTTTCCCCTTAATTGCCAAGTCTAGCGCTACAATTTATCATCAGGGACGTGCACTTAGGCGGCCAGTAGGAAGTGACCCGGTAACTGTTCCGGGCTTTCGCCCGACTTGCGTTACGGCGTTACACCCGCTACTGGTCGAGTCAAATAACTTGGCCCAGCTAAACTAACTTGGCCCAGCTAACTTGGCTAAAATTAACATTGACCTTATGGACTGACAGGGCCAAGGTATTTGACTCGTACTATACGTCCCAACACGCTGGGTAGGGAGCGGCGGTACAGGTCGCAACAAAAGACGTAGTCCAGGCCGTCCGGAAGAACATTATTATTATGTGCGGTCTGGGCCGTACTGTTTGACACGACCCATACACTTTGGTGAGTGTCATATATTATGATGGAACAGGACGATATACTAAGAAGATAGCTTCTGGTTTCTAAAATGAGTTTATGTTTGAGTGTTTGAAGAACTATTACCGCCTTCCAATCATTCGTACTAATATTAGCCTATGTAATTTCAATAGAGAAAACATAAACAAGTCATACATATCCACATTTTTCCTACATTCGCGCGTAAATTGCCAGTTCACGCACTGAAAACTAAGCGTAATACAACTTTTAAACGGTTTACTGAGGAGTGAGCGATCACTTCTTTATCGCTCGTCAGCTTTTTATTTATAGCTTGCCATATGATTGCATTGTTGTACTCCACGCGCTCCAGCCAATCACAGTCGTTGCCTCCAGCATTTCCGCTTCCGTTTTGATTTGACTGAGCTCGACTTGTTTATAACCTCAAAATCATAATGGCGCATTTAGCTTCAATGGATGTGAGTGACTGTGATTGTATATTTCGTTTGGGAATCCAAAAATGCAGTTGTTCGCCAAAATTACCGCATTCCGTTACGAGTCGCGCGGTAACTGATTATTTCGATTATATATTTAGATTGCAAGCAATTGGCGCTTCAAGGTCAAGGTTTTCTTAAGTCTGAAAGGTAATTTAACTTTTGACATTGCTTACTTGGATGTAGAAAAACAACGTTACTCCAATGAAACTACAATATACTAGTAACCTTGAAATGCCAAATTTAGCTTAATTGAAGGTCTTGTTAACGAGGCAACTCCCAAACTATGCAAATGGGGGGATTTATTACATCCGTCAACACATATTTGTCAGGTCTTCTTCCTCTTGCATTTTACTGTAATCTTAAAAAGTTCCAAGTCCCTGGAATGTTAATGTTAAATGTCTAGGCTGTAGACAGTATTTTTTATAAATGTATGGAATGTTACTTGACTTTTCGGCCATACTGTCAGTTTATTGGTAAACGAACCTTTTATCAAAGATAGGTTTATCACTTATCAGTGTAACAGCATTATCCATTATCAATGGCCAGTGAATTAAATGTGATTGGTAGAACACAAATCCAATGATCGGCAATTTCAAATTTCTGTCAATTCTGATACAGATCTGTTCAGCCCAGAAGTCCTGTGGGATGCGCATGCGCAGTGAAGATTTCCCCTACCGCGAGTCTCAGTACAGTCAAATTTCGAAATAACTCATGTGTCAAAACATATGATTCTTTGTTTGCTACAATATTTGTAATGTTGCCATAGGCCATGTGGTATTTTAAGTTGATTATACACAACCGATGAAGGAAAAACATTGGTGGGGGTATTCTCCATCTCTCTCACACTTCCACCCCTACAAGACTTCCTGGCTGAATAGATCTGTAACAGCCGCTCCCTCTCTATTTTATCGCCAGCGTCAGCTGTCTGCTGTCTGCTGTCTGCTGTCTGCTCTCAGCTGTCAGCTGTCAGCTGGCGGGCGCGGGAGAGTTGGCGGGAAGGCGGGAGAGAGGGAGATCAGCTGATGAGTGATCGCCGTCCACAGAGTAAACAAACCACAGAGGTTAATACAACCACAACCTCCCATCACTCATACGCTTATAGACCTTAGCCTCTCTCACTCAGTCATGCGGAACTGACCAGCGTTTGGGGTTTATGTAATGGACCTGTACTACCAGTGAGTGAAATTGCTTTTTAAATCCTCACTTCAGTTTATGGTTGAGAAGAATCTCTGGGAAATTCACAGTATATTACACTATTTTTAATGAAAGGCATTGACTGGATGTTTTGCCGGTCAGACCTGTCATTTGTTTTAGGAAGCGCAACTCTAAAAATATTTAAGAATTGATGATTTATTAAATGAATAAGCTCATAATTGAATGCGTGTCTGCATTCATATTGCATGTATTAACGCACTATCTATTTTTTACTATATGATTAAAGGTAATAAAGTTGTTTTTCTTGATACGGTTTTCATATATTACTGAGTATTGCCAATCACCCGATTTTTAAAACTAAACATAGCATCAAAATTTGTATGCTTAACTGGATGATATACTTTTTTATGAGGATTTTATTGGAATCAGACCAAATTTATAAACTACTACTATTTTAAAACGGCTCAGGTTTGGTTACTGATTAAATGATGGGTTGCGGCTTTTTTTTGAACATCCGTTAAGTATTCATTGTTGTTAAATGTATATATTTTACACGACAAACAAATAGAATTCGTATTATCAGCAGCTTTTTTTGTCTGCAATCATAGGCATCAGCTTCAAAAGTTTGCAGACGAATTTCAGATATGTATTTGTTCGATTAACGTGAACAGTGAACCGATTCATCTAATTCAACTTTAAATAGCAATGTGTGTACATTATTAAGCTTTGAAAACAAATAACTTGAAGTAAATCTTGAAAACACCATATAAGCTGCAAACATATTTATTTCACTCTTTCATTCTTAGCCTGGTAACCCACTCCCTGCTCTACACTTCTGTCGCATGTCAAAGATTAACAATTATATAATAGTTTCCAGGCACTAGCTCACCTCGCATCAGCCCGCTATGAAAAGTCAATGGAGAAGTTAAAGGTTAATGAACTTTGAATGCGATTTGTGTCGTTGCGTCAGCCATTGTCGAGGAAATGTTTGGTAGAGAGTAATGTATACACTCGAGTCAATCTTATAAGGAAATGAATTAATAATTGAACGGTAGAACGGGGTGCTTCTACTTACTCTTGACTTGATGATATGATAGTGGAACCCAAATAAATTATTGAACTTGGTTTTTTTAAGAACCTGGAATTTAATATGTTTAACGTAATTGTACAAAGGACAGGTATTGAGAATGTTTTCGAGAAATTATCTCTACAAAACTAACAAAACTTATATCACATATATTTTGTCCATCTTTTAATTTGTTAGTTGAAATTAGCTAACGTTAATAGCCCACTCAGATAAAACTTCGAGGTCCTTGGCCCCAACAAACAAATGAACAAAGATGATTTCCACAAAAACCTCAGTACCTCAATAGATTATGGAATCGTGCAACAAAGTACTTCACCGCAACAAAAAAATGACGATCGTTTAGCGTTGCATTCCCACCAAAAGCGTCAGACTGCATAAGAGTATAATTGGTGGCTAGAGGGATCTCTCTAACTAAATTACTCTACGGAATTGCAATTCCTGTTCCTCCGGCGCAACTAATGAGGAAAATGAGTTTCCTGCAGCCGTGGGAGCCGGTAGTTCGGAGAGCAGGACCTGGTCAGATGTCAGATGCAGCTACACTAGCCAGGTCTGTGGACGTAGTGTGAAAGAAATTCTAAGCCGAAAGTTTGAAGGAAATTCTAAGGAAAATTATAACTATCTGGAAGATTATGACTTTTCTGATACGGATATCAACAATAGGCTCAGTAAATGGAAACTGTCATTGAATGGGCCAGTCTGTGAGGCAGAAACACCTGGCTTCCTGAATACCTCAGTTTCTCCTTGTCTCTCTGTGAACTTTGATTCCTGGTGTAGCTTTGATTTTCAGTAAGGTTCAAATCCTGGAGGGAGCAATAGATCATCTAGGCTTGTCCATATGACGGGATGAGGGATTTCACCCGACGGAATCCCAGGATCTGATGGTCTTTATAGGAGACTCCTGAGTGACACTCTCCACTGCTAAACAAAGGGCTCCTGATCGAAGGTCCTTGTCTAGGGGCCCTAGAAGATCATCAGACTAGAGGGCGTGCGTCGTCCCTGCAAGACCCGGAGGATGGGTCGGGAATGATTCGCTCTTCCTTCGGGGATGGGGTCGACCAATGAATACAGAAACTATATCTGTATTCATCTGTATTCTACTGTATCTGTATTCATCGGGTCGACTGACCAAGTCATAATCTTTATCACCATCCTTGCAAATCCCTCCTTCTTTAAGCCGCACAATACCTCAAAGGGAGACATGCCTAGTCCGGCAGTGCGTGGGCTTTCCATCCAACAATCTAGACCGGTCTGATTTACATCTCATGCCACACCCACTGCATTCTAGTTCTGATTTCCTTGCATATACCCTAATGAGGTATTCACAACACCAACTGCTATATTTATGATCAATCCATCCAGCAAATCCATTTTTCGTCCTTAGCCCAATTTCTTTTTCATATTAAACCAATTATATTTTACTTTATTGGTTTAAAAAACTAAAATTATTCCTAATAATTCTATACTAAGCATAATGGCCGTAAAGACTAAAGCCCTTAATAGAGTATTCCCTTTCAAATGGATGTGAAAAGTCTGCCTCAGTGTGTTTATGTTTCGTGCAAATTACTTCGCCGCCTAAATTATTAAAACCGGCTTTAGACTATATCGCAGAAAGCCAATAAGTATCTTAAGCTTATTATTTGAATATACATTATTATTTAATTTGTTAATGTTTCATGTTGATCGTGCTAAAAGCTATTATTCGATATAGCGTATAGGCCTAATGCTATTGAATCATACCCCAGTCAACTGCATATAGCGGAATCATATATATAGCGTTTAATGCCAAATCCGTGGTTACAATAATTTTCAACCCATCTAGTTAATCGATGCTGGAAATATTGTCACTTGCATTCCAAACTTCACATCTGTGTATCCTTTCAATGCAGATAACGATACAAGTAGGCTATGTTAGACCCTATTTTCGGTAACTACTAGAGTAATTACCGAGCCCCTATCTGACTTAGAGTGACGTCTCAGAACAGCCACTCCCATTTAATTAATGTTTGGAAGCAGGCCGGGTGATACAGCCACGAAGCAAACCAGCCACCCCACTTAAAACAAGAACATGAAGCGACGCCGCTAGAGCGTCGTGGTTCAGCCACCTAGTGAAATGGGGTCTTGGATAATTTGAATTATCAGATATTGAGTGTTTATTCAAAGTTTTTTTGAACAGAGGGAGTTAAAGAAAATGTTTTCAAATAGCCCGTTCTTATCCTGTCTGAAACTTCAGTTTTTAATGTTGGAAAGAAACTCCTGTAAAATTATTATCTTCCCTTATCTTCTTGGAACGCTCTTCTTCTCTCTAGGCTAAATAAGTCATAAGCAAAGAATAGCCAATAAAGCTTGTGAGGTAATTTAATGCAAGGTTGTGCTTCGTTTGAACGCGGGAAGGAATGCATCGGCATTCTCCTCGGTTTTATGGCAGAAGGTTTATAGAGGAAGTGCTTTAAGAATGGGTCATAAAATGCCCACTCATTAAGTTCCCAGCTGATTGTTAGTAGACTACGCCATTTAAACTCAACCAGTAGCCGACACAAAAAAACTTTATTAGGCCTACTTATATTATTTTGAAAGTTGGCTGCGATCATGAATAGGACTACTGTAATTCAATTGGAGGAAGTTGTCCTCACCAGTCAATTAAATTAAATGATTGGCCGTTTCCAGTTAATAAAATGACCTATCTGCATTGCAAATTTCCTTCCAACGTAAAATAAATATCTAAAACTCGGTGCCAGGTAATTGCGAGCCGTGAAATAATAGAGCAGCTGGTCAAAACAAATATACTGAAAAACAAAAATTAAAACTTAAAAACTCATTCCCAGTGGGGCAAAGTCTTTGCGTCAGAGGACGTTCAAAATTTTGCGAAACTTGAGAAAAATCCTTTGAAATCATTATTTTATTGTTTTAAATCATAAAAACTTTAAAAACATATAAGGTACGACTCAGTTCATAAGTCAAATAGGAGTATTTTTAAATACCACTGAAAGCACTATCACCAATAAATTTAAATCAATTATCCTAATTAATCACTGTTGTTATACAATTGTAATATGATGCGATTTTTAACCATGTTGAAGAGCTTGTGTCCTACTTAAGACTTTTTTAAATGCGGGTGAATCTATAGTTTTTAAATATTAGCCTAACTTGGTCAACGATCGTCCAGCGAAAGTGTTGTAGGCACATCGTCGCACGTCCACGCTCAATACGATGTACGACGTCGTGTGAGATGCCACCAGCGAAAGTGTTGTAGGCACATCGTCGCACGTCCACGCTCAATACGATGTACGACGTCGTGTGAGATGCCACCAGCGAAAGTGTTGTAGGCACATCGTCGCACGTCCACGCTCAATACGATGTACGACGTCGTGTGAGATGCCACCAGCGAAAGTGTTGTAGGCACATCGTCGCACGTCCACGCTCAATACGATGTACGACGTCGTGTGAGATGCCACCAGCGAAAGTGTTGTAGGCACATCGTCGCACGTCCACGCTCAATACGATGTACGACGTCGTGTGAGATGCCACCAGCGAAAGTGTTGTAGGCACATCGTCGCACGTCCACGCTCAATACGATGTACGACGTCGTGTGAGATGCCACCCAGCGAAAGTTTGCAGGAGCCGATTTTCAGTTTGCTTTCTATTTTTCGCTTAAAGGAATCTTGGTCAAGGGTTATTTTCGGCGAGTTTTAAAATAATAATCGATGAGTTAAAATAAACTTTTCTAAATCCTGAATGTTAAGCAGTTAGACATGTCCTTTATATTTGATTAGTTTGCCGTTTGTGTAATAAAGGTAGATGTTTTTACAAAGAGCTAATTATTGCACTGAGAATATAATAAATTTGTTGATTTAAACGTGAATATTAGATCTGATTATTTAATATTTACTACTATTATATTGTTATACTGCCGTGTTATTTATTAGTTTTATGTTTAATTTTAAGGTATTTTTAAACTCCAATGCACGGTTTTTTTCAACATAAAAAGGCGTTTATGAGCAATCTTTAAGAAAAATAATAGTTACGCATAAAAATTAACATTTTATAGAATTTAAAGATTAAACATAAAATACATATAATTAAGATGAAAACTTGATTTTGCGAACTTCTTTATTTATGGTCGATTTAAATCTGTTTATCCACACAACACACAACTCTTCAGTTCATTTTCTTTCTTGACTAAGACTAATGAAAGCTTTGACAACGGCGCGGCGTGGCGCCTTGCCTCGCTTTGACAGCAACATGTCGGCAACATGTCATGCGCGTGACTTGCATCACTATCTAGTCAGGCGCTAAATGAAATATATCGAAAAGAGTTTGATATATGCATTTCATTCAGAAGGTTTAAGTTGAAAAAAATCCTTAGTAAAGTCTGGTTTATAGTTGATTTACGTACCTTCTATGATATTTTTCTCATATCATCACTCTAGACTCTAGAGTAAAAATAGTTTGAAATTCAATTTTAAGCCAGAGGCGTAGGCCTACCTACAGATAATTAGTGTTTAGGGCGACTGACAAAAAAACTAATTGGCGGAAAGAAGTGATCAGCAAAAATTGAAGTCTTGGCTAATTATTTTATGGTGTTATTTTATTTAGATTACAGTACCTGTTTTACATCATAGTGGTAGAAATAAAATGGCATCAGTTCTTTACGCACTTATTACAAATTCTCCCTTATATTTTACAGTTTTTTGTTTTAGTAGGCCCACTTTGATGCCTGGGCAAATCTGTAAACACATAAATATTGATACTTGTACCGAAATAGTTAGAGTAGGATTCACCTAAGTTGGCCAAAGCATGTACTAATCATCTCATCAAAAATTTGTATACGAGTCACATTGAAAACATTGTTGGTTACACATGGTGTCTGTTTACATTTTCTCAGAACTGTCAAATCGCCACGTTACGTTTGTTTACAATATTGTTATAGGTTATATAGAATGTTTACATTATTGCCTATTTTTAGAATTTTTTATTTTCATTCAACCTTTTTACATAGCTGTCAAAGTTTAATTTGATTTTATTTCTTGATTTACATGTATTTTAGTTTGTTTAACTGCTTGTTTATTTTTTCCTGGGCCAATAATGAAACACCTTTTATAAGTTTTGACCGCAATATGAAACAATCTCTTTTCAGCTGCTGACTTGCAGCAGGTAGTACTGGCTATTCAAAAACTCGCCTATTTTTCTTTGTATATATTATTTCATAAGAAAATCTAGGACTATTTACCAGGCCGCATCCATGACACATCCTCTCCCTGTTAATTTATAATTAATTTGGAAAAGCCCCTGAGTAATATTTTAACATGCGCAAGTGAACTTTCAGTTGCAATATTGCATCAAAACTTTTTCTTTGCTACAAGTGCTACACTAAAACAGATGTTCGTTGACAATGTTTTCAGCACAGCTGGATTTTATGCTTAAATTCATAAAAAGCTAATAATTTGTTTACTTTTGTTTTGGCCAACTTAGGTGAATCCTACTCTACTTATTGCAACAACCCATATAGCTCAAAATGTTAAATTACGTCAAATTGATGTCAAAATGACGTCAATGATGTCAATTGTCATTTTTTGCTATATGAGAAGTGCAGAAAATTCACTTTGCGCACAAATTTCAAATAAAATTTGTCCTATGTATGCCTGCAAATAGTATAAAAAATACATCGTAAAATCCCGTTTGTGTTGTCCTCTCCTTTCGAAATTATAGAATCCGATATATCTCTCAAACATCAACATTATAAGTACTTGCCATTCTTATCGGCAACAATGAGCTGATCAGCTGTTTACATTTAGTATTGCCAACGTAATTCATGGATGAATGACGTTGTCTGGATAATAAATGCTTACTGTTTTTTACTTTTTTTGTGTTCTTAAGTTGAAACACCAGAGTATGCACAGTAAATCAAGCGTAAAGCATAAATCAAAGTAAAATGAATACGAGAATCACCTCTTTTGCGACGTATATCTAGTGTGGAACAGCCACTTTCTGGGACAGGCGTAGGAAAAATACACTTAACTGTTGTATATAAAATCTAAGGGTTAGACAAAAACTGTTAATTGTATAAAAAAGTTTACCAAATTTAACTAGTGCGTTCTTCATTAAGGGCAATGAGAGCTATAAAACCATGTATTATCAAACCAGTGTAAACCCAATTAGGATCCTTACAAGTTAACAAAATAAATTTGCTATTACCAAGCGTTTAAGGAGTTTAAATGTTAATACAGTAGAACCTCGCTAATCCGTCACCTAAGGAACCGGGAGCATGGTCGGAACATCAAAAAGGTCGGATTATCGAATGAACTCATTTTATTGACATGAAAACGTACAAAAACTGTATTTCAATAATTAGAAAAAATTGCATTAAGATTGTTTAACAAGCTACTATACTGTAAAAAACGACATTAGGACAAAAAAAACTAACCGCACCAAATGTTATAGCTCTACTGAACGATATACGCACTCCCAATGAGTAATACGTCATCGACAGGAGCCAACCTGAACGGAGGAATGCACCGGAAATGTAAACAAACATCAATTTCCGATTGCGTGGTCGGACTAACCAATGAGAAATCCCGGCTGAGGGCGAAATAGCGGAGGCCTATTTTCCCCGGCGGCATGGACGGATTAACCGAGGAGTCGGACTATCGGAGGTCGGACCAGCGAGGTTCTACTGTAATATAGTTTAAAATGCTTCCCATGTAAAATGTTGTCTTGTGCCATCATTAATTGTTCTTTCCCTTTACCCTTAAAAATTCTTATGGCAAATGTTACTGCAGGTCAAAAGGTGTGTCAACGGTCTGCCCAAGGAGGACAGTCGGTTCCACAACTTGTCCTGCTACATCACACAGGAAGACGTGCTGCAGCTATGACACAACACTGACAACAAGTGTGTCCGCAGGTCGAAAGGTGTGTCAGGAGAACTCGTGGTGAACTGTCTGCTCAAGGAGGACAGTCGGTTCCACAACTTGTCCTGCTACATCACACAGGAAGACTCGCTGCAGCCATGACACAACACTGACAACAAGTGTGTCCGCAGGTCGAAAGGTGTGTCAGGAGAGCTCCTGGTGAATGGTCTGCCCAAGGAGGACAGTCGGTTCCGCAAGATGTCCTGCTACATCACACAGGAAGACTCGCTGCAGCCATGACACAACACTGACAACAAGTGTGTCCGCAGGTCGAAAGGTGTGTCAGGAGAACTCCTGGTGAATGGGCTGCCCAAGGAGGACAGTCGGTTCCGCAAAACGTCCAGCTACATCACACAGGAAGACTCGCTGCAGCCACGACACAACACTGACAACAAGTGTGTCCGCAGGTCGAAAGGTGTGTCAGGAGAGCTCCTGGTGAATGGTCTGCCCAAGGAGGACAGTCGGTTCCGCAAGATGTCCTGCTACATCACACAGGAAGACTTGCTACAGCCAATGCTGACACTCAATGAGCTGATGATGTTTGCGGCCGATCTCAAACTGTCCAACTCCAAACGGAAGGAAAAGAAGTTAGTGGTGAGTTGTTTGATTGTTGTGGTAATGTACATGAAAGGTGTAGGGAAAATTATCAGTTAAGAATTTTTGTAGGTGAAAAACAAGTTCGATGTTTAAATTTGAAAATATTAAATATTGATTGGTAGATCGATTATGAGGACCTGTAGAATATTATCCAGTAGTAGAGGAAATATGGACCTGAGACAATTAAGTTGAGTCACTTCATACTTTCATGTATTTTGGACAGGATCAATGCATCGTCTTTGTTTTTAAAAATTGCCAATGCAATTCTGTGGCGCTTGTGTAGTTCATGAGAGTTTCTGGGTGGCCACTAATCACATTTAAAATTCCAAACCCAACCCTAACAAATCTACAATGATTTTTTTTGTTTTCCAGAAAAGGGATTTCTAATAGAAACAAAAAATTACAATTTTAGCGAATTTCCCCTATAGGGAAGAAGCTCTTACCGTAGGTCTCATGGTAAGAACTAAGCCCGAGACCATCATAACTTTTCTTTTTGAGGTCCCCAGATGACAAAAACACCATTCGTTCATTTCCATAAATATATATATATATATATATGTGTCTTTAAGCACGATAACTCGCGTAAAAATGGTCCGATCTTAATGAAATTTGGAATGGACGTGTAAAGTAGTAATTATTCGGACGAGTTCGTAAACCAGCCCGATCGGATTACTGGAAGGGGGGGTAAAGAGGGGTAAACCCCCAAAAAATGGGTTTTTTGAATTTTTTACATAGAAAAATAAAAATAATCAAATTTTTGTTTGCTCCATTGAATTCAGCTCAAAAAAACAAACAATTTAGTATTTTGAATCACTGCTCTATGTCCATTGCTTTCCGAGATATTGAAAGTGGTAAACACAGTACGTTGTCCCAATGTTAACCTTATGGGAAAATAAGTAAAATTCTATATCTTGCTTATTTCTCAACATATCTTGGTAAAACTTGGTAAATGGGTTCTTCTAGGTCAGATCTACTAAATATTGAATTAAAATCACCCAGTTTTAATATACCCGTAGCAGCAAACTTGCATACTCATTCCCCATGTTATTCTTATGGAGCTTACAAATACATGTCAAATCTCGCTATGTTGGATCAAAATATGTTGTTTTGCATTTGAAATTCGCTGGGTATGCAAGTCTGCTGCAACGGGGTTATTTTTCATAACATTGTGGCTTGATAAAAAAATTAAGCATATGATTCTTAGTCTGACGTTTGCTTTTATTGATCTTGGGAAACTTTTGAATAATTTTTGAAAGTGTTTACAGGACTAAGCTGCATTTATTCCTGGATTTTTTCTCACACCAGTAAGGTTGTAATATATTAACATGTTTCGAAAACCTTAAAATTAAAGCTGTCATACAGTGTTTATTTTTTTCAAATTTTAGTATTTTGAAAGTTAAAAGTTCTTATGCAAAACATCTTTTAAGTTTTCTCAATAAAAATTGCATAATCAGATATATTTGACGGTTGCAGGTTAGCGACATACAAGCCACACTGGGGCTCTCAGAGTGCAAGTACGTCAGGACGGAGTTCCTCTCGGGGGGTCAGAAGAAGAGACTGTCCATCGCTCTGGAACTCATCAACAACCCATCCATCCTGTTCCTCGACGAGCCCACCAGGTCAGTTTGTGTTTGTGAACACAGTTCTTTGTATTTTGATACGAAAAATTACCATATCATTATTTGTGGCAGATATTAAAGTGTTCATCTTAACTCTTTTCCATGATAATTCTTTTTGAATACTGTTATGTGTGGTGATGAAGGATTTTGCCAAAGAACGCAGCGGTTCATTGTATTGCTCATTTTCACTTGAGTCAAGTTACATCCTGATCCCTGAAGGTGGGTTGACACAGTATGATTATATGCTCGGGTTGATTGAGCTCGGGTATTTACTCGAACGTTAATTGTACTATCCACATAAAAATATCATCAACTAGCTTTGAAGAAGTCAGTCCAAGTCGAGTTAGACACTATACTAATTTTCCAGTTACAAATCGTGAATTTGTAGTGACAAGTAACTGTAAACATCCTTCTGAAACATCCTGTATTGTGTCAATCTGCCTAAATAGTATTTTGCATTTTCCATGCTAGTTACATGGTGCAAGTTGCTCTTGGACGGATCTTCTCTTGGAAATCAGCTGCTTAAAATTATTGCAACATGTAACACAATAGAAATCCATTTGAGTGGACGTTTGCATCGAGTGAACACTAATGATCGTCACCCACATACCTATTGTGGATATAATTAATTAAAGAACATTCTCATAAGTAGGTGGATATAATTCTATTGCAATGAATATTTTATATTGAATATAAGCAAAATATGAGTGAATGATGGATAGTGTTGTTACTGACTAAAACCAGCTGGTTTTTGTTGTTTCTTCTGACAGATGAGTTAACATTACCTACCAAAAATCTAAAACGTTAACTGGAATTGAATAGTTTAGTTGAAAAACCGGTTAAAAGCCAATTTGTGTGAAATTGAGTTAAGACAATATTATTGTTCTATAAGGTTAAACGAATTGTTCTGTGCAATAACCAGTCATGTCCGATGCCCAGAACGCTACTAAAATCCATTTTGAAGTCTGTTTTTAGAGCCAAAACCCATCTTGTTCAGGTTCTTAGCGGGTTTTTGCACTTAATTGTATGGGATTTCTTTTTTGCTCTCATTAGGATTGGCAGCAATGATGGTTGTTTGCAACTTTTGATCATTTGATTTACCACTTCTTTTAACCAGAATTTATGTTTTATTTTATAATGGATATAAATAAAAGACGTCTTACAACAATTAAAATATATTTACACTTATCCCTGTACAAGACGGTAAATATACATAAAAGATGGAAATGGCGATCGATTTTGGTTGGTCACACCAACCATCATCAGGCCCAATGAGAGACTCTAAAATATATTTTAAATGTTGTAAGACGTTTTTTATTTATATCCAGTATATAGAACAACACGTATCATGCTAATCAAGAAGTTATTATTTTATAAATCCGTGATTTATTGCCTAAATACAAGTGATTAATTTTGGTTTAGTGGAAAAACCCGTCATTTTAAATATTTTCAAACATTCATTTGATGGTTACTTTCAGGTAAAAAAATGTTTAAAACATTGAAATAAATTTAAAATTGTTACGTTTTTTTTTATTTTCTCTAAAATATATTTTTGGCTTTTGATGGATGTTTTAACTAAACGATTCAATTCTGAAATTCCACCCTGTTCCCAGCGGGCTGGACAACGTGACATGCAGCCACACCCTACGTCTTCTCCGCACACTCGCCCACCAGGGTCGGACCATCGTCTGCACCATCCACCAGCCGAGCGCCTCGCTGTTCCAGCTGTTCGACCACGTCTACGTCCTGGCCGCCGGCCTGTGCGTCTACCAGGGCCCCACGCGCGAGCTAGTGCCCTTCCTGTCGTCTGCCGGCTTCAAATGTCCTACCTACTACAATCCCGCTGACTATAGTGAGTGCTGGGTTTTTTTCGGGATGGATTTATATTGAAGGATATTTTCATTTTTGTGTAGTCTTAGAATTACTATCATACAAAGAAAAGGTTATATTACCTGTTGTGTCAACTAATTCAAAAATCCAAAATTTGGATTACGATCGTTTTGGTGAAATCATTGGGTTAAAGATGTTCTTTAGGAGGTGGCATGAAATTTCAGTTGATTCCCATATACATTATTGGAAATCCAAGGTTTGTAATTTCAAAGCTCCCAATCCCCATGCTACCTAGTTAGTAGACCAGTTACAATCTATATCATTACTCAGGAAATACAGTAGTATATTAAGTTACTAGGCGTACTGTATTATTAGTATATTAGGCGTACTGTTTTGCCAGACAAACAGAATAGATTTTCATGCGAGTACGCCAAAACTTCCCAGGCGTGTAGCGTACGATATTTTTCATCATACTACACAGAAAAAAACATACTTTCAATCATAACGTAGTCCTTGCATAAACATACTTCTCAAACCTTGAAATCTACACAGAGAAAAATGTATTGTTTGAAATAACCAATCATGTCTTATTTAAATGTTTTATTGTTTGTACCAAACAATTAAATCGTTACTTTAACCAAGTAATATTTTTTTGTGTTGTTTGATTTTACACTTCATTCTAGTTAAATTAAATTGGTTAAAATTACAATTTTCATTATTAGTTTTAAGTTATTAATGAATAAATTTAATATTAATATGAAATAGTTGTTTCAAACAATTGATATAACGGTAACAGTAGTAACGGTAGTTTTAAACAATAAAATTATTAATATTTAACTATGACTTGTAACTGTTTATAACAACCAAAACAATTATAGCACTATATTTTTAATATTGGAAATTTATTTTTCTTACATAAAATAATTTAAATAAAAAATTATTGTATAATAAATCAATGTTTAGGGCCAACAATGACGTTAAACACTGAATAATTCAGTAATCGGATAGCTCAGACGGTAAACCAACTAACTAGCTCTCAACTGGGAGACCCGGGTTTGAGACCTGGTATGGAAGGTATTTTTTATATGATTAACAATTCCACTATTGTAAATATAACTAAAAGTAATATTAGAAAAAACCTATATTTTTAACAATTTGTAATGGTTAAAGCAAACAATAAATGAGTTGTCCATATAGCAACCATTTATATTGTTTAATTTAACAATTTTATTGGTAATTATAACCATTCATTTATCTCTGTGAACAAGCATTTGCTACGGATGCAGTGCTGACACTACATTCCTCTAAAAAGAAACCAATAAACCATCAACAGACAAGCATTAAACATCATTTTGCTGCAAATAAGCTGATTGTTTACTTCCGTTTTATTCGGCCTAGGCCAGGAAAAGTTTATCCAGCCTAGGCCGGCAATGGATAACTTTCGAGCCAACAAAAAGGAACTGAAAATAGATCTCTCTGTGTCAGTATGATGAAAATGTAATTTTGATTATTTAGTTTTTTGTTTGGTGTTGGCTTTTTTCTTATGGTTTTGATCGATCCCATACCGGGTTAAAGTAATACACTTTTCATGATTAAGCAGTATTACTGAAAATTAGATGCTTGAGGCCTCCACATTGTTAGGGCAGAAATAGACCCATATCCAAGGGACCAAGGTACTTTTTCTGCCCATCTGGTGTAAACTTGGTTGGAACGATCCCATTTAATTTAGTCAATTCCACTCTTATCTCTCATTACTAACAGAAATAATTTCGTCATCATGAACTCAGGGATGCAAAAGGAAGGCTTCAAGTTGTTTCTTATAGTTAACAGGTTGCATACAAAGCCATGATCCGTGCTTAGAGACTTTTTCACCCCCAGCAACGTTTAACAACTCTGGAACCATTTGGAGATCTCGCTTCTGCTCATAAAACTGTAGGGCTGAAGAGATACGTTCACGGATCACAGCCAAACAAGAAAAAATTATTTTAATAGACCACCAAAGATGATACTCTAATTTTAAAGTTATAAAATTGGCAATTAATTATACTTTTAAATATTGTATTTCGGACAAAAAAGCAATAAAATCATTCACGGCCAGATAAATGCCATAAATCCCGTCTATACACTTATCATGGGCCCAGTGCAAAATGTATTGATGCTTCTGGCAATTCGGTTGAGCCATAAGATCCACAAATATCATCTCCACTATCTGAAACAGAAGGATAACTCCGAAGAAACTCGTGAGAAAACTGACAGTATTTGTCATAATACGGATCAGAACCACCCAGAAGAGTTGAAAACGGTAAATAAGGCAGTGGAAGAAGTAGAGCCATTTGTTTTTATAAGTCATTTTCAGCGGGTAGCTGCATATCTCGCAGGAGTTCCGTGGAACACTCGACAGCCACCTGTAGAGGCAGTGAGTGTGGACGTGTTTCATCGACCCCTGACACATACACGGCGAGATCATATCTCCCATTCCTGTAACTTCGCTCCCGAAACAGATACGGCAGATTGGTTCCATACGGTGCCTTTGTAAAGCACAACAATCAATTTGGGTTACAATAATCAACTTTGGATTTAATTTTCAGGATTGGAGATTTTGACTGATTGATGATTGAGATTGAAAATGCTAGGTAACACGCCAACAATAAATTCTGTACTCTGCTGAAAAATGTGTTTGCAGGTTGAAAATTTGTTTTTTTTTTGTTCATTGCTAGATACTGCTAGTGACTCTTAAACCTGAAAGTTACAAACCGTCTTGATAGTTTAAAAAAAGAAGGAAAATTAACTTTGATTAAAAACAAAAATATCACCATTATGAGTTTGAATTCTCATAAAAGCAGTAGAATATACTTATTTTATTTCCAAGTTAAGAACTGTGTACTGACAAAGGTAAAACTTATTGAAACAAAATCTCAAACCAAAACCTTATAAGACATAATTTGACATCCAGAAATTTTACTTTTAATTCAAAAGTTAGTCCACTTCTTTACAGAACTTAGGAACAGTGAAGGGGGCGGGGCTTGAGTAGGAGAGAGCCCATGTAGACCTCCCCCAATACCCAATGCATGAACATTCTTGCACTGGTTGCGCTTGATCTCTGGTTACTAGTCTTAAATTTCCAAAGAAATTGTCTCATCAGTTAGATATTTAATTAAGCTAATTATATTTTCAGTAATTGAAGTGACTGATGGGGAGGAAGAAGAGAACATCTTAAAACTGGCTCGAGCAACCGGCAACGGCAAAATCCTTGACTGTTATGAGAACAAGGAGGATGGCGGAAATGGACACCATAAGCTGAGAGGTAAGATGGCAGAAATATTTTATTTTATTTGATATTTATTTGTTGAGGGAGACAATGTACTTTCCTCCTGTTATACACAAAACACTTTACCCCCACTCGGAGACAAAGTATTATTTTACTCTCTCATTACAAGGAGTAAAAAAATGTCTATAGCAGGCAGGGGAAAATCTTTTATTTATTGATCAGTTTTTGTCTTAAAAACATTAACTATTCCATAATTGTCAATTTATTTTCTCGAAACACCTAGATAAATTAACATTTACTCTGATTTGTTTTGCATTTTCTTTAAAAATGATTGATTTTTTACCGATGTCGACATCCGTCTCTCCGCAGGTAGACCCAGCGAGACGGACGAGAACAAGCGACACCTGGCAGCCATGCTGCTGAACCACTACAACGACAAGGACCTGCACCACGAGCCCGGCGTCTGCGGCTACATGTGGCGGTGCTGGGTGCAGTTCTGCACGCTCTTCAGGCGCAAGTTCCTGCAGATCCGGAGAAACAGCGTGAGTTTTTGAGGAAATTTATAATAACTATATTACTGTTGCAGTTTTGCTTGTAATGTTTACTGATATCAGCTGTTTTCTAAAAATGTTATTTGTACATAAGAGTTGTATATTGACATAACCTTATTTGAAGGCTGTAGGGCGTAGGACTAAAAAAACGTAAATTCTGAGGAAATTTGTCAAATTTACCCACTATTTAACTTGATAAATATATCTTGAAGATCAGTTCAGCAGTCACTAAAAACTAAGTCTTTCAATTGCACATTAATATAAAGTTTTTGTTTATGTTAACTTTTTAAATTGCTTTGATAATTTTGCCAATTGGCTAGAGTTTGTAGGTGGCTGCAAATTAATACAGTTTGGTTTGTGGATAATGAAAGCTTTCCTCACTTAGCCATGCATCTATCATTGTCATTGATGATCCCACCTTTTTGGATTCAGAGAATTATTATTATTATTATTATTATTATTATTATTATTATTGAGGTCTATGGATGTAGAATAATAGTTATTTGTGTGTTGAGTGAGTAAAGTATTACATTGTCTTATGAGTGAAAAAGTTGACAATTTTCACGAGAGAGACAATGCTTTACTCTTGAAATACACTTATTTTCCCCCACCTGCATAGTAAATGCCCAATCTTTAAACACCATTTCATTAACTTAGTAATGAAAAAAAACGAAATCCATTTTGTTTTGATCTGCAATTATTGCCTGCTTCCATTCATGCCCTAGTGATCAGCTGATTGTTGCAACATTCTTATACAGATCTGTTCAGCCCAGAAGTCCTGTGGGATGCGCATGCGCAATGAAGATTTCCCCTACCGCGAGTCTCAGTACAGTCAAATTTCGAAATAACTCATCTGTCAAAACATGTGATTCTTTGTTTGCAACAATATTTGTAATGTTGTCATAGGCCATGTGGGATTTTAAGTCGACTATACACAACCGATGAAGGAAAAACAGTGGTGGGGGTATTCTCTATCTCTCTCGCACTTCCACCCCTACAAGACTTCCTGGCTGAATAGATCATTATGCTTAATTTGTTGACGTTTTTACAGCTGATTGTTGTCAATGTTATTATTATGAAATTATTCCTCCCACTAAATCAGCTGTTAGTGCCTGCAATCTGTTGAACCGCCACATACTTGCACATCTGCATAGAAATTTGAAGGCAAATTTCTCAAATTTCTTTTTTTGAATTATTGATTTCAATCTTATTCTTATTGTTTCACTTTGTCTTCTGCCGGGAGACAAAGTTATCACTTTACTCCCGCTGGGAGACAAAAATATTATTATATTCACTGATTACTAGGAGTAAAAGGAGTCAAAACATAGCAGGTAGGGGAAAAATGATTTATTTTTTTAAATAAACAAAAACAGTGACACTACTCGTAAACTGACAATTATGGGACAATGCCTTCATGGAATTATGAATTATTGTCGGTGAAAAATCATAAGAGTATAGAGCTCTTCTACAATCAACCATGTAAAACTATAAAAGTAGCTAACTTCAGTGATCCAATAGAAGCTCAATTTATTTCTTGATGGGAAGAATTGATTGAAATATTTTTATAAAAAATTCCACTGAGACATACAATGTTTTTCTTGAGAGGAGTATTGTAATTCATTGTACCAGTTTAAATTGATTTGTTATTCTGTTGGATACTTAAGATTCGCTACCAAACCTAATTTGTTAGTTACGTAAAGCCTGCTATGTTTTATTTGACACTTAAAAATCAAATTAGAAAATCATCACCAGGAGTCTTGTTACAGATGGGGCTTAAAATCCAGCTGTTTCATCACATAATCTGCTCAGTTCTCGTCGGCATCATCTTCTGGAAGAGGGCAAACGATGGGGATATGTTCTTCGATCACATGAAATTCTGCATGGGTATAATCTTATTCCACACATACACTCACGTCATGGTTCCTGTTCTAACATGTAAGTTTTTATTGACAACAGTTGAACTTTTAAATTTTATATTTAACTTTCTAAAACTCAGTCATAAATTTTTTTATAATAGTGGTTAAAACATTGTGTGCGGGCCTCACAACCCTAGCCCTTGGGAGCAGCTGACTCGCACACAAGCCATGGTGCTTTAGTGTGAGTTCAACACTTGTTGGGGAAAGACTGCTATACTCTTGTCACATATGTAGATACCACAGGTAAGTTAAGTGGCGTCAGTTTCCTGTGAATTGTGTTTTTTATTGGTACTACCGTGTGATATATTCACTGGTGTGTAATTTGTACTGTGTTATGTGCCGAACTCCTTAAAACATTGAGACCTAACCGTATTGGAAAACAGTGAAACTGAAAATATTTAAAATCAGTTCTTTGACGGCAATAATGCATGGTTTAACTAGTATTTAAATAAATATTGTATTCTATATGTAATTTATTTTTCATAATTAAAGGACCATAATAATCTCTTATGGTTTGATGTATTAAGTAAACTTATTTGTATCAACGTGTTTATAATAGAGTATTACGTCAGTGAGGTCAGCGACCTACTCCCAGAATCTGCTGATGAGAATACAAATCCCGAATGTGACATCATTGCAACATCAGAAATAGCACTTCTTTTTTCCAATTTTTTTGGTGTATTGATTAGATTTTAGGTCTAAACTATTTTTAGCAAAAATTAAGATCCACAATACATTGATTTTCCCGCAGCCAACATGTTGAGTGTCTCTGGGTGAATTTTGTTTCATCTCATTGCCTGTTACTTCCAGTCCCGTACGAAGTGAAGTTGCTGGCCAAGGAACACTTCAACCAGTGGTACGACCTCAAGCCCTACTACATGGCCCTCACTCTCAGCCGCATGCCCAGTCTGGTGAGTTATATCTTATGCAACTTCATTTAGGATTATGTAATGCAACTTCATGTAGAATAATGTAATGAAACTTCGTGTAGAATAGTGTAATGCAACTTCATGGATGATAATTTAAAGCACCTCCATTTAGAATAATGTAACACAACTTCATGTAGGATAAGATAAAACACTACCCAAGTGATCAACCCGATTCCGATAGAATAAGAAAGACAAAGGGAATTTTTTCTATTCTGAGCTAGAACAAAAAAAATCTTTCCAATAAGAGTAGGAAAGTAAAGTTTGTTGTAAATTTATGGCTCTGAAGAGTGGGTTGCTGGTAAGAATTACATGAAATTTTATGAAAATCACTGAGGTTACATTTGTTTCTATGCTGTAATTGACTCATGAGATCAAATACAGGAGTATTTATGATACTTGGCTAATTTTTAGGAAGTATGTGAAAGTGGATTATCCCCTTCCCCAAGTGGTCTACAGTTAATTAACTGGATCCTTTCTAAAAATAAAAACTAATCCCAGCCAAGAACTTTTCTCTCAACAATCTAAACAAAATCTTAAAACTGTCACTCATGTTAGTTAACGTATAAATTTACACGTCCCTGCTTCATTTAATTTAAAATAAGTAAGAGAATGAAATCTGTAATTAAGATTATGAATTCAGTTTGCCAGAAAAGACGTTTGTGAATTTGCTGAAGATACAATCACAAGAAAGGTATTACCAAGCGTCCAAGTTGAGATATCAGTCATCAATTACTATAACAGCTTGAAAGGATGTATGAAGCAGTTATCGGAGAGTTTATTTTGTCGCCAGATCGCCTTCAGCCTGCTGTTCCTGGTGATCGTGTACACGATGACGGGGCTGCCGTGCGAGATCGACAGGTTCGTTGTGTTCGCAGCGGTCGGCATCATCACCAGCCTCATCGCCGAGGGCATGGGCCTGGCCATCGGCTCTGTGTTTAATGTCACGGTAAGATTACTCTTGTAACACTTGTTGTAGAAAGTATAAACTTTAGTGGCCAAAGTGCTATATCTTTGTTCAACCTGCAAAATGGCCTAGGACTGTGGTCCTCATAAAATTAGCCAAGTCTGTTAAGATTTTGAAAGTAATCTAGGGAAACTCAACAGTAGAGAATGTTCATATTTGCAATGCCACCAAAAAAGAACTATTTCTCAACTAGAATATTCTGCTTAAAACATTTGATTCACTCAGTGGAATCCTCCATAAATTGGAATTAAAATAATAGAGGATGTTTGAATTATAAAATTTAATAACTGTGTAGGATTTTTAGAAGGTAAGCCTGCTATCCCTTCTAAATAATCCTAATGTGACCTAGAGTCCTATACCATTAATAACTGTGTAGATTGATACAGTCACTAATCAAAGAGACTTTAAGAACCAATTCCATCTTTCTATCCATAATTGGAGGTCATGCGACTTGCTCAAGGCCATGTAAAGCATACACAGAAAATAAATTTTGAGTTTTGTATTTATGTTATAGAAATATTTAATTTTGTTTAATTATATTCCAGAAATTACAAAATTATAACCAAGGGGATAAACCCAATGGAATACTGTAGCTGACAAATAAAAAAACTGATATACAGCGAAATGCTGAAACCACTCATCCCCATGTTAGATGATACACTATCTTGGTATTGTTTTGTCACTATTACTCAAATTTTCACACCATCACTGTTTTCCAAATTCATATAGTTAAAGATAATTTTGATTCAGTCTTTGTTGGTAAGCTAACCTTACAGCAACACGCCCCTATTGTGTCGGCAGAACGGGTGCGCGGTGGGGCCGATGACGCTGGCCCCGTTCCTCGGTTTCGCCATCTACGGGTTCGACTTCGCGCGCACCATCCCGCTGTGGCTGTGGCCCATGCTCAAGGCCAGCTTCATGCGCTCCGGAGTCATCGCCATGATCATCGCAGTGTTCGGCATGAACCGACCCACGCTCGAGTGCCACAACCCCATGTACTGCCACTTCAGCGACCCCAAGGTGAGGATAAGTTTCATTATAACATCTCTATTATCGGGAGCATAAAATAAGGCTGGTGAGGGAGTGCGCTGCAGGCGAAATTAGTGTTTATTATTTGTTTGGGTAGTTAATCTACTATATGATCGTGCGTTACAGTAAACATCAATTTATGTATAAAAGGCCCTGAAAAACACAGTTTTGATAGTTCAACAAAAGCATTTCATATTTAGTCATATCAGCTTAGGCTTAGCAGACAATTTGATGAGTTAACAGTTTTTACTACCTGCCTTATTTTGTGCTCTCAATAATAGTATAAAGGCCATGGCATTAGTAAATGGCAGCACAAGGGTTCAGCTGATTTGTTCATCCATAATCTCTTCTATTACTAATGCTTGAATCACATAGCTCTGTAAGGGTTTTAAGTTAACTGTGCAGAAAATTGTAAGGGTTTTTAAGTAAGCACAAACCGTGGAAAAGTGGTGTTGTCGGTTCGAAGGCTAAGGCCTTGATGTGATTGATTCTGCACCATTCAATAACAATTTATTTAGCTTTGAATATGAAAAAAAAATTCTTTTGCATATAATAATACAAGTCCAGGAATCAAAATAGTGCATAAGTGGAAAAAGAAAATATGAAGATTGTACTGTTTTATATTTGTACAATATAAATTTTTCTTCGCATCAAACAACCTTGAATGTGTATGACCAATAAGACCTAGGAATTGAATTTAACGTTCTGTATGGTATATGACCATAATGTTTCATCAAAATCATTATATTTTGAATTGTATGCAGAATTATATTGATTAAGAAACTGAATAGAAGGTAAAAGTCGTCATGTTTCCAAGAACAAGCATGTTTGTTAAAGCAAGTACATTAAATATTAATCAGTAGCTTGAAATTAATTTATAATTTATTCCTATCTTAAACCATACTGAATGAGATAGGAATTCAACAGTTTCTCTAAAGAAAAAAATTAACATTAGCAATATTCACGTATACTCATGTTTCATGTACAAAACTAACCACACATACGGCTTTCGTAGGTTGCCTTGCTTCCTCCTTGTCTCTTAGGGAACATTGTTTCCTTGCTCAGCTTGGATACCCAGGTCTAAACCCCGAAGGGAGTTGTGGATCATCCTGGCTTGTCATCTGGGAGGGGATGAGGGGACCTTACCCTGCAAACTTCTAAGCGTTTGCTAGTCTGGAGGGCGAACCGACCTTGGAGAGACTCTTATAAACCAGGAGAGCTCACAGATGGGGGACCTGTCTATGAACGCTTGGGAGGTCTTGGGTAAGAGGGAAAGTTGTCCCTGAGAGAGCTTGGAGGATGGGTAAGGAATGTACCTCTTTTCCTTCAGGGGCAAGGCCAAATGACCGTATCATACATTCCCCATATTGACAATCCCTTCCTTCTTTAAGCTGCACGCTGCAGAATATCCCTTGGGAGACGTGCCCAGCTGGCAATGCTAGGGCTTTCATCACTCCAAAGTCCAACGTCCAAGGTCTAACGATACAACATGGCTTTCGCAGGTGGTCCTGCACTACCTGAACCTGGAGACGACGTCGCCATGGGTGGAGATCGCGACCATGATCGCCATCCTGCTCGTCTTCCGCTCCCTCTGCTACCTCGGCCTGCGCTGGCGGGTCTCCACGTGATATGTCTCGACGTGTTGAGACATCTCTCGACATGATGAGACTAGTCTCAACATGTCTGTGTAAATAACTACAACTCTCCAAGCAACCACCTGATGCATTGCTCACTAATATCGCTCAATAAGTATTTGCTCACGGAGCTAAATGACTTTGAGTAACAGTCGGGATGTGTCTGCATTGTAAATGCAGCTGAAGCGTTATGTTCGGATGTAAATTACTGTAGGATCGTGATGATAAAAAAATGTTCAGATATATTTATCTTGTAGACTTTCCAGCGTCTATGGGCCACGGTAACATTGTATTATCAGAATAAAGCAAAAAAATGTCCAGTTGTGATTCAAAACATCAATTACTTAAATAACTGCATTTCTGTGTAGAGAAAATCAATCACATGGCTACTGATTGATAAGTCCTTTGTTTACAGGAGGTATCAGTTAAATGTTTAACTTTTTCCCCCTTCCCCGACATTTTGCTGTCAGAAAACCCAGGACTACTGTCTGACTGAACTGATGCGGTGGTAGATTGCAGGGAATCTGCTGCAAGTTAAACAGTATTGATATACATTTAATAATATATCAATATGTTTAATAATTTAATAGCAGTATAATGGACTGATTTTGAGTGGAAGAAGCTTATTTATGCAAAGCATTTACTGTGGACTAAAAAAATTACCTGATGAAAATGAAAATAAATATTTATCATTGGTAAAAGTATGTGATTTTCACACTATCGTAATTTTAATATGGCCTGGCCACATTTACATTGAATTAACAGGACCGTACTGGAAGAACAAAAGACTTTACCACCTTAAGCAAATGTGATTATATCGTTTGATGTAACAAACAACACAATGTAATATACACTTATTATTATTATCAACATAAAAAAGTATAGTTAAGAGATTATTTATAGGCTATTAAAATGGCCGTCTTTTGAACAGACAGTGGTTAAGTATGGATTACATGTTATGTAATTTATTTCATAGTAGTAAGCTTAAAATTAATTAATACAAATATTGCCAATTAGTGTATTAATTTTTATGTACTTAGTTTTCATACCAAGCTCACTATTACAGTGGAATCCCGGTGATCCGAAATTTGGTATTCCAAAACTCCGCTTAATCTGTAAACCCGATGGAACAGGAAATGTTTACTGATTGCAGGTAAAAGACGGATGTAACTGGGCAAAACACATAAACAGCTTAAAGTTATTTGACAGCAGATTAACTGTATTTGTATTTCGGGAAGATGATTGCACTTGTTTATCAATCCCAGGTACACGACAGTAATGTCTTGGTAAAAGAAGTGGCTGGCTGTAGAATTGTATTGCGTGCAGGGCCAGAGGCTCTGGGTGGAATTCTAAATGAGGCCCCTACACCCTCGGCAAAAGTGGTGACCTTTTTTTTCTAAAAACCTCTGAATCCGTTATATTTGAGCCTGCGCGGCACGGGGATTTTTTCCCGCCTGCCGCCGTTTTTCGTCCACTCTTTTCCCTTTTAAGCTCTAGGCCCCAGACGCTCACCCTGTGCGCCCTTAGCTACATACGGCCCTGATTGTGTTTACTTAAGATTGGGCTTCTTTTTCAAAAGAAGCAAGCGTTGAAATTGAGTGCATGTATAAATGTCAGTGGGTAGGCAGCACTGCGGAAGGGAAATAACTCTTAAGAATAGCTTTCCAAAATAAGCGAACAGTCATAAAATTCAATCATGTGTATTAACTTATTTTTGGTAAACTGCGGGAGTATTTATATGTAGTTAGATGTGCATATATGTTTTTAAAAGTTATGTTAATTTTAATAATAAAATTGGAACCCAATTCAAAATGGGTAACAAATCCAATCATTTTGGACCATCGAGACTCCACTGTATGACTATTATTCACCAAAATTTAAAGTTATTGAGAACACTGTTCTTTATTTTTATTTCTTAAGCATGATAACTTTTTGACTTTGCAGAAGCACTGAAAATAAACAAAGCAAAACAGAGGACATGTTTGAGTTTTCAAAGATGTAGCAACCTAAACATTAAATTGTAACTAAGTTTTTGACAAAATATGAGAATTGATGTAATCAAATGGTAAATTAACGGGATGTAAACTTCGCTGTAATTTACACGAACGAACTGAACTGCAGAAACTCTGATAAGGAAACAGCAGTGACAGTTTAATCATAATTTGTTAGTATTGTTTACCACATTATGTTTTTGTTATCCCCAGTATCAGAAGAAGTCAAGAGTTAGTTCCATTTAAAAATATTAGATTTTTTTATCTAGATATCAAAAAAATCATTGTTTTTTAATATATGGCTTTATATCAAAACAGTAGAGAAGGGTGGCCAACGTAAGGCGTCACAAAATGGTATTTTTAGAAAATTTTTGGTTTAAAAACTTCATACTACGACATTCCCTGGCGTAATATGCCTTTCAGGAGACTAAGTAGACTTTGTTAAAAAATGTATGTTACTGGAGTACATTAAACAGTCAGACATTTAATATATTTTTATGGATCTTGATGCATCCCAGCAGCAAACTCAGATACGTATTATGAGATAATGATGCATGTAGATGGCAAACTCAAACAAATTATTGCCAACTCAGGTTTTAACGGTCATTCAGTTCGGCTACTACTTTCTATAATTTATATATTTTAATGTATTTAATAGCATTAAGCAGTGGAACAATAATTGATAATTATTATCAAGCCTATAGGTATAATTAAATAAGGAAAATTTTATATAGATGTATATTTTTATCTAGCATAGATGTACAAAGTTTGTTAATCATCACAAGTTGTCTTAAAATTTAGAGAATAGGCTATATATTTGTATATTTTTGTACATATTTATAAAAAAATTATAAAAATACTTAATTAATAGTTTTTTATTGGCCTTGATTTTTATATTCCACCCATCTCATCAGTCTTAACACAGTAGTTTTAAAATTCAAATGATCATTACAGAAAATTATATTGTGGATAAAATCTCTGGAATAGTAACTAATTTGGAATTTTAAAACTTAAAATACAGTTTAGGTCGGCTTTACAATAAAATTTTCAATGAGTTTTTAATTCGTAATTAGAATAATAAAAATCAGTTAAATTAAAAAATCCAAAGAAAAAAGTCATCAATAATATAAAACAATTAGACCAAGCCATCATATTTTTTATACATATATTAATTGCAATAATATTATACAAGCACATTTTACATTTAAACCAATATCTGAGATGAAATAATGACTATTAAAATAAGATCATAATACTGCATTTAAATGATCTTATGATAGGTTGCTTTGTTCTAAACTTGACACTGTTGATAAAATTCAATAGCTTTAACCAACAATTATTAAAGTATTGATTGTTATTTCCATAAAATAAACATACTGAGATTGACTGAAGTGTGAAAAATTGTTAGAGTTTCCTTGAACTTGAAGTGGATGGTAAAATTCTATAATTTCAACAAATGATGGTTAAAATATTGTTAATTATTTTAATAGAATAAGCATACTCAGGTGACCAAAGCGTGAGAAATTGTTAAAGTTTACTTAAACTAATACCCCAGTAAAGCTTAATTTTAGAGGTGTGCGGATAGTGAATTTTTGGATCGGATCAGATAGCTTATGTTCGGATCGGTTTCGGCCATGGACCATGGCCCAAAAGTAATGCTCCTCTCTCACTGCCGGTGGAGTCGGTTTGAACCTGACTGGTGCGAACCACCTCCTGCTTCTCGACCTCCATTGGAATCCTCAGTTGGAGAATCAGGAGTATGATCGCATTTACAGGGTCGACCAGGAGAGGAATGTCCAGATTTACAAGTTTGTCACATCTGAAACGATTGAAGAACAGTCCTCAACTTGCAACAGATAAAGTCGGGTATATCCGACGCAGTCCTGACAGGTGCCAAGCAAGCATCATCCAAACTGTCTCTAGAAGAACTCAAGATATTATTTAAAATCAAGTGAGATGAACAAGTAGCTGCTTATTACTGGCTGTATTTTTTAGTTAGTATTGATTTTTTTAAATATTCTTCCTCATCACAGTTGATTTTGATCTCAGTAAGTAAATAATGCTCTGAGTGATAATTTGCAGTTCACTTACATCATTGACTTTAAATCAGGTTACATTCACCTTCGTAGAGAAGAAAAATTCAGAAGAAGAAGTATAATGTGGGGATTCAAACTAAATGCGTTAGAGATTAAATTAAATACATTTACTTTTTTTGAAAACATATTCCAAACAACCTTTTAACAAATAAAAAAAGTTTTTTGAGGTTAAAAAAAATTAGTTGAGCAACTTTCATGCAATCAGAAAATTCATTTTTATTTATTATCTATGGGCACTCCATGTGGGTGATACTCAAAGAAAAAAATATTTTACTCAACTTCAAAGTTTCTACTGGTACCATACATTTTATGAAATAATGTTTACTGTGTCAGTTAAGTAATTACTTGTTCATATTTTATATATTATTTCACAAAATGTATGGTACCAGTAGAAACTTTGAATTTGGGTAAAATATTTTTTTTCTTTGATTGGCACCCACATGGAGTGCCTGCCATAGATAATAATAAATTTTATATTTTGTACTTTTATTATTTAAATAAACTAAACTAAACCCTCGGTTCAGATTCGAATATCCGATCCGATCCGAATTTTTGGATATCCGCACACCTCTACTTAATTTGAACATCTACTTTGAAGTACAGGTACATTATTGACTATTAAAAAACTATCTATCAACAAACCAACATAAACCAGTAATATAAATATTAAGCTGGAATGATTCACCCTTCTTAAATCTAAGTCTTTTGATTTCAGTCAACTATGTTGACATAACATGAAAGAAACATCAAGAGAGGGCTCTAGTTCTGTGTGTCTGTACGCTTTTCCTATGAATCCGATGTCACTTTCAAGTTCCATTCAGCTAAACAACGATCCAAAATCATTTTTTTAACACTTGTATGAAAGATCAAACAGAAAAAAATACTGTAGGCAACTACAATTGATATAACATTTTTAAGTTTATCTTTTAAAGTCAAATACATACCGATTTTGGAAATTATATACTATTTATAAACCAAATTTGTTAATTTTTATCTTTCAAATGAGGCATCAATCAGCAATTTTAGTTGATCAGTTGAGGCTGAATGAGATTTTACAAATGGCATAGGCCTTATGAAAGAAAGAAGTTGACAAACGAAAAAACAGGTTTTTTATTTATTACTGGAGCCCTCTCTTAAATAAAAACAAAACCCCTCAATAAAACTGCTGCACTACTACAGTTCACTCCAGATTATCCAAGGCCCAGTATTCTGAGACTCCTGATTATTCGAGGTAGCTCTGGGCTTAAAAATATTTGTTTAACCTTCAAGGAGGGAGTTTTTTAACCCTAGAGGCGCTGCTAGGCATAAGAAACTTAAACAAGTTTTGATTTGAATAAATTTATTTGGTATTTAACTGCCCAAATTTTTAAAAATAACCCGAATTAATGAATTAAACAGAAAATTAAAACGTCCCCCCCCCCTATAATCCTACTGAGGGTAAAATGAAGCAAAACAGGTGTCCACTGCAATCCATATCAAATGAACAATAGCCGTCAACTCCGACCCAAGCCGGTCACAGTTTGTTTGAGGTCGGCTCTCCCACCAACTTTACCACACTATTGCAGGCCTAATAGCAATTGCTCATGGGCGAGAATCGAAGCTGCAGTGCTTTGCATGTCTTCAACATTGACTTGTCAGTCAATGACTTAGACCGTGTTGGCACTGTCAGACGAATGCTCGTTTGACACTTAAAGCCTACAGCCCTATCGTCGAGCAACTAACATGGGCAACGTGCTTCATACAGACCCGGTTCGGAATTCTTCACTGAATTGTCGTCAGATACCACCACCTGACAGGTTGCGGCATGACGAGTAACTCTCGTCAAACCACCTTGAAGGTTTAATATAAAAATTACCAATTTAGATAACAGTTCCAAAGAAAAGAGATATTGTAATATAAATTATCAGTAACTAAAAAAAGAGTCCTGTACATTCTGTTTAGTGGTTATAAGTACGACTTGCTATCGCATTGTATGCTTTTACACAGTGGTCTTTTTACATCCTAACCTCAAAATACAATCGACCTTTGTATTATCCGAGGTTCTCGATAACCAAGGCAGCCTCGATCCTCAAGACCTACGATAATCAAGAGTGCACTATACTAAAAAAAAGAAAACAACAGTTCACAACCATTCATTCACCTCCCTCCTTGTTTGTAACGTTGTTCTCCCGTCACTCCCTGGTGAACATCGGCATCGCCTGGACCCTCCAATTGTCGTGCCACCGGAGAGACTGGAACTGTCGGATGGCCTCGTCGAAGGTCGTCCGCTCTCTGTGCGGGAAGCCGGTGAACCACTCCTTCAGTTGCTGCGCCAGCTCGCAGCTGTCTCTGAACACCAGCCCGTTCTCCCCGTGGCGAACGAGCTCGTCAAGGCTGTGGAGATGAGAGTGGTTGTAAGGTTTAAATATTTATGTTTTTACAGGGCTTGTAACAGTGTTTGGGGTCGAAAAAAACTAGAAAGTAAAAAAAACTACCAAAAAAACTTCAACCAATCATTGTAAACTAAAGAACCAAAAAAAAGGCTTTTCCACCCCTTTCCCCATTTTTTTTCTATTGCGTAAAAAGATAAACATAAACCAACAGTGTATTTACTTTCCCACAATGTGTAACATAAAAAAAGGTTCAAATACAAGTTCAAAAATTCAAAGATTCTTTAATTGGTCATTGACCATAAAATGTAATATAACAAGTCAACATGATATTAAACAAAATCGGCTACATAAACATACAATACAAAGCAGGCACAAAGTGAGGTTTGAAAATGACTAGATTATTAACAACAAAACATTCGATCTTAAATATACTAACAATATGGAATTTTTTAGCAGGCTTAACAAAACATAAAACTTGTAACCTACCAGAAGATTAAATTAAATTCAGATAAAGGCACTTAAAAAAAATTCTTTGACATTATAAAATGGCCTAGATAATAAATCCTGTTATGTACAGAACATTTCTAATTTACTAGTGCACATATATTGCAATTTTCTGGCAGCCTACTGAACATTTTTATGCTTATGATGTCTAACCAACTTTGGGTCAAACTTAAGAAACAACAAATAGGAAAAATAGGATTAAAAAACTACAAGTGATTTGGCAAAACAAATAATAACGTTAATCAACAACTATTTTGGTTTATATTATCAATTTTGACATTTTCATTATGAAAATTAATATAAACAAATTTATATGTACAGTATTTTACTACTGTAAAATAAAAATAAAAATTTCTCAATATGAATATAAAAACAAATTACCCAAAACATAAAAAATAGACTAATCCGATTATAACAAAAATTAAAAAACAAAGGAAAAAAACAAAAAATAACCTGTTACAAGCCCTGTTAGTTCCTGGAAAAATGTTTTTCTAGGGGAATTTAAAAGTCTTGGCGGTCCAGTACACTTTGGATCATCCATAATAAAGTGGTGGGGATCAAACATGGATGAATGAATACTTATTTAATTTGGATGGACCGAAAGTACTAAAGATAACACAAGGTGAATAATAAAATAGTGATCATGCAACAATTAATTTTCTCCAATATTCATCACTGCTGCTGCCGCCAGTGTTGTTGCTAAATCGCTGAAGATGATTTTCAGCATCATACCCCATAAGTAATCGGCAAGTAAAGGTAAATCAGTTTTTTATCAATCACTATTTTGAGGAGTTTAATTTGAGTCGTGCAAACACCCCAAAGTATTTGCCAATTGGTTGAAATATTTTATTGTTCAAAATAAATTAAAATTATAAAATGTTGCGTACTTTTAGTTTCAAATATTTTCCCAGTCCTAAAAATAACAGTTAAATGATGTTCTAGTGTAGGAGCTTAATGTGAATTGTGTTCAAGAAAACTTTAACACTATTATAACAACTTTCTGAGACAAACCACTTAAAAATTCAAAGGACAGACTACAACATCTTTGAGAAGAAATTAAAACTATCTTACCGAATGAACAAGAACATGTATAAGCTAAGTAACCCAAAGAGAAAACTTCACTCACCACTGAAAGTGGAGCGCAGCGACAGGCAAGCCACAGCCGAGCATATCCACTACTTTCATAGGCAGATCCAGGCCCGAGGATGATGTGTGGAGAGACACCCCGAGGTCGGCACACGCCAGCAGCCGAGGGTAGTCTTCAGCTTCCAGCCACAGCGACACTATCTCCACCTGGCACAGTGACAGGGTTGCAGTTAATGTATTGAGATAAGTCCCGTAAATTTAGGCTAATTTGTTGGTGGGGACCTCAAAATTACAGATCTTTCAAAGTAGGTTCTTAGGGTCGTTCTGTTGGAAAGGTTAATGACATGTCCATGCGTATTGAGGAGGTTTAGTCCTCTGTATTCCACATGCAATTCATTTTCAAGTGCCTACAATTCATTTCATAGGTTAAGATACAACTTATGAGATAGGTTAATAGGCTGCAAGCTATTATGTGCTCTTGTATATTATGGTCTGCCATGATAAAAAGATGTGTGTCATCGATGACTCTATTATTTCCTTGACTACGCATAACAAACTTTAAACCCAACATACCACTAAATATAACTAAATTCATGACTGATTGATTTGCCATTTTGTTCTGGTAATGTTTTTTTCTTTTTCTTGTATTCATTACGTTCTTTCATATAGCAACGAACCTCTAGTATAGTAGTTTTGAGCAGCTGATTATTTGTTAAACAAGGAAAATGTAGGTCATTATTGCAACTAATTAAAGAATCACGTTTTGGCAACTTTCGTCTAAGTTATATACATAACTTTTTTTCAGATGTAAAGACCTTTATCCATGTGAAGGGAGCATGTCATTATAGGCCTACCCACCTTGGACCACTCTTGGGAAGTCACTCTCCTCATGTACAGATCCTTGAGAGGTCCTTTACCCGTTATGACACAGAACAGTTTCGGAAGCTTCAACTCTGTGCAGCGATCATATTCTGTAAACAATAACTTAATAATAAATAAAAATTTAATGAGTGAAGCACAAGGCTTGGATATTGTGCTATAATAATATTGTGTAAATATTGTGCTTGGATATTTACTCCTCCCAAATAGTAAATTAAAATGTAATTGGTTTCAGGTATTTTTCAGAATTTTTCTTTGAGGAATTGCTTTGAAAAAATATGTAAGTCATTTAAAAGTATATCGAATACAGATGAAACCCCTCTCAATCCCCCTCCCCAATCCCTGTTGTAGAAAAACAATTGAGTTAATTTCCAGTAAAATCATAATGATAAGGGATAAGTTACCGACAAGCTAAAATTTTGTTGGGGATTAAAGGCAACCCACTGAGCTAGGTAATGATGCAGTACTTAAACAATAATCAAACTGAGTGACTCACAATCATTTTAACTTAGAAGCTAGAAAAAATGCTCCTTGGGGCAATTAGGCTAAACAATTACCGTACTGTTTGTAAGGTAGGCCTATTAAGTTTCATATTACACCATTTCGGAACATGTCGGCTTTAGTCAGCAACTACAAGACAAGACTACAAGATCGCGCTAAAATCATCCCACACTCATCTCTCATTCATATTCATGCTTAGTTTGAAATACCTGCCTGGTTTGAAGTAGGTTGCCATTTCAACAAAAAGTATAAAGTACAGGGTGTTTTTTTTTAAACATAACCCATTTTTAAGATTGAATAATGCACATATAAACTTGAAATGAGTTTTATTGATTTTTATATTTTATACAACCTATTGTTTAACGCTTTTAGTGCCGGAAAAAAATTTAATGTAGGTGCAAGAAGTGCCGGACATTTTTTCATTGTTACCTGCAAGAAGTGCCAGGCCTTTTTTAGCAAAAATGTAAGGGTTTGGGGAAAAAATCACTAAAAATTTATATATTAACATTTTTTAACAAATCTTTTTTTTATTTGTTTCTAAATACCTCTACTATTTATAAATGACAAGAAGAAAGACAAATTTCAAGGTTCTGGTAAAAATAAATGTTAATAAATTTAAAAAAATCTTTGCATCATACTCATTTTTTATGTTGACACTAAAAAAACATATTTAGATTTTACTCTTATGCAATTTTTATTAGTTTTATGTAAAACTACGTTAAAAAACAAGTAAAAACCATGTATAAAACATCAATTTACTGTAATAGGTTATGAATTAACAAAATAAAACGATAACCTTGCAACAATGCAGAGTTGAACAACGTCACTAAGCAACCTACTTAAAACAGTATTCGTATTCCATATTTACACTAGAAACATCATTTAACATTTAAAAAGATCCACAATAACAAAATACAAACTTTATTTCAATTATAACCCTATAGGTAAAACAAAAACATAGCCTAAAAAGTACACAATCGAAGTTGCATCACCGCCATATGAAATGCATGGTTATTTGTCTGCCAACAGCTGTTTACATTTCAGTATGTCATTTCAGCTAACCATAAGGACAGTTCAGGAGAAAAGTCACATGAAACGAAAGATTTGACTATAGAAAGGCATTTGGCACGAATTCCAGCCAGTAAAAACGAAAAAATATATTTTATATGTATAAAAATGTAAACGTCTCGCTACGAGATCCTGGTATACTATGCAGTTAGAGAGAGGATCTCGCTAAGAGATCCCGGCACTAGCGGTAGTTAGTGTGCGCGTCTCGCTACGAGATCCTGGCACTAAAAGGGTTAAGTTTGATCACATTTAGTTTACATTATGTGCTCAAACAATCCGCCAATGGCATTTGTGCAAAGTTGTGCTTTCTCCATCGAATTCCTAATCACGTTTTGCAAGGTACCTCTTAGAAGTTTTTGCATTAAAGTTATTATGATTGTTTTGAGCTGCAGAATATCCTGTGAATTGTTTTCGTAGGCCTTACTTTTTATGTATCCCCAAAGAAAATAATGTACAGTAGAGTCCCAAAAACCCGGACTAATGTGGACCGAACGGTGTCTGGGTTTGTGAAAATTCCGAGTTATTGGGAAATGAGTAAAAATATAAAAAAAATAAGAATAGTTTGTGTTATTTCTATAAGAAATCATTTATTGCATTGTAAAAAATATAAAAACTATATTAGCTACAAAAAAAACTTAAAGAAAAACTAAAACTGTTTTAAATGTGTCACACCGTGCTCTGGCCTTGAATCTCAATGCACTTTATTGCTCTGGCAGGCTTTCCGAGTTATCCAGAATTCCGGGTTATCAAAGTCCGGGTTTGCGGGACTCTACTGTAGTAGGGTCAAATCCGGGAATCTTGGGGGGGGGGGAATAATCTTTCTGTAATAAAATAAAGTTTTGGGTTGCGTTAAAAAAAAGCACCCTGTGTCATACCATTTTGGAACTTTTCGGCTCTAGTCAGCAACAAGACTACACAGGATCGCGCTAAAATCATCCCACACTCATCTCTCATTCATACTTGGGTAGAACCATTTCCACAAAAAGCCTAAAGTATAAGTAAAATCTCAGTAGTTGTAGAGGCCACTTGTACCTTGCAAGGCGGACAGCAGTACGGAGAAGTCCTCGTCCTCGGTCCAGCTGGTGCTGGAGACGAGCAGCGCGGGTCTGTCCGGCCGCGGGGCGCCGCTCCCGTCCGCCAGCCCAGCCGCCGCCAGCTCTGCGTACCTGGCGAACAGCGCCGCCCGCTCCTCCCGCGTCACCGAGCCGAAGTGCTCGGGCGGCCGGTCGTACAGCGTCACGGCACTGGAAACAATAAACAAGTTGTTACGGCCAAATGGTTCAATTATTTTCAAAAGTACAGGCTGATATTTTCAACGGGAAAATAGACCTAGTAATTTTCACACCTAATTTTTTATCTAATCTGATTTTACCCAATTTCTATCGAAATAGAGTACATCAACGCACATTACTTGAAAATCAAAAGCAGGAAGGTGTGTATGTGTTTACACGCCAGCTTACACATAGAACAACCCATACTTAACACGTTCGCGACGGCATGGGAGCGATCACTTCCATGCACTACCCGAATGCCATCCTGGTGGGAGCGATCGCTCCCAAGCTGAAACGCGTTACAGTAAGATTAATTTTTAAACCAGGTTCTGAGCTTGAAATCTGATACCTACTTTAACAGCACTGCTCAATAGTATATTGTATTCTGTGCGCTGGACAGAGCTGCTGCCACGATAGGCGTGGCAGTTACTGTAACCATAAGTCAGAGCACCACGATGGCGGCGAGGAACACAGAAAATAGTGCCACATCGATCGTGTTAAGTGTGTTCATTAGCACAGCGATCGTGTTAAGTGTGTTCATTATCAATTTTCCTCCCAATGTAAGTTGCTATGAAAATTTTATGAAATATAATGAGCTCCTCATTTGCTTTGACTCCAAGAAGACAGAGAAGTGGCCCAGAATGCGTCGCTGCCTGCAGAAGCCCACTGCAGGCAGGTTTTTAAACTGTCGAGCGCACTGATAAATCGATGGGTTAAGTGTAGCAAGATTAGGTCAGAAAAGCTGAAAAACAATCAATGTAAAATGTTCCATGAAAAAAGTAGCATAAGGCAATAAATCACTTAAGAAGCTTACATAAATAGTGCACACTCTTATCAGTATCCTGGCCTTGGGCCACTTCGAGGGGCTTTGGGGACTGGAAGTAAAACTCACGAATATCATTAAATTGGAAATGATACAAGGAAAGTAGCCTGTCAATGGTACATCTCTAAGGCCCCTTTCACATTAGGTCGCTGCGACCGGGTGGCAGCCACCCGTCGGCCACATGACCTGTTAAAAATGCATTGAGGCTTATGGAGCCTTTCACATTAGTGCGTCGCAGCGACCTACCCGGTGGCAACGACTCGGTCGCTAGAGAACTGCGACGCGCGGCGGTGGCAGCGACCCTGCATTTTAGCGACTCAAGTCGCCAGCGGGGCATTGAAACATATGGAGCATTTCACACTCGGAGGCTGCGACCTCGTTTTCGGGATGCACGCATAGCTTGTTTTTGTCGTCAGCCTGCCTCCTTTTATATGTCTGTCATTGGCGGTCGACTCGTTTCACTGTTGTTTAGCATTTAATGACATTTTTTATTGTTACTGTTAACTGTTTTGAGCATTTTTTAGTCGTATTGTACTATCAACATGGATGATGAGGATAACACACTGGATGAAACCAGTGAAAGTCTGTTATATAGATAAATAGATAGATCTCCTGAAATAGAGATAGAGGTTACCACTGCTAAAGCTGTTGCTAAATCATAAATGAACTCAAGAGGTGCCCACCCCCCCCCTGGGGCAATGACTCATCCCCCCCCCCTTAACTGCGACCAACCCCCTCCCAACATCCAAGATATTAGGATTCGGAAGATAAATTCATTGTATACATAAACATTGGTTTATTGTTAACAAACAATGTTCATTATATATGTATATATTATTCTTTATCAGTTTTTCCTATCAAGGGTTTCCAAGCGGACTCACCCATTTCCTTTTCCTCGATTGTTTAAAAATTTATATTCAAGCCATTCTTATTTTTGTACACGACATGTTTCTTTCTGCAGTGCTCTGTCCACTTATCGTGGCGCACTTTAGCGTTACACATAGGTTCCAAACACTTAAATTTTCATAGTTATTGTTTTTAAGGCATTTTAAATAACTAAACCATAAGCAAAATACAAATGTATTGTGATAAAGCCCGATGCACTTCACCGTGATTACATCTTACAATAAAATACAGTAGACCTCAAACCACAAACTAAATATTTTAAAACATCTATGATACTCGAAAGTCACAGAACACGCAGGTGTCGTGTATCGGATAGCAAGAGCTAACCAGTAAACACTGACAGACAGTGACAACTGCAACTGACACAAGATCGAAGGGGTGGGAGTGAACGCATGCGCCGAAATTCTCCGAACTACGAGTACATCGCGCCACCGCACGAGTCTCGTTACCATAGAACCACTAGCTCAACGTTGCCAAACTTATATTGTCACTGCCCAGAGCCCACACTACGTTTATACGCATATATCCAAAGTTCTAGTAATATGGGTTTTAATTTAATACTGAAATTGAATTTCTTAATTTCACGTTTTTTTTAATTGTTTTATGATGCCCCCCCAGGCTGGCGAAAAAGTACTATTTTTCACCCCCCCCATAAATTTCAATGACGCAGTTTGTGTCATGACCCCCCACTGTGGGCACCCCTGAATGAACTTGTAAGAAGCATCACATATAGCCATAAGGCTGAGAGAAAAATAATTCTTGTGATTGTAATACAGTGATCCACTTGCCCCAGGCTTAATTATTCTTGATATGTTTCCCGTCAATTGCACCAATGCAATGGGGAAAATTAGTCTTCCCAAAAAAATCTGATGCTTTGTCGAGCCAAAACTGTTCAGTGAATGAGGGAAAGCAAATCGGTTGTAAACGTTTCCATATAGCATTGCAGACCTGCCTTATAATATTCGAAATTGTAGAGATCCCAATGCAAAATTAATTGATATCAGTCATCGAGGCACCAGTTGCTAGGTACCTGAAAAAAAGTTAATGTCGACACTGCGACAGAGAGTAGTAGATACAGGTGACAGGCAGACTACCAAAACAAGATGCCCGCACATCGTGAGAGCTCGGTCGCAGCCACCGTATATGTGAAAGGACATGCGTGGCTGCGACTTCTTACAGGTCAGTGGCTGCCACCCGGTTGCAGCGACCTAATCTGAAAGGAGCCTAATAACTTAACCTATAGGCCTAATAGCCACTGTAGCAGTTATCATAAGTAAAAAACTGAAATTTTTATAAAGATATACCTACTAAAGTACCATTAATTGATTAACCAATCTTAAAAATAGCCAAGTTTTCATGTAGCCCTACCTGATATTCCATCTATTCATCAAGTCGTTTTTCATAGCCTTTGTCACACACAAATTTCCATCAGATTTCCTTCCGAAGAACCCTTCGAACTTCTCCGATATATTGACAAGTTTGTGTCCTTTGCCGTGTGTAAGGGCCATGATGGAGAAGGCATAGTTGTGCCAGTCCACCACGTACTTGGCTCGCATTGCTCGGCAGTAGACCCAACACACAGCCAGCGCGGGAATGGCAGGGGGTGTCTGAAGTAACAGGTATTGCGTTCGTCCGCTGGTGAACAGGACCCATGTTAATGTTACCACCTGCCATAAAATCTTCAAAAAGTAGGCTAGCAGCACTGGATAATCTGAAAATCAAATATTACAATAGATTATACACAGGAAATAGGGCAAAGAAATTAAAAATTCTAACCATAAATTTTGGACCACAAAGGACAATGAAGTAGACTTAAACGTGAACTTAAGCTAGGCCTAGTAAATAATATTTTTATAAGCACATTAGTTACAACTTTCGCAAAAACATGTGTTGAGGATCATTTCAAACTAGTGATATATAATATAAACCACGTCATTGATTTTAATATTTTTGGTTACACTTACGCAGACGCCCAGTGGAACAATCAAAATGAAAGGTTGTAGGCCTACTATACCACCGGCAAAAGAACACGCAGAAAACTAAAGTTCTTGGGAATCTGAAGTTAAACTACAACTATGATTGAACATAAAGCTGTCAGATATAGGAGCCTATAGGCCTAACCAAACTCAAGAGCCAAACAATAAATTTAAGTTAGAATTTGTTGTATCGGTTCAAGAGGACCAGTTTAAGAGGCCCTACACTTTGCTACACTCTGTCCTAATGATAAAAAAATTTCCAGTAGGCCTATAAAAAATAATGATATGGCTCTGAGCTTCTCATATCCAACTCCCCTGTGTTCGATCCTCGAAGTATCACAATACAAATCCTTAAATACCCCCGTTGCAGCAGTCCTGCATACTCAGCGAATTTCAAGTGCATAAATAAATAATTTAAATGAAGTCTCGCATCAAGTAAAATCAATATACATTCAAAAGAAAGCGTGCAAAAATACTCTCCTAGTGGCTTTTAGGAGCAAAAAGGCTATACAAAAATAATAGCATATACTTGGCACGAAAATGCAATGTTCAAAACTTCAAAACAGCTGGCTTTTCCAATTTAATCATATGGAGAAATGACCAGCTGTTTAAGTTTGGTTAAAAAATTTCATAAACATCATCAGTAAAAATCTGTATTCGATATAGTACATTTATTTGACATATTTAGTTATCTGGCCTTTAAATAAGCCATATGTCTGTATACACCATATGGCTTTGAGTCAAACATCAGCTCACATGTTTTAATGTAAACAAAGCAAAAATGTTTTAGATCCCAATGCTACTTAAATGGCAGTTATTTTATGTAATTTTTTGTTTTCTAGCAAACTTTAAGAAATTACAGTACTTTTCCTGAGTCCCTGACATTAAAACATTTAATTTGAGCCCTTTTCCCTCATCCTGTGACTTGCTAATGCCCACAATTGCTATTCAAAAATAAATTACTCTCCATAAGATTAGTATGGAAAAATGCAGGTTTGCTGCCACAGAAATTTGAAAATGAGGTATCATAGGCTACAATCCAATATATCTAAAGTTCCGGCCAAATCATTAGGCGGGTGGCGAAAAACGGAAACTCCAGCTGTATAAATGACTTGATGTTAAAGACACCTCCGCTCCTCTACTTGACACAGTTAATTAGTTGAACATATTTCCGACAGATAGAAGCACATTTACTTGGGTATGTTTGAAGAACTTTCTCAGCTGATTTGAAGAACATAAACAAAGAGCATAACTGTCTATAACTTCAGATGGGTAAATGATCGGCCAAAAACATATTTTGAACGCTGGCAGCGCACTCACTCACCCGCCTAATGATTTGGCCGAAACTCTAAACTATATGAAGCCATATAACATGTTTTATCAAGATATGTTGAGGAATAAGAAAGCTATCCAATTTTATTTACCTCTCATAAGGTTAACATTGGGAAAGAGAGTACACAGGTTTGTTGCCTCAGGAATTTGATGATTTGGGTATTTTAAACCATAATCAAGTAGATATTAATCGAATGAAGCCCCATGCCAGTTCTTATCAGGATATTTTGAGAAATGAGCAAACTACATAACTTTTTTTATTACCCATAAGGTTAACATGGAGAATGAGTGTGCAGGTTTGCTGCCATGAAAATGTAAAAATAGGGTATTTTAGGCCATAATCCAGTACATTTCACTAGATGAAGCCACATATAAAGTTTTATCAAGACACGTTAAGAAATAAGGAAGATATAGAATTTTTTATTTCTCATAAGAATAACATGGGAAATGAGTATGCAGTTTTGCAGCCATAAAAATAGAAATATCGGGGATTTTAGATTAAAATGCATTAGATCTCATCTAAATGAAGCCACAAACCAAGTTTTATTAAGATATGTTGTGAAATAAGCGAGATATAGAATTTTACTTATTTCCCATAAGGTTATAGGGACAACGTACTGTGTTTACCACTTTCAGTATCTCGGTAACCAATGGACATAGAGCAATGATTCAAAATACTAAATTGTTTGTTTTTTAGAGCTGAATTCAATGGTGCCAAACAAAATTGGATTATTTTTAATTTTCTATGTGAAAAACCCAAAAAAAAACCCATTGTTGGGGGGGTTTACCCCCTTTAACCCCCCCTTCCAGTGGTCCGATCGGGCTGCTTTTCGAACTCATCCGAATAATTACTACTTTACACACCTGTGCCAAATTTCATTCCGATCGGAACATTTTTGCGAGCGCTATCGTGCTTACAGACACATAGATATATATATTCTTGATCGAAATGACATGACAATTTTTGGGTGGGGCGAATATATTACTTGAAGATTATTGGGCAACACCCACCTTAATTTAATGATGTGCTGATCCTCGTCAAGTTGTAAAAACAATGGTCACACACGCACACAAATACCGGATCGCACACAACTGTCCCGACGTTTCGCGTGAAAACATAAAAACATCACGCCTCTTCGGGGGAATTAAAATCTCGCCTACAATTTTTTGCGAGGAGTCGCTCCGACCGTCTTACCGCGACTGGCCTGTCCAGCGGGTTCACGTTCTTATCAGCAGGAGGGGGCGGGGGGTCTATTGTCCTGGCTCTGTTTACTTTATTTTTAATTTCATTTTCAACCAACGGGACAAACATCGGATGAAGTGAGGCACTCGGCTGAGAGATACAGTTGCTGTCCACTGCCATACAAGCTGCTTCCAACATATTTCTTTGTTTCCACCTCGGCTCATTAAAAATAATACTAGCCGAGGCCCAGTCAACAGTATGGTTTTCACACATGCTGTGTTCAACCAACTTGGAATTTTTCGGGTCACCTTTTGAAAACAGCTTTTTGTGCTCATTAACTCTCACAGCAACCGGTCTCGACGTTTGCCCGTAGTAACTTCGCACGCAACCACACCCGATCTTGTACACTGCATTTTTTGTTTTTGATTCCCTGCTATCCGGCTTTACTCCAGTAACCATGCTCCTTATATTTCTGTTGTTTGTATCTTGCCAGCTGATAAGGGCCGTGCTACGGTTGTAATGGACAAAGTTGAATATAATGAAAAAATAAATGATTTATTGACTGGTGGAGAGTACACCCCCCTGGTAAAAAACCCGACTACAAATATTGAAAATAAAGTGAAATCACTTCTTAAAGATCACAAGGAATTTTTATCTAAACAACTATTTTTTGAGCTGTCACCACAGTTTTCGAAACCACCACTTGTATGGTCTGCCTAAGCTCCATAAAGATAACGTACCTCTTCGTCCGATAGTAAGCTCCATTGACTCACCCACATATACGCCCTCTCAAAACATATACTTCCTGTGTTAACTCCATTATTTGGTCACTCAGATGCCTACATAAAAAACTCAAGCGATTTCATAGAAAAAATAAAGACAATTAAAACCAAAGATAGCAATGTAATGGTTAGTTATGATGTGAAAAGTTTATTCACAAATGTTCCTGTTGCAGAAATGTTAATAATAGTTAAGGATAAACTGGAATCTGACAACAGTTTAACAGATAGAACTAAAATGCTCATAGGTACAATTATGGAATTACTGTCAGTATGTGTTGAGAATAGTTATTTTCAGGTTGAAAATCAGTTTTACAAACAAGTCTCAGGTTTACCAATGGGAGGAGTTTTGAGTCCGCTCCTCAGTAATATATATATGGATTTTTTTGAACAGCTTGCCATCAGTAGTTTCAATAGCTCGCCACTTTGCTGGTTTAGGTATCTGGATGATGTGTTTTGCATATGGGAGGATAATGTTTTGCCAGATATTTTCTTAAATCATGTAAACAGCTTGAGATCCACCATAAAATTCACGTTGGAAAAGGAAGTTAATGATGCGCTACCTTTTTTGGATGTTTTGGTTTTCAAAGTAGGTGACAGCTTAAACACTAAAGTATTCAGGAAGCCTACTAGCACAGGCCAATATTTAAATGCCTTAGCATAGGGATTGTTTAGTAGAGCTATTAGGTACACCACTAGGGAAACTGACCGACATACCGAAGTCGAGGCGGTGTTCAATGAATTAAAAGCAAATGACTATCCAGAAAACGTTCTTAAAAAAGCGCTGAATAGAGCTAAGAAACCCCTAATTCATGATAACAGTCAAGAAAAACCCGTAACAACTGTGGTGATCCCTTATATAAAAGGGTTGTCTGAAAAAATGAGGAGGGTAAATAGAAAGTTTGGAGTAAGAACGGCATTTAAAAAACAACAGAAATATAAGGAGCGTGGTTACTGGAGTAAAGCTGGATAGCAGGGAATCAAAAACAAAAAATGCAGTGTACAAGATCGGGTGTGGTTGCGGGCGAAGTTACTACGGGCAAACGTCGAGACCGGTTGCTGTGAGAGTTAATGAGCACAAAAAGCTGTTTTCAAAAGGTGACCCGAAAAATTCCAAGTTGGTTGAACACACCATGTGTGAAAACCATACTGTTGACTGGGCCTCGGCTAGTATTATTTTTAATGAGGCGAGGTGGAAACAAAGAAATATATTGGAAGCAGCTTGTATGGCAGTGGACAGCAAACTGTATCTCTCAGCCGAGTGCCTCACTTCATCCGATGTTTGGTCCGAGGTTGGTTGAAAATGAAATTAAAAATAAAGTAAACAGAGCCAGGACAATAGACCCCCCGCCCCCTCCTGCTGATAAGAACGTGAACCCGCCGGACAGGCCAGTCGCGGTAAGACGGTCGGAGCGACTCCTCGCAAAAAATCGTAGCGAGATTTTAATTCCCCCGAAGAGGCGTGATGTTTTTATGTTTTCACGCGAAACGTCGGGACAGTTGGGTGCGATCCGGTATTTGTGTGCGTGTGTGACCATTGTTTTTACAAGTTGACGAGGATCAGCACATCATTAAATTAAGGTGGGTGTTGCCCAATAATCTTCAAGTAATAAGATATATATAGGCCTATTATAATGATACATACTTTACTAACAGAGTACCCTTTTTTTAGTTTAAAAAACATTTAAACTAAAAAAAGGGTACTCTGTTAAATAAAGTATGTATCATTATAACATATTAGTAGCCTAATCCCATTAATCAATTTATCAATATATATATATATATATATATATATATATAGAAATTCGAACGAATGGTGTTTTTTGCTTCTGGGGGCCCCAAAACAAAAAGTTATCATGGTCTCAGGCTTAGGTCTTACCATGAGACCTACGGTAATAGGTTCTTCCCTATAGGGGAAATTCGCTAAAATGTTGCAGTTTAGTATCCGTTCCACGTTCCACACCTCAGAATCTCTACTACAACCTGGGGACATGGCGAAAATCGAAGTTTTTTTAAGGGGGCCCCTTTTTTTGTTCTAAACCCCCTTTTTTGGTGGTTACGGGCCCTCTGTGAGTCCCAGCCCCTATGCATTTGCCCCCCTGCCCCCTCCTGTCCCCGGCCCAGATGGTAAGAGATGAAGCAAAACAAGCTGGAAAATAAAAAAACCTACTTTTGGCATGACTAATTTTGTTGAATATATGCATGTGGATTTGAATGGAATAATTAGTTGAGATCAAGGTTCATGGGATTGTAACATGACTCTTAGAACTGTGTCGATCACATCACGCGAAATTAAGATTTTTTTTCTAAAAAAGACAGAAAATTAGAAAACTCAGATGGAACGAGCTGAGCAAGCATATGCAGGAATTTTTTGCTAACAGCATTATTACACTAGAGATACACAAACCCTTTTTAAGGGAAAGCGGTCCAAACCCCTCAAATTTGAGTGGGCATGCCAGGAATTAAACCCACGACCACTTGAAGAGAAGTCCAAGACGCTAACCGTTAGGCTAGCAACACGCCCTAACGCCTAATAGAATTTTCAAGATCAGATGGATATAGCCCCAAAAAGCGTCAGAAAAGCTGGAAAAATTTGTCTAAAACATATATCTTATAGGTACTCAAATTAGCAGAAATTGAGCACTGTGCGCTGAATACATTTTTCTAGTGTAAATAGGCCTATGGAGTACGAATGCTGTTTGAAGTAGGTTGCTTAGTGACACTGTTCAACTCTGCATTATTGCAAGGTTAGGCTATTGTTTTATTCTTTTAATTCATAACCCATTAAAGTAGGCCTACCTATATATGATTTTTGATTGTCTTTTTTACTAGTTTCACACAAAAATAATTAAAATTGCATAAGAATAAAACCTAAATAGCTATTTTTATTATTGTAAACATAAAAATGAATTAGACGCAACACTTTTTTAAATTAATTAACATTTATTTATGCAAGGAACATGGAATTTGCCTTTGTTCTTGCTATTTTAAAATAATACAGGTAGGCTATTTAGAAATAAAGAAAACAGGATTTGTTAAAAATGTTAATAAATAAAGTTTTGGTGATTTTTTTCTGAACACTTAGGCCCTACATTTTTGCCGAAATAGTCCCTGCACTTTTCGCACATAACAATGAAAAATGGGGTAAATGTTCACTTTACGGTACTACCTCCGAAATTGAAAAATTTTTTTTCAAAATGTAGGAAATAACGCGCTGATTCTGAAAACGATAGTTTTTTTCCGCGGAAAACGTCGGGAAATGCCGGAAAATCGGAAAAACCGGAAAAAAATTTTCACCCCAAAAATGGGTCATGTGTGTACTCAAATTAACCGGGAGAACGAGCTGAACAAGAATATGTAAGAATTTTAAAGATACGTTGGATATTAACGGAGATACGGCCGGAAAAGCGTCGGAAAAGCCGAAAACAAACTTTGTCTAAAACATATCATGTGGGTACTCAAATTAAAGGAAATTACACGCTGAACAACATTCTGCAATAATTTTCATGATCTGATGTACAATAGTCTAGATAAAGCCAAAAAACATAAAAATTGATAAACCAACTTTTGTTTAAGTTATATGAAGATGGATTTGGCTGGAATAAATTAGATAGGGATTGGTTAGGTTAGTTTAGATTGTATTTGGTTTGGTTAGGTTATGTTAAGTTAGGTTAGGTTATGTTCGGTTGAACATTTACCAAAAAGGGTCTAGCACTTTCCAAAAACATATTTATTATTTGTTACGGCACTAAAAGGGTTAGGTAACATTCAGTATCTCAATCTAACGTTGACCAACTTAACAAAATCTAAACCTAAAATGTGAAAAATCATTACATAGCCTATATTCTTGTTCAGCTCACTCTTCCAAATAATTTGAGTACCCAACTGACCTTTCACTTCCAAAACAAAAATGTATTTTCCGGTTTCCCGAGGGTTTCTGACGATTTCCACAAAACAACTAGGCCTATCATTTACGGAATCAGCACAAAATGAAATACATTTTGAAAAAAAATTCAGTTTTGGGAGGGGTACTGGAAAATGCATAAGGGTCTAATTACCCTGAGCTCTTTGCATGAACAAATTGCGTGAAAGAAATAACATGTTTAAGCATGCTTGCCTGAGACCAAACATGTAAAAACTTCTAAGATTAGGCCTTTGGAATGTTGGCCAACTTACTTTTGACTGATTGAGGAACTTCTTGCAGGTATTTTATTTTGCAGTTAGTATTGGACGTCAAATAATCTAGCGGTTTGCTTCCTCTGTACCCGACAATGTTAACTTTGTATCCTTCTTTGAGAAAAGATGAAGCATGATATTGCATTCGAGGACTTCTTCCTATGTCACCAAGAACAACAACGGTAACTTTAAGGTGAGACATTATACCCGTTTATGGGCAATTTGTTAAAAATGTCAACATTAAGTACAGTTTAAGTTTTAAATTGCTCGGCCACGTCACATACACCAGTAAATGAGGAACAATTTAAATCACAGCGATAACCTCTTCATGTAAACAATGGATTAATAGCGAAAGTGAGGTTAACATCAACACAGCTGGGCTGAATAATTGTTGCTGAGAAGCAGGACTTATTTACATCGATGGAAGCAGGTGCAGCTAGAGGCTCACAGACAGACTCACAGCTGTGAGCTGGGCTGACACATTATTACTCTATGGCTGACCATAGATAAAATAATACGGGTATATTGTATATTTTATCTATGGCATAGATCAAATCATCCAAATGTTTTTATCTGTCTATGGGCTGACACTGCCACGACCACGGAGTTTACTGTATATTTTTATCTGGAAGCAGCAGTCTATAGTAAAACAACGGTGGTTTTTTAGAACAAAATGTCCTATTATTTAGGACTTTTATTTCTGTTAGTGATATTGTTGAGCAACTATGACTTGTTATTATATGTCAGATGCCAAATTTTTAAATAGCGAGTGTGCCATTTCTTGCAAGCCTATATTTACCCTTATATGAAATTAAATCTCATTATTCTTAATTCATAGGTTAAAAAATGGCATTTTCAATTAAATTATAGAGTATAATATTTTACATGACTATTCCAAAGGCAAAACGTTCAATCTTAAATAAGAAACAGATTCATATTATTCAACTCTCCAAATGATTACATCAGTTTTTAAATTAGTTGAACCGACTCCAACCCCAACCCAACACCGACTCCAACCCCAACCCAACTCCGGCACGCTTTTTCCAACGCGGTTTGTGAAGGCAGTCGCAGCTATCTCCAGTACTAACAATTATAACATCCTTGATCTCCACCATAACCGATCAATCTTACCCTAAACACTTCAGATTTATTACCCTAAATGACCCCAGAAAATCTTAAATTACCCTAAACCAAAAAAATATAATTTTCACCATTTCAGAATACAATTTAGTGCTTTAAGTGTACTATCTTCAAACTATTACAGCTTTTATTTTTTATGGATAAGTATGACTGTTTTTTATTTTTTATTTATTATTAGTTTGCTTCCAATCATTTGACATGTCAAAAGCATTTGACTCTGTCACACATGAAATTTTGCTATACAAACTCAAACATTATGGATTTGAAGATTCATCTTTACATTTAATGCATGAAATCTTACCTAAGTGATAGAACACAACATGTTCAATATAATGATGACATATCCGATTGCTTAAATATAGAAGAAGGGGTACCTCAAGGATCATGTCTTGGACCACTTCTTTTTAATATATATATCAATGATTTGCCAGAATCAATTCCAAAGGCAGATTATTCCACATACTTATATGCTGATGATTTAGGTATTAATATATTTGGAACAAATTCTCAGGAAATAATACAAAAGATGAAAATAGCTGAAAATCACATAATAAGTATGGTGCAATAGCAATAAATTAAGTTTGAATACAAATAAAACCCAAAAATTAGAAATTAATTTCTCAAATAAGCATTATCTACATAAGAATATATCTACAATGAAATTCTTAGGTATAGTAATAGACTGTAAATTAAACTGGCTAAGTCATGTAATTCATATTTCTAAAAAAATTAGTAAAGGAATTTATATTTTAAGAAGATTAAAAGGCAATGTGGAATTAGAAGTCCTAAAAAATGCATATTATGCTTACATCCATAGTCAATTAAGTTATGGATCTATATTATGGGGAAATTCGAATGAAGCGAAAACAGTATTTAAAATTCAAAAAAAGCTGTGAGAATTTTAGCAGCAGTTAAGAAAGAATCAAACACATTGCAAACACATATTTAAAAATTTCAGAATTATGACATTAACATCAATTTATGTTCTTCAAAATATTTTATTCGTAAGAAAACACATGAATGATTTGAACCATAATCTTAACTAGCAGTTGCCCGTGGCTTCGCTCACTATAACAATTTTTACACCCGCTGCCTAATTGAAGATAGTGCCACATACTGAGTTTATGATAAGGTACAAAAACTATTGGTGACTTTAATATATTACATATCACCCAAAAGAAAAAAACCATAAAACCATGATAAAAGGCAAAAAGGACCAAACTATAAATCAGCTGTAAAATCCAAACAGCTATGAAAGACACAGCCCAGCCCAGCCCAGCCCAGCACCCCCCACAAACCAGCCAGGCCTGGCCCGACAAAAAAAACACCCCTGGCCCCTGGCCTGGCCTTTTTTGGGGGGGGGGGTAGGGCAGCTCAGGCTGTTTATGTTCAGCTCTGGTCTTTCAGCTGTCGGAAAGATTTTAGACCGTTGACCCCACCGAAAAGCCCTGAAAACTTTTAATTTTGATAACCCCGTTCTCAGCGGATGCTCACGCCCTAAAGGAACGTCCATGAAAAGTTTCAAGATTCTAAGTCAAGTTCAAGTAGTTCGGGCTGTGCGATGGTGGGTCAGTGGTATTTGACAATATAAAGTAGATATACTTTCATCAGTCAGAAAGATGTTTTAGGAATCCGCTAAGAACGCAGGTCTGCTGCGACGGGAGTACTTAGAAATATTGCTGCCCCCCGCACCAGGCATTTTTATTTGGCCTCTCTATACTACACTTGCCAGCACATTCCAGCGCCCCCGCCGACAAACCCTAAGGGTGTCGCTGCTTGGGAAGGCTTATACTCAGTAGGCCTATCGTTGAATCTGTGCTATAGTATAGAGTGACCCTGAGGCAAGAAATACCCTCTTCGCAGACCGTGCCATACTTAGTGAATCTTAAAACAGTTTCCTGTTTCATGAAAGTTAATGTACATAGAGTGGAAAATGCCTTGATGAAATGCCACCAAAGTATTTTGTAATGTTTTTAGGGTCCATTTTGAACAACAACAAACATAACATAGCCATCCCGCAATTTTTTAAAAATGGTTTACATTGGGTGCGTTCAGCCGCAGTCACCGGTGGCTAACCGGTTACCATAGTCACTAATAGGCAAATCCACCACATCTTGACAATCAACAATGTCCGGTTACTTACCGAATCCACCGTAAACACAACATCGGTGGATGCACAACAATGGTCGGTAGGTGGTATGTCCACCGCTACCGTTCACTTAACATAGGTTATATATTACCCACCGGTGATTGCGGCTGAACGCGCCCATTATCTCTTTCATTAACCGCTGTTTTAAGGAAGGAAAGACTTTTTATTTTATTTTTTACAGACAGCTGGTTTTACATTCTTTGAAATGTCTTGCTTTTAACATCTGTTTGAATATAAACATTTCATAACTTATAATTCTGGCCACCTGGCATTGGATATTAATATCAAAGTGGGACTATGCGCGGCCTTGGTCTGTGGTGGAGTCCGAGGGTCACATCAGGATGAAAATCCTGATAAATGTATAATGAATAGGAAAATATTAACTTTATATAGTACATGTCAATTGAAAAGAAATATTATAAACCAAAACATAAAATTGGATGAAATCGTAAAACATCTGTAACGACGAATCCATCATTGAAGGTAATACCATCTGCTTGGAACACTGACAATGTAAACAAAACGTCATCCCCTTGAATTATGGGGAAATTCAAAACAAACTTGGTCGAAATCAAATAAAACCCGGTTTTTAGACGCTTGCTATTTGATTTCAAAAAGACGTACGCTCGTTTTAAGTCGTCTAAAACCTTCTCATATGTGCATACAACACAGGAGAAAAGTTTCAGCCTAAATGGTACTCTAGTTTTTGCGTGAAAAGCGGTCTAAAGTGTGATGTTGAGCGTTACCAACACACATCGTGACATAAATTGAGATAAGGCTTGATTCGGATTCTCTGACCTTCAAAACGCAAAAATAACCAGAAATTTCATAATTCTAAGCAATGTACAGACAAAACTCTAATTTTATTTATTGATGAAGCGATAGCGAAATCACTGTAGCTGTTCCGATTTTCCAAAGTGAGTGTGTGTGTTTATCCGCTCGGTATAAAATAACGGTAGAATTTCATGCCTTGAAACTTTCGCCATCTTATTACTTTGCTTTCCGATAGGTAATAAAGTATAAATTAGATTTTTTAAAGCTTTACATTTTAAATACTACTTTCAGTAGTGACTTGACTTTTAAAACCTCAGTTGACTCGTGTAGTTTGTTTTGAGAAGCGGCTGCATTTGTTTTCATTCGGCATTACAAAGTAAATAAAAATGTATTCATATTTCTCGACGGGTTGCAGTACGAATATTTAAAAGATGTTACCAGTAGCAAACAAAATGATTTTTGCATTGCACCTGAGTGAAGTGTTTATTCGTTTTCAAAGCATGTTTAACGAGCATTAACAACAAGAATAAGTTATGTGTCATTTATTTGTGGATTGCACCGGAAAGTCACCAGTTTCAATTAATTAGGCTACCTACATGTCAAGACTATGAAATTGTTTTTGAAGGCTAAACAGGTAAGATAAAATAGGCTAGAAGCTTTTTGGATCACTGAAGCTAAAAATGGTAATAATATGATGAACGGACTCAATTACTTATGTTTTTGGCACAACGCTTGTGGAAGTTTTAAATAGGACTAAACTTTAGTTTAATCACAATTTTTATCTTACCATTTGTTAATTCAATCCATTTATCATTTAGTTTTCACTATATGACAACTACTAATGAAATCATGTAAGAATTTACCAAACTCTTTAATGTTATTAAGTTAAGCCTTCTCAAACATCAAGGTTCTCAGTTTCCATCTAGATGTAATCTTAAGGTTAAATTTATTTTGGCTGTTGGGCTATTAATTAACAGTCCTGTCTAAGGAACTGTCACTCATACTTGGCTTAAAATAATACCTATCTCCAGGGGTAGGTCTCAATTTCAAGAAATGTACTATGTACTTCTTCTGCTTGTAGGTTATGTTTGGCGTTTGGACAAGTTTTGGTATAAGGCCTACCAAAAACAAGTTATCAATATGACATTGATGCCCATCCTGTTCTCAAAAAAATTGGATCAAGACCAATAATCTAAAGTAAGTTCGAGTTAATGCAGATAAATTTGTTCAATAAATTATATTAACAACTTTAAGTATAATTTATTTTATGCAGGCCTATATTCAGTAATAGCTCAGTTAAATACAATAACATTAGACTACATTTTATGCAGGCCTAGACTGTACTCAGTATTAGCGCAATCCAATTACATGATGACTATGTTAGTAAACACAATCCCAATATATGATCTGATGTCAGTCATTAATTTCTCATGTTTTGCTATTTGAGTTATCATTCTCACATCCAATTACAGTAAAACACAATGAGACCTACTGTATAGTAACTGTTGAGAATAGAAAGAGGCATAATTACATAACTAAACAATTTATCGAGGTTTTACCTTAAAAAAATCGTTTGATTTTCCTCCCAAGACCTTCAATTAAAACTGCGCCAAAGAGCAGATAAAAACACAATATAATCCTCCAAATGGTGGCAAAAATTCAAATATGGATCTCATACCCCTCATTCTCATATTGCAAATGATAGCGTTATTGAATTTAGGCCCACCTATGATGTTTTTTGAAGTTATCTTTTTTAAAAATGGGCGCTGGCATTTTTTTTTGGGTCAGTTCTATAATGCTGCTGACTGACCAACCGACCGATAGTGTTATTTTCCTGAAAGGATAGAACATTGGTGTCACTAAGTAAATCAAGCTATGAAAGTTTATATAGGCTTATATAATATCAACATGCATGTTAATTTGACTTGTTTTTAAACCCCATGCCATCTGGTGGAACTGATTTTCTAAGAAGGTCTTAAGCATTTTGTTCAAGACCTTTCCATGGGTGCTCAATTTTGAAACCTCATTGAAGTAACATTAACATTAGTTTTTTTGAAGGCTATTAGCTCTATTTACTCGTTGGCACATGGTGGCCATAGACTTTCTGTCCTTAACTTATGGGAAAATAACATTTTCGGTCGGTGGGTCAGTCAGCGTTTTAGACAGACTCCGTCTGTTTACTTTGTATTTATCCCCCCCCCCTGTAAATAAGCCTTAGGCTGCACACAAGCCTTAGGCCTGTGCATGGAAGTTATCAAGCAAAGCAAGGTTACTGTACAAGGGTAACGAACAGTACTGTTAAAATATGGACAACGTTGAGACTAAAACCAGTGACTCCGCTACTATAGCTCCGAGGTCGGGGCTGAGTGCGCTACTAACTGTGCCACCGACTTAATATTTACACTGTCTTCTCATAGAGCTATGGTATGTTTGTACTCCATTTTTCCTAATGGTAATGCAGATTACATTACAAACTTATTAAATGTTGAGGGTATCAATTATGGTTGCATAGTCCTGAACTAGAACTATCATTTAACTGTTCGTTTTCTAGGCAGAAGTACTAATGGTTACGAAGAAAATTAATAAAACCATTTAAGAATATACTGTATAAACAAACTTGAAACCTAAGAGGAATGTTCTTGCCAGATTTAGATTTTATAGCTCGTAAATGTTAAATATAAACTAACTGGTTAAGGCTTTGTTTATGAATTATCGATAGCCTATATAACTTTAACAGACTAGGGGGCCCATGCGCAAACTGAGCATTTAAATGTGGAGTAAAGTGAGTCGGTGGCGCAGTTGGTAGCACACTCGGCCCCGGTTCTGTGGCGGCAGCGTCGCAGGATCGACTCCCGATGATGTCGCATACTTTTAGCAGTACTGTTCGTCCTTGTACTGTACCGGCTCACTCCTTGGGTTTGCTTGATAACTTCCACGCACAGGCCTGAGGCCCATGTGAGGGGGCAAATGCAAGGTAAAAAGAGGTCGCCACCCTCTTTAAAAAATAAATAAATAAAAAAAATTAAAAAATTATTTCTGTTTTTGAGAAACTCACCTACAGTTAGAATAAATTGTATGGCTTTAAACTCCCCTTTCTTAATCAAATTAATCTTTTCAATAAAGGCCTATCTGAGCAAAACACACACACATTATTTATCACCAGAGCACTATGGATTTGAATTTGGCTGTTCTCTTGTACAACAGTAGGATAGCGGAAGTTTTTCTAGGGGGCCCATGTGCAAATTGCGCATTTTAGTATTTTTCTGATTTTCAATCAGTCTTTGTCTCTCAGCAGTTCTCTTGCCAAAGTTTAAGCATATTTTCCCTAATCTCGTAGATTTATTTTTCTCTATGCCTTCTCCTTTATGTTTAAGAGTTCAATTTAGAATAATATATTTATAGTCTGTTGATCGTGGATCTTGATCATAAATAATGAGTCACCTGCCTCATTCTGCTACAATAACCAAACTAAAAGTAGCCCAAATTCATTTTTAAGAGCTGTAGGCCCTATCGGATCTTGATTAGAGTTGCAGACAATCTATTTTTGTTTAAAATGTAATAAAAAAATAGATAAGATAAAATAGATCTCAACTTAACCAGATGCTAAATTACATCACTTTTTAAAACCATTATGAAACATGTTGGTTTACTGGTTTGGTAAAGCTTTGGTTGGTTTTACTGGAGCATTGAAAGCGCCTTCTCAAAATACATCAAAGGCTTGGGGGTCGAAGCCGTGAAGAAAATGCCCATTTTATTTATCAGTCGCCAGTGCGCTACATTAGAAGCTTTAAAATGGCACTTCAATTGTAAAAATTGGTTAAGTAGGATGGCTGAAAAATGGATGTAACAGAGAAAACCCTTAGACTATTGTATTAAGTATATATAGGTCTATGATTTGTTTTTTTAGATATTATTTTATATGGGAATTTTTATCTTTTTTATAATTTCAAATGTCTTTTAAGTGTTTTACAATGCTGTGAATTAAACATCTGTATTTTTCAGCAAAGAAATAAGAGTTATGATATTTAAACCCTTGTACTAAACTACAACCGCAAGCCCTTCATTAGCATCTACTATCCTACCGTTTTTATGGTAAACTGCAATATAAATAAGCGTTATGCAATCATTAAGGATGTGTGTGATTTTTAAAATTATGTTTGATTTATTTAGGCTTTAATAAGTATTTTGGGTTTTTGTTTGTTTCAGATAGGCCTAATATAAAAACATTGGATGTATTTATACCGACAAAGAGGCAATGGGCGCATTTCTTACTGTAGTTCTTAATAGGTGAATCCACCGAATCTTGACAGTCAACTATGTCCATTTAGTAACCGGACGGGCCATAAAAATGTTTTGGGGTATGCACAACAATACATGGTAAGCCCAGTTTGATAGTAAATCCACATCTTAACAATGGTAAGCTAAATTACTCACCTGTAAGGCCCCTTGCACACATTCCGATTTTTATCGGTCCGGTAAATATCGGTCCGATTTGTACCGGACAAGCGTTGTTTGCACACTATCCGGATTTAATCGGGCCGGTTGCTCGATTGCCGTGTGCCTACCGTGTGAATGCTTTTTAAATGGTAGATACTTTGTTTATTTTTCGTTTCCTGACGAATTTCAAAACATTCCAGTATTTTTTCCGAGTCCCTGGGATCAAGACCTTTAATTTGAGCCCTCTCCCATCATCCTGCGACTTTCCAAACGCTCACAATTGCTATGCAAAATTTTCGCTACTTAGATAGATAGTAGATAGATTGTTTTGGACAAAAGTAATGAAGCTGTGTGTGAGTATTCCTTTGTTATCAGAATAAGGCGTGACTCATCAAACTACTAGGCCTACTTAAAAAATTCAGTCGTTTTTTTATTATGGGAATAATCAAATCCTTTTAAATTATATATATATAGTCTATATGCTTTTAAGTTGTTTATATTAAAAAATAAATACAAATCAGAGTTAAACAAATTAATACATTTATTTTTAATTTATATTTATTAGTTTATGGTAGGTAACAATGTTTCCCTTAACTTAGTTCGTTATTTCAGAGTTCTTTAGATTAGTATATTTAATAATTAGTCAAAATCCATACATACTCATCACCAATCCAGTTCAATTAAGGAAATAGACAAATATTTTACTCACTTAAGCTGTTTATCTTACTAATATTATGTGAGAGTATGGTTTTTTGTGTGAATATATATATGTCTTTCAACCACGAAGACAGTTATTCACTGGGCAACTGCTAGTTAGTCTATAATTCAAAATAATATAATAAGAATTTTGAGAGAAATATGTAAAAATCGTGCCCTCTATTACCTTGGAGCAGTAAATCTAAAAAAACATTACCTTGGAATTAATGTCGAACTTGACTATCTTTTAACTTATAACCAAATTAAGTTATTAAACAATGTATGTCTATTCAAAGGCGGTTAAAGAAACTTTTTACAAGTCAAACGTGGAATATAAAACTTCAAAAAAACTTAAACACACTTCAATCAATTAATTATAATGAAATTATATGTTGAATTTGAACTGACGCCGGAACGGAGATTACAGGCAGGTGTGCAATCTCCGTATAGTCACATGCGCCACTGTCTTTCCGTTGCCGGTCCGGCGCCGGCTGTCTACAGTGGCAGCGTCCGGCTGCTATCCGGCGATCGTGCCGGATCGGATGGTGGACGGACCGTGTGCAAGCTCTCATTCTCCACCGGCCGCCACTATTGGAATGTGAAGTTCCGATATTTTCCGGACCGATAAAAATCGGAGCGTGTGCAAGGGGCCTAAGTGGGGCTGAACATGGGTCACATTCCATGTCCAACAAGACACTCAACCTTACTATTTCAGATTTGGATCAAACTTTGTTTATTTATACTTTTTGACATCCTGAACACAAATATTATTTAAAAAAATCTATCTCTCATAGTTTTTGAGTCAGGCCTATGAATTTTCAAAAATCATAAAATGCCGTAATTTTTTTACGTGCGCCTAAATCTGAAATATGCCATAACCATAGTTATATTAGTACTAGATAGCTGAGAGATGGCTCATTTTAAAGAGGGTATCATGGGTTTTAATTTGATACTCAACTTGAACACTTTGGGTAAAAAACTCTTTTTTGGTAAAACTCAAAAAAATTCTTTTGGAAAATGTTAGAGTTAGTGTTTTTTGATTTTTTAAAAATTTGTATATGTTTTAAGGCATTATTTTGTGAGTACACCATAAAAATTTCAGAGTGGGACCATGATGGGATCAGGAGATATGTTAAAAATACATCAATGGGGTCAATACATTTTTTGCCTTATTGGTATAGCATTCTGTACAGTCTCCTTTTGAGATTAATAATTATAAGTTGGTAAATTTGTGTTTTTCCACTTTCATCATTAATTTGTTTGCATCGTCCTACGGAAAGAATGCTTGTGATGGATTAGGAGAGGCTAAAATGACTCAGAATTTCCTTCAAATGCTAGGAATAACCTATTTAGGTGTATGGCTCAAAAATATGTTTCATACCAATCCCATTGACAATAAAAATCTCATTTCATTAAAAATTCAATTCAAAGCTATAAAATTTTATGATTATCATAGGTTTATGAGTTGCCATGATAGCAACTGAAAATAACAAAAATATAAACAAAGTAGGCATAAAATTACAGCTGTTGCAAACTCAGCTATATATAAATATTAATGTTGTTTTGCTTTGTTGAATGAAGATTGTATGTATCATTATTAAAAAGAATGTGTACATAGAAAATAATACTGATTTTTTATAAAGTAATGGGATGATTTGGTAAAATGAAATAGATACGTTTATGAATGAAAATCAGACCTTTACACTCAGCAAATTTAAAATGCAAAAGGACATATTTCAATCCACCATAGCGAGATATGACATGTTTTGTAACTCCATAAGAATAACATGGGGAATGACTATGAAGGTTTGCTGCAACAGGTTCTTGGTAAAACTGGGTGGTTTGAATTCAAAATTTAATAGATTTGAACTAAAAGAAGTTATACAGTATACCAAGTTTTAACTGAAACACTAAGGTGGTGGGGAGGGGTAGTAAATATGTGTAAATAGATGGTTACATTTAGCCTACTTTGCCATAAGTAAAACAATAATAAATACTTTTTGTGTTTTTTATCCTCCTTTTTACTGGGATTATATTGGGTGTGTTATATTCACTAGATAACCCCTGAGTGCTTATCATGCACATTTGCGGACCAGAAATGAGGCTGTAAAAATCTGGTAAAATTGATCTTTTTTTACAAAAAGAACTTTTTTCCTGTCTGAATACTTCAAAAGAGTAGTGATTATGTATAAAAATGTTTAGCACTAAGGGTACCCAACAGCCTTTATTTCAGCATTGAATGTGTTGAGTAATATCCACATTTTTTATGAGTCATAGCTTTCATGATGTTGATAATGGTAAGAATGAAACTAAGTTTTTATGACATGATTGCCAATTTTCAAAGACTATATAAACTACATCTTTAAATGAACAACTTTAATGATCAGGTACTGTCATACAGGTAGGCTGTTCGGCAATCAGAGAATACAATAAGTTGGTCCTTTTTATAATCCTGACACAAAACAGTTGGTAGACCATACATTTTACAAAGGCGATGAAAAGTCAGTACTTTGGTATTATACGGAGGCCACTATTTTTAGAGAGATTTTTTTTACTGGATACCAATAATAACTGCATAATTGAAGAGAACATACTTTAATTGACTTACTGTCCAAATTTGATATGATTATGATTAGCAGTCTTAGTGTTATGCCTCCCAGAAGGCAGTGATGTCGGCGAGATAAAGCGTCACCACCGCAAGCGGCAACACCCGATCGCCACCCTTATATAGCGCGCTGCGGTGGTTATGTTAGGTTAGGTTGTCATAAATATGTTAGTAAGACTTTCCTCGTTTCATTACAAATCAAGTGATACTGGATAAGTCATACTTTAGCCCGCCAAATCCCGTATACAAGTGATGCACACACTCCGTCAACAACCTGACCTAGGCCTACTTAGAGGGGATTTGGCGTGTGAAGGTATGATTCATCTGGTATCGTTCGATTCGTAACGAAACGAGGAAAGTCCTACTGACTTATTTATGATAACCTAACCTAACATAACCGACACAGCGCGCTGTATAATGGTGGCGTCCGTATAATACCAAAGTACCGAAAAGTCTCCTCTTTATTGTCAATGATAAAAGCTGGTAGTCCTTGGAAATTAAAATTGTTGCACTCTGAGGTTAACCTTTAAAACTAACTATTCCAAGCCATGTCCAATTGTTTAGTTGTAAACAAAATTAATTGGGTTTGATTAGCTGTTGATGTATAAGGCCACTCCTCTGAAAATTCAGCCATTATGTAAACAAGTGGTGCTCTTTCTTTAAATTCTGAGATGTATTGGCAAATTTTCATAAAGATACCCCTTAAACATTAGAATTGACTCAGCTGTTATCAATTTATGGATCTAAATAAATAAAACCCTTTGTTTAAAGATATAGACAGTATAAAAATACCCACTTTGCAGCACTTTGCATACTCAGCGAATTTCAAATGCTTAAATAAATCGTTTAGATGAGCCTCAAATCAAGTAGAATCAAATTAAATCCTAAAATGAGCATACAACCATTTTCTCCATAATAACAACATGGGAAATGAGTATGCAAGTTTGCTGCCATGGAAGTGTGAAATTTAAATATTTTTTGCAATAATCCAGTAGATATCAACGAGATGGAAGCCATGAACCTCGCTTATTCTCGCATTGAGAAATAAGCGAGATATAAAATTTTATGTATTTCCCATAAGGTTAGTATTGGGACAACGTACTGTTTACCAATAACGATATCTCGGGATCCAATGGACATAGAGCAACGATTTAAGATACTAAATTATTTGTTTTTAAGCTGAATTCAATGGTCCAAAAAATAATTTTATATTTTTTGTTTTTCTATGTAAAAAATCCCAAAAACCCATTTTTGGAGGGGTTTACCCCCCTAAACTCCCCTTCCAATGGTCCAATCACGCTGTTTTTCGAACTTGTCGGAGTAATTAATATTTTACATCTCTGTGCCAAATTTAATTCAGATCAGACCATTTTTACGCAAGTTATCGTGCTTAAAGTCACACACACACACACACACACACACACACACACACACACACACACACACACACACACACATATATATATATATATATATATATATATATAGGGCTGCCATACGTCCCGGTTTGACTAGGGCAGTCCTGGTGTCCCGGCTGGTTTTCCTGACGTCCCGGTCAGTTTTTAAATTGTGTATTATGTTATTAAATAATTAACCATACCGGTAGTTTAACAAGTGCGCTACGGCGGTGAATGGCTTAAAAAAAGCAGATAGTCTACTGCAAGTTAACTATGGTATCTCTTGCTCATAATTTTATGGAAAAGAACAGACATTTAAAAAAAGTTCATACCAGTGTGATATATTTGAATGGTTTGGGAGCAGCAGTGAAAATTATTAAATCCCAACAAAAACAAGGAAAAATACTTATAATATATGTATTTTTTTGTTTATATTGTGTTCTATTTGCATGAAATGCTTTCGTATTTTTAATTTAACTAAAATTGATTTTAAGTATTGTTTAATGTATTAAATTATTATTATCCTTGTTAAAAATGTATTTATAGTTCTAAATTTATCATGATAAAAATTGCACTGTCACTATTCAAGTAAAATTTTTTTTCATATCATTAAAACTTACAATTTTTTTTAACTTTTATAAATGTTTTCCAAATTACAAGTTTGTTCAAAAAGTAATTTTGAACTCATAATAGATTTACCTAAATATTATTAGTTTGACTCAATAATCTGGACACAAAATAAGTCTGCTTGAAGTTAATTTTCACTTTAAAAAATTTTTCAAAAATTCCGGAGGGGGCCATTGGACCCCTGTCTGCCTTCTTGGCGGCATCCCATATCCCCCAACCCCCCGCTGTGTCTCCTCGTCTGAGAGCATGTCCCAGTTTGACCCTTTGAAAATATGGCAGGCCTATATATATATATGAATGGTGTTATTTGGCATCTGGGGATCTCAAAACAAAAAGTTATGATGGTCTCGGGCTTAGGTCTTACCATGAGATATATGGTAATAGCTTCTTCCCAATAAGGGAAATTTGCTAAAAGTGTATTACAGTTAAAAAAAAAGCTTTAATTAATTATCTGCCACTTATGATTATTTTTGTTTCAGGGTAAGAAGAAATTATTCAGCCTTTTTTGGGAGACGGTGGTTTATGTCAGTTTTAAAAATATCTGTAGGTCTAAATATGTAATGTTTATTTTATTCTTTTTTTTACATTTTCCACATATTTACTATTTAGAATTCTCCTAAATTTTGAATGAAGTGAATAAATCTGTAAAAAATTATAAATCATGCTCAAAAGTCATTTAAGACGTCATATAGCTACATTAAATATTTGAATATAATGTATTTCATTAATTGTAGTTGTTTTTATATATAAAATGAATAAATTAGTTATATGCAGTCTTAATGATTTATTTCCTTTGAAATAACAGTTAAATGTTTTTTGTTATCTTAAGTGTGTGTGCTTGCTTGCACAATTATCTCAAAAACAGCTCTGAGGATTTCCTTAAAAGTTTAGAAATAAGTCTTTTTTAGCAAAAAAGGTCTTCTTTGCAGAGTACTTGGCAAGTGAAAATCTAATAACTTAATAAAAATAATATAAAAGTTGTAAAATTTTAATATTGGTCCAATCAGTTGTCATGATAGCAACGAAATAAACAAGGAACATTATTTTTCCTCCTATGTTGGGGGGCGAAGCCACCGCTATACCTTTTGGAAAAACAGATTTTGATAGTCGCTCATAGTTTTGTAGAGCAATGTTTACTTTACCAGAAGTCAAAAAATCTTTGAACCATCATGGTTTTTTTAACTGTATACTGCATGTGTAGTTCAAAATCAGGTTAAATTGAAGCAAATGTATAATTCAATAAAAGCGAAGCCCACCAAACCTTTTTTCAAATATCAATTTTTGATGGCTATTATTTTTTCAGAGACTATGCTTTAGTCATAAAGGGAGCGCTCAGTAAACAAATTAAACATAAAGTACAGTATATTATGTGTTAAAATACAAAAACATATTTAAAATGTAGCCTAATAAAGAGCGCTAGATTTTTTATTTTAACATTTTTTTCTCATAAGTGTAAATTCATTGGAAGTGCTAAGGGGGGTGTGGGGGGGGCAAAGCCCCCCATGTCTTTTGGCGATCATGTAAGTTGCTCACAGTGTTGTAGAGCAAGGTACACTTTACCAAATGTCAAAAAAGCTTTATACCATCATGGTTATGTAAACTACATACTGCATTTTATGTAGTTCAAAATCAGGTTAAATTGAAGCAAACGTATAATTTGTTTTAACCAATGCCCACTAAAACTTTTTTCAAATCTATATTTTTAGAAACTATGCTTTAGTCTTAAAGGGAGTGCTCAGTGAAAAAATTAAACATAAAGTGCAGTATATTATGAGTAAAAATTATAAAAACATATTTTATTTTTAATTTAGTTAAGAGACAATAATGTTATATTTCCCTCACAAGTGTAAATTCATTGGAAGTGCTAAGGGGGGGTGTAGGGGGGGCAAAGCCCCCCCATATCTTTTGACAATCATTTAAGTCGCTCACGGTTACTTATATGTGATATATATTATATATATATATATATATAAAGTATAGATATTATGAGATAAAATACAAAAAGATATTTTTAGTGTGATAAAGAGACAATAACAGTATTGTTTCTTTCTCATAAGTTTAAATTCATTGGAAGTGCTAAGGGGGGGTGTGGGGGGGCGAAGCCCCCCCATGTCTTTTGGCAATCATGTAAGTCGCTCTTGGTTACGTATATGTGATATACATATAATTTACATTACAATTGGATATATAAATATAAAGTACAGTATATTATGAGATAAAATACAAAAAGATATTTTTAGTGTAATAAAGAGGTAATAACAGTATTGTTTTTTTCTCGTAAGTGTAAATTCATGTGCAGTGCTATGGGGGGGTGTGGGGGGCCAAGCCCCCCCATGTCTTTTGGCAATCATATAAGTGGCTCACGGTTTTGTAGATCAAGGTATATTATACCAAGGCAAAAGAAAGCTTTGAACCATGCTTCATATCATGTTTATTCATAACCATGAAATAGTGTTTTTTTATCTGTATACTGCATATGTTGTTCAAAATCAGGTTAAGTTAAAGCAAACTTTTATAATTTATGTAGCCTAATAAAGATAACGCAATATTTTATTTTAAGGATTTTTTTTTCTCATAAGTGTAAATTCGTTGGGAGTGCTAAGGAAAGGTGTGGGGGGCGAAGACCCCATTTTGCTCAGTGTGTTGCTGATGTAAGTTGCTCACAGTGTTGGAGAGCAAGGGACACTTTACCAAATGTAAAAAAAGTAGTTAACATAAATGCATCATGGTTATATTCACTACATACTGCATATGTAGTTCAAAATCAGGTTAAACTGAAGCAAACGTATAATTTGTTTTGAGCAATGCCCACTAAAATTTTTTTCAAATCTATATTTTTGGAAACTATGCTTTAGTCTTAAAGGGAGTGCTCAGTGAAAAAATTAAACAAAGTACAGTATATTAAGAGGAAATTGCAAAAACATATTTTAATATAGTTAAGAGACAATACTGTTATATTTCTCTCATAAGTGTAAATTCATTGGGAGTGCTTTAAGGGGGGGTGTGGGGGGGCAAAGCCCCCCCATGTCTTTTGGCAATCATGTAAGTCGCTCACGGTTACTTATGTGTGTGATATATATATACACACAAACTACAGTAAATTATGAGATAAAGTACAAAAAGATATTTTTAGTGTAATAAAGAGACAATAACAGTATAATTTCTTTCTCATAAGTGTAAATTATTATTTGTTTAAAGCTAAGCACACCAAACCTTTTTCAAATTTAAATTTGTGATGGCTACTAGTTATTTTGGAGACTGCTTTAGTCAAAATTAAATGGAGCGCTCAGTTAGCAAATTAAACATAAGGTACAGTATATTATTAGTTAAAATACAAACACATATTTTTAATGTAGCCTAATAAAGAGCGTACAATATTTTATTTTAAGGATATTTTTTGAAACGTATAATTCGTTTGAAGCAAAGTCCACTAAACCTTTTTTTTAATATATTTTTGATTACTATTAGTTTTTTCGGAGACTATGCTTTATTTAGTAATAGTGGGAGCGCTCAGTAAACGTTTGGGACACACAGTATACATAAAGTACTGTATATTATGAGTTAAAATACGAAAAAGTATTTTTAATGTAAAAAAGACAATAACGTTATTTTTTCTCATGAGTATAAATTCATTGGAAGTGCTAAGGGGGGGGGTGTGGGGGGGGCGAAGCCCCCCCCATGTCTTTTGGCAATTAAATAGGTTTCTCGCGGTTTTCTAGAGCAAGGTATACTTCACCGTTCACCAAAAATCAAAAAAAGCTTTGAACCATCGTGGTTTTTTAAAAATTATACTGCAGAAGTTTAAAATCAGGTTAAATTGAAACAAACTCATAGTTCGTTGAAAGCAAAGCTCACCAAATATTTTTCCTAAAATATTTTTTTTTGAAACAAAATTTGGGGGAGCTTTTATTGAGATGAAATACAAAAAGATATTTTTTATGTAATAAAGAGACAATAACAGTATTGTTTCTTTCTCATAAGTAGAAATTCATGTGCAGTGCTTGGGGGGGGGCAAAGCCCCCCCCATGTCTTTTGGCAATTATCAAAGCCGTAGCGCGGGAATTTTTTGGGGGGGGTTTGGGTTCCGTGGTTAGCCGTGGTGTCCCGTAACCGTGTCCGGCAACTGTTTCTCGGCAACTCACGGGGCATTGCCACTTATGGAGCCTTTTAGACTAGGCGGACACAGTTGCCCGCAGGGACACAGTGTCTGGACGGTGTCTCCTCGCGCAACCGATGTCGGCCACCGGCGAGCAACCGAGAGCAACTGACGGTTGCCGAGACTCGAAGCGGGGCATTGAATCAAATGGGGCCGTTTAGACTAGGACACAGTTGCCCGTAACTGTGTCCGGACACTGATACCAGCAACTGTGCCTGCTTGGACAACTGCAGCGGACACTGTTTTATAATACAGCGGACAACTGTTAATAGTTTTATAGAGCCAGGATTACCAAGTCAAAAAGCTTTCACATCATCATGGTTTGTTGATTGTATATTGCTTAGATATTTCAAAAACAAGTTAATATTAAGTTAAGATTTTTGAGCTGATTTGAGATTTATAAATATTGGTAGCCCCAAAGACAGTTAACTCATCATCGCTTCATCCTCTTACGTGACATCGGAGCGTATTCCTAGTATAGATATACATCAACATTGAACAAGAAATAATTCAAAATTAACAATACCTTTTTGCAAATATTCAAGAAGTCAAATAAATTTACATACATGCATTGTATTATATAATAGCATACCTGAAAAACGGACTTTATTATCAAACAGAACATTTCAAGAAAAAATTAAAAGTATTCTTACTGAAAAATGCCCATATAAAATTCAAGAAGTTCAAGAAGAAAATTATTGGACTAATTAAAATTATAATATAAGTTATAATTATAAATAAGATTAATTTAATATTGTCATGTATTTATATAATACCAACGACAATAAATGATTATTATTATTATTAACATTAATAATTGTACTAGCAAATTCCCCCCTCAGTTTTAAAAACTGTAAAACCCACTTTTAGAGCATATTAAATTATTTTTTAATATGACGTTTTTTTTTTTTGGTTTGAGATCTTTCTTATAAAAGCATGTTACAAAATAAAAATTAGTTATAATAAAAATTTTAGCGATTTCAGTAGCGACTCCCCATCATAGTCTGCCAGAATAACTCACATGTTCCAGTGGAACATGAGAGTTGTGTTGCCAACCACACTTTTCAACACTAAATGAATTAATATTGGAACATGATTTTTTCGAACAAACCATATGCATGGCAGTGTGCTCGGCAACGAAACGAAAAAATGATACTACCAATATCTCAAAATCGATTTTTTAACATGAGCAACTTGATTATTATTTTCTATGAAAATGTATTTAATAGTAGGGTTATTTTCCCAAATTACTACTGTATATTTAGTTGAAACTTGCTAAGAACTGTTGAATTTTCAAAAATTGACCTTTAAAAGTACAGCAAACTGTTCATTATAGTATTAGATAAAAAGAACAAACAACACGATAATTGTAATGATTTCTATAGTTCTGAATTTATAAATACTTGCATTTTTACAATTTAAGGCATTTTTGTAGTGGTTCCCCTATTTTTAAATTGATAAAAACTGAGAAGATACCAGATTATTTTTATTTTACCCTAAAATTATCCTAAAAATGCCATCAACCTAAAATTACCATAAGGCGGTTTAAAATACTCTAGAAAATGTTAAATTACAGTAGACCCCTCTAGATCGGCTTCGGTTGGATCGGCCGCCGGATGGTCCGGCCGGTCCTAAGAGGGTGACTCATATCCGTCATATCGCCAGACCGCACCGCGGGAGAATTACTTTTGGCAGGATTTATCTTGAATGTTTTGTTTCCGGCCGCAGAATTTAACTATTCATGTCAAGTTTAGTTTACGGGCAAGCTTGTAATTGATGGACACGCTTGACCTCAACTAACATAAATGTTTTCTAAAATGAGTGGAAAACGTAAACACACGTTTGTGGTAATGAAACAAAAGCTGTAAAAAAATGAAGCACAAAAAAGAAAATAACAAATTTCTTTTAATTTGTATACGTTATGCATTCAAGTAAAACGTGTAAATTAATTTGATCAAATAAATGTTAATATGTGTTTAAATTAAGTTATGACTTTTTCTGTTCACTTTATATCACCAGTGCAGTATTGGTAAAAAACGTACTTATATACGAGTGACGCAATATGACAGTTCAACATACAGACATCAAAATATTTTCTTTGGCAATTAAACGCTGTAATCAGGTGTAAATAACGTGATTTGTTGATTTTTAAGCATAGGTAATGGGTTTAATATGGTTATTTTACATTTAAATAGTACATCCGGATAGTCCGGCCATTTTGTATTCCGGCCGGTGGTCCGGTCCCGAAGTGGCCGAACTAGAGGGCGTCTACTGTACTCTAAAAGTTGAGACACTGCACAAATAAATACCAAAATTAATCTAAAATTTATAGAATGCGACAAAACAATCACATAGAGGTACATAATCACTAAACCTCGTTCAGATCACATAATTATATTACACCCTCTTAATAAAAGTAGAATTTGGCTATACGTATTTTTTGAGTAAAATTAAAAAAAGCTTTCAAAACAAAATCAGAGTTCCCCTTGATGGAATAAAAATTCTAATTACCTGTGCTTTCCTTTTACTTAGGATATAAGGCGAGTAAATAATTATTTTCCCCCCTTGCGCTATGTTAATAGACGCATTTGACTCCTTTTAATGAGTGAATAAAATAATGGTCAAATCGAAGAGTCGACATATTGGTTATTGACAAAGAAAACCAATTAGGGTACATAATAGACCCAACTATAAGATTTGAAATTGGCAAAGAACAACCTGAAGAAATTGTACGGCTAACCTACTTTGCATAAATAATGATAAAGATAAAAATTTAAATATTACTTATAGATACATTCCGAATGAAGACCAAAGCAATGTTAACTTTTTAGGTTTTATTTTAGACAACAATTTGACGTGGGAGGATCATATTAGAAGCATTGAATCAAAAGTATGGAAAGGTGTGTACTTATTACGTAGACTTAGGTTATGTGTAAGTTTTAAAGTTTTAAAAACCGTTTATTTCGCACAAATACACAGTCATTTGAGCTATGGTACACTTCTATGGGGACATCAGTCATCCAGTAATAGGCTTTTTATATTGCAAAAAAAATGTATAAGATTAATGTGTGGTCTTCCTGAACGTGCTCACTGTAGATTAAGCTTTAAGCAGTTAGGTATAATGACAGTTCCTGCTATATTTATTTTTCAAACTTTAATGTACATGAAAGAAAATTGTAATCAATATGAAGTATTAGGCTCTACTCATAATTATACCACCAGAAATAGAGATAGTATAGGATATTTTAAATGTAACTATACAAAAACTCAAAAGTGCTTTTATTATCAGTCTGTCAAGTTTTACAATGCACTTCCCTTGTCTGTTAAACAACTACCAGTCCTTAAATTAAAAAAAAAGTCTTAATGTAATTTTATCAAGTCATTGTATTTACAGTACTGAGGAATTTTTTGATATTGACTTTGGTAACTTTAACAATCTGTAACATTGTATGTGCATATGTGTAATATCTGTAATATTGTATCTGTTAACATGACTATTGTAATATAATTGATGATCTCAATTGTTTCTACAATAAAAATTTATTTATTCATTTATTTATTTAATTAATAGAGAAAAGAAACAAATTTATGAACCTGTCATTCCTTATTTTAAAGAAAACTATAAAGTTAAAAATATAGAAGTGATTGTGGCTTACTGATTGGATCCAGAGAGACCATCCCAAATGTTTTGTATTTATTTTGGAAGAAGTTTAGACTGAATTGTGATATTTTGATTAGGATTTTTGCGGACATTTGCCATCACTGATTAGTAAAAAACAAGTTTCACGACGTTTCGGGATCTGGAATCTGATCCCGTCTTCAGGTGGAAGAAAACCTAGAACATAACAAGATTAGTAACACATAGCCAGGAAAACCTGGACAAAAACACAGCTAAAACAGAGAACTGTAAAAGCAGTCACGAAAACAATAAGCTGAAAAGAAAAACAATACTCAAAATGACACAGGAATCACAAGTATCAAGAATCACCAGACAGGAGAGAGCACGTCCACACCCAATCACAGCTGAGCTTAGACTGGTGGGAGGAAAACAAATGGCGGCGGCAACGGAAATGGCGGCGACCACAGCCAACCAAATCACGGCGCGCTACCGGTGGCGAAAACCTGAAACAGAGACATGTGATATGCAAATACCGTGTGTCTGTGTTTTTTAGTTAATTTTTAACCTGATTTTGCCCCTTGGCCTTGCTACGGGTTAACATGTTATGAGAATTTTGAACAGAATTGTTAGTAATTACCCTATTTGCTGACACTTTATTTTCCCTGTCTTTCAATTCTTTGTTTAATATTGGTAACCATACTGGCCTTATTTCAAGTGAAGATTGGCTGATTGGTTGGTCTGCTAGTTTTATGTATGAAGCTTCAATTAGTTTTCTTTTGAAAAAATGAGGTGATTTGGTTGGCTGTGGGCGCCGCCATTTCCGTTGCCGCCGCCATTTGCTTTCCTCCCACCAGTCTCAGCTCAGCTCTGATTGGGTGTGGACGTGCTCTCTCCTGTCTGGTGATTCTTGATACTTGTGATTCCTGTGTCATTTTGTGTATTGTTTTTCTTTTCAGCTTATTGTTTTCGTGACTGCTTTTACAGTTCTCTGTTTTAGCTGTGTTTTTGTCCAGGTTTTCCTGGCTATGTGTTACTAATCTTGTTATGTTCTAGGTTTTCTTCCACCTGAAGACGGGATCAGATTCCAGATCCCGAAACGTCGTGAAACTTGTTTTTTACTAATCAGTGATGGCAAATGTCCGCAAAAATCCTAATCAAAATATAAAATCACCATCACCAACAATGAATTTCAAACAATGAATTGTGATACTTTAAAACAAATTTCTACTGTAACACTGAACAATTCTATTCTAATTTTAAGACATCATTTTCATTCATAATGCTCTAAATCAATATTGTTAATGTCAATTGTAATCAGCATCCTTTGTATGTAGCAGCTTTCCCAATGGGGGAAGAAGGAGTTGAATAAAGATCTGTCTCCCAGCGGGAGTAAAGTGATTACTTTGCCTCCTGGCGGGAGACATTGCAAATGTTAAAGCTCGTCGGATAACAGCGCCGCTTACAGCTCATTATTCGGATAGGAATGGATGTATATTGATTGTGTCTTTATTTGTTATTGCAGCTAAAGGAACAATTTTGCGTATATTTCTAGAGTAAACACAGGGCCGCGTAGAGCAGCTAGTACTCTCTCTCCCGAAAATTGTTGCCAACAATTTTAGGGAACGTTTCAAATCGTCCATATGTGCAGAGCGTCCAGATTGTGTTGGGTCTTGTTAAGTTATAGTTAGTTCCGTTTTTTTGCGTTAGGTTAGTTTAAATCAGTTTAGTGTTGGTTAGTAAATTTTTTATAACGCATTTGGATGCCTGGACGTTTTGAAACGTACCACAGTTTTACTTGCAATAAAATGTTGTACTTTACCCACTCAACACACACAAATATTCATTTCTTATAGCACATGTCCTGCCACACTGGGGAGAAGGTCTACGTCTACGCGTGTCCTAAGTGTGCCTACGAGACAACAGATATCAGCCACATGAAGAACCACTCCCGCACACCCGGAGGGGTCAAGCCTCACACCTGCACTCTGTGTGAGTACAGAAGTACTAAGAATGTGGCTAGACACATGAGAACTCATACTGGGGAGAAACGCTACCCTTGCCCGCACTGTGAGTATAGGTCTACACGGAAGGACCACCTTGATAGGCATATCAAAAGCCATCACTGCCTGCACACTGCAGTAAAATAAAATACCCATATAATAGTGTAATATATAAAGTGATTTAGGACTCTAGGCCATTTTAAGATATTGTTTATAAGAAGGTCAGCAGGCGTACCTGAATGAAGTATAGGACACTTCATTCTATAACCTCACTATCCCTCATGGTGATAGAACACACAAATAAGTACAACAGTACAACTAAGTAGAATATTTTACTGCCACTGGCGCCATTCTCGATCAGGTTGTCAACTTCAGGACTTCCTGGTTGAGAATGGTATTGCAATACTTCACTTATGTTGCATTTATTTGTTTGTCCAATGTTTTATCATTACGAATACCTCATTCAGGTAAGCCTGGTTTCCTAAATAATCTTGGAGTAATATCTAGTTATCTATTGTAGGTCCTGACTTATTACTTTAAAGGTTTTGTTGGCTTTTCCTACATATTTTAAAATTAAAAATGTAGTTAATTTAGTTGACTGTATAATTGCTGAATCAGGATAAAAATTTTTATTTTTATTTTTATAATAAGCAGATGTTATTGTTGAAAGGTCTGGTCCAAATTTCAAGAATATTATTATTAAATGAAACCTCATTGATATAAAATAAAACTGGGTTCGTTGAGAAGGGGTTTCTATATTATTTTTTAAACTACATTTCCATATGGTAGGTTTTTGAATTTCTTTTTGGTTTGCCTCAGCTAACCTTACCACAGCACATAATATTTGACTAGTATAGGAATATACGAATCGTAGTTAACTTAATTAGGAAAAACAAAATGGTATTGTTTTAATTTTAGAGATAATAATAATAATTAGTTTGTATTCTAATAACTTTGCATTGAAGAGAAGAGAGTAAGAAATTTTAGATGCTGTTATTCCTTTTTGTTTTTGCGAAAATATACTTATCAGGATTAAAAAGTAAAAAGGTAGTTTACTTCATTGCTACTGAATATAGTATTAATTAAAGAATGGGCGTGTTCAGCGGCAGTCACCGGTGGCTAACCGGTTACCATAGTCACTAATAGGCAAATCCACCGCATCTTGACAATCAACAATGTCCGGTTACTTACCGAATCCACCGTAAACACAACATCGGTGGATGCACAATAATGGTCGGTAGGTGGTACGTCCACCGCTACCGTTCACTTATAGGTTAGTAGATTACCCACCGGTGACTGCGGCTGAACGCGCCCAATAAGACTCTGTTTAGTTTATATTCAAAAGTAAGGCGCAGAGATTTTCTGTATGATGTTTTTGTTTCAAAATAAACTAAACATTTAGTAAAATGTCTTTGTATGTTTTAAACCTTCACAAAGAAATTTCCATCTATATTAATAAAAGAGGATATTGTTTTGTAAGTTTATCCATATATTTATTATATTTGAAGTTTTGGGCTCGGGCACCGTAGGACCGTTTGGCATGAAACTTTTGTACACGTAATATGTAAAAGAGCACGGAGAATGTTCTATAAGCAAACTAGATTCGGCTGTGCGGTCTATTTTAGTTTAAAGTCAGCTGGCTGAACTGTCAAAAGAGGAAATTCGTTATCTTGGGTATGACAAAATGTTGTTTGGGTACGGAAATAGTATAGGCCTATTACCAAGATGAGTAGAAAAAAATAGATGGTCCCGTATCTTACGTTTGTTCTTATGACGTATTCGTGTCTACTTCCAGCTGTGAATTCTGAAATAAAATACTATTGAAGGAAGGTAAATTTGATGACGTATTTACGTCTACATCAGCTGGTCAGTGATGATGGGTTAAAATGGAACCACCGACTGGTTTAATTCTATTCATCCTGGTATACTACATTACTAGGCCGGAAAGTACTGTTTTTCCAGATTTTTGTAGATATCTGCTGTATGGTAACAGGCTATTTTCATATGCAGAGTGATGAAAAAACTATCTCAAAATCGCAAAAACATAAATTGATTATTAGTCTAGTAAAATTATACAATGTAGTATATTAAAGGTTGGGTAGTGGCGATTTTTTTTTATGTTGTTAGTGTTGTTAGGGAATTTATTCTTCGTTAAATTTGTAATTTGGTTATTTTCTGTACGATGTTTAGTTTTTGAAATATATGTTGGAATTTGAAAAAAGCACCAGTAATTGGCGCGCTCTGTAGCAACCCGGGGAAGCTCAAGGTCGAAAACTTAGATTTTATGTTATCAGCTCAACACTAACAACATATCCAAAAATCGCCTCTACATTTGGCGCATTATATCTTGACACTTGGGAACCCTTTACACCTAAAACAATTGGCGTGGAGTGAAATTCATCAGAAACCACAGCTGATTCGTAAAGTTGTACTAGCCTGACATGTCAGCATTTTCCAATAGTTGTCAGTGTATATCCTAATTAATTGTCATTTGTAAACAAAAAACAGTGCTATACTCAATTATACGTTCACCTTTTAGTGCAGGCCTTATGGGAGATAGGTGTTCTATTATCTGTGCTGAGTATATTTATTTGTTTACAAATATCCATAACATGTTGTTAAAAAATAATCAGCTGATTATAAAATTATTTGGCTAGTACAACTCAATTTGCCACATGAAATACACCATGGTGTAAAGAAAATACCCCCCTTGCAGCAGACCTGCATACTCAGCGAATTTCTAATGCAAAAATATTTCTATCCAACATAGCGAGATATGGCATGTTTTTGAATCTCCATAAGAATATATAGGGAATGAGTATGCAGGTTTGCTGCAACAGGTATGAGAAACTGGGTGATTTTAATTCAATATTTAGTAGATCTTAACTAGAAGAAGCGATGTACCAAGTTTTAACAGGATATGTTAAGAAAAATTAATGTATACCATTTTTTTATTTCCCATTAGGATAACATGGGGAATGAGTATGCAGGTTTGCTGCCACAACAATGAACTTTTCGGGGATTTTAGACTAAAATACATTAGACCTCATCTAGATGAAGCCACAAACCAAGTATTATTAAGATATATTGAGAAACAAGCGAGATATAGAATTTGACTTATTTCCCATAAGGTTAACATTGGGACAACGTACTGCGTTTACCACTTTCGGTATCTCGGCAACCAATGGACATAGAGCAATGATTCAAAATACTAAATTGTTTGTTTTTTCAGCTGAATCCAATGTTACTAACCAAAATTCAATTATTTTAATTTTCCTGTGTGAAAAACCCCAAAAAACCATCTTTGGGGGGGTTTTCCCCCTTTACCCTCCCTTCTAGTGGTCCGATCGGGCTGGTTTTCGAACTCGTCTGAATGATTACTACTTTACACGCCTGTGCCAAATTTTATTCCGATCGGACCATTTTTGTGAGCGCTATTGTGCTTACAGACACATATATAGATTTATATATAGATATATATCTAGAAATTTGAACGAGTGGTGTTTTTGCTTCTGGGGGCCCCAAAACGAAAAGTTATTGTGGTCTTGGGCTTAGGTCTTACCATGAGACCTACGGTAATAGCTTCTTCCCTACAGGGGAAATTCGCTAAAAGAAAGGTGTGTGCAGGGTCAGCTGGTGTGACATAGTTGGGCTCACGCAACTAGCGCTAACGACGATTAAAATACAAATCAATTAATACAACTCAATCAAAATATTAATGTGTACAATGTACAATCTTACTTCTGCCGTCGTATCGCTAGGTCTGCTAGTTTCTTGAGCCCAACTACGACATACCAGCTGACTGTTGACACACCTTTCTTTTTTCTTTACACCATTAAATACACAGCTAATGGAAATTCCATACTGAAAGGTGAATGTGGAACTGAGTATAGAAGTGACATGGATTCACCTATTTAAATATATCCCGGGTGTCTTAAAAGTCCGATCCCCCCTTGTTTATTTTTTTTATTATTAGAGATAAAAAGATCAATTATTGGCAAAAATTACATGAGCAAAGGAGGAAGTTTTTGATGTTTCAAAGTGTTCACCTCATCCCTAAAATGGGATAGTTTGGGGGTAGTTAAAAATGTCAAAAGGGGGAACCCCTCTTAGTTGTGAAACATTATTTCAAAGGTTCTAACAAAATAAGAATAATGGTGCTAACTGAAGGTCTCCAAGTTGATTCTAAGCAAAGTTATAGCACCCAAAAGTTTGTTTGGATTTTCGCACGGAATTTTGTTTATTGATTTTAAGTAAAATTGATGTACTCGTCCTATATGAGCAAGTAGTATTCTGATGAATAAAGTATCAAATTATATTCTATATGCATTTAAAGCTGAATTTCAAAAACTAAAAACTTAAAACCAAAACATTCCACCAAGTGGTCACTTTTCAGTTTTGGTATAACAAGTTGTAAGAGTATTCAAAATGATTTTAAAATGACTAAATATTAAATGCTGATTAAATGTTATATTAATTTTTTTTAAGAAGGTGGCGGCCTCTTTTTACCTTGCATTTGCCTCCCCCCCACATGGGTCTCAGGCCTGTGCGTGGAAGTTATCAAGCAAACCCAAGGAGTGAGCTGGTACAGTACAAGGATGAACAGTACTGCTAAAAGTATGCGGCATCATCGGGACTCGATCCTGCGATGCTGCCGCCACAGAACCGGGGCCGAGCGCTACCAACTGCGCCACCAACTCACTGCATGACTATATTTAATTATTGACTATATTTATTTGCATGACTATATTTAATTATTGATTGACAATGTTTACATAAGATTTTACTGAGTTTAATTTTGAAATCCATAGGGTGATTTCTGGAATGTAAAAGACAAATTTTTTCCCAAATTTATCAAACCCCTTACCTAAGAATAATATTGATTCAACAAATTATACAAAAATATGTCAACTCTATTAACGAACAATTCTAACCAAATGACCTATATGAATACTTAACAAACAAAGATTTTCTTTTACTTAACCCTTAACACAAATGACTTGCCTATTTTGAAGAATGACTTGCATTTTTTCGAGCCATTAGGACATATTTGTTATCTTATTTCAGTTTTACCTTTCATCCACAGCATGAGAATATCAGTTACTGTGCTATTCCTCTCCATCTTGTGGAATTGTTCTTCAAAGATTTTGTTTTTTGATAATTTTGAGCCAAAATATCCCTTTTCCTTGAAAGAAGTATTTGATTCATCATTCTTCACCAAAACTATATGCGTTTGGAGTGTAAAAGGGCATGATAACCAAAGATCTCAATATGTTCTGACACAGATCTACAAATTTCACTACTACAACTACACCATCATCCATAAAGTGTATGGACATGGGGAGTCCCTTATCAATGTTACACAGTGCATGGATAATGTTGTGTTTAACTTGGATTTCTTTTTCCACCGTGTACTTTTTCAGGACAGTAAACCTACTGAACGTCATGTATTCCTGGTAATTGATACTTTGGGAACTGACATCCAAGGAATGAAAAAGGTCGATGATGAAATGTTCAAAATTTTGTGGACAGCTAAAATGGTCTTTTTAACAGAATATCAGGTTTATAAGTATAGTTCACCTTATTTCCCACCTAGAAAATTGGAAAAAATTTATTCTCTAGTGGATCTGAAGAATGAACAAGTAAAAAACTTGAAAGGAAGAACTGTCAACATCGGGACATTCAATTGCTCTTTGTTTTCCATTCTGAAAGGTCCCATAAACTCAGGTAAAAAGAGTTTGGTTATTTTAAGGGAATAAATAGTTGCAGGATTGGTTTCTTATAGCCTCAGGTGATCATTAAGAACTAAATATATCGATCATTGAGAAAAACTTAAAATTTCAATCAAAAGCACTGTTAACTTCAAAAGCAAAAATAAATAGCATGCATATTCTGTACCGTCATAAGTAATGGATCTCCAAGTTTTTTGGGATGGACTGCATATAACCGCTTGCAGTTGTCAGAGTTAATTGCCAATGTTTCGTAAATGTCGCAGCTCTCCATCTTTAGGGTGCTTGTTGTTGCACACAAAATTCTTGCAGTAAATAATTAGTGTTATTCATGATCACTAGATGGAGAACCGCAATGTCTCCGAAACATTGGTAAGGAACTTCGACATTCGTATACAAGTATACAGACTATTCCAGAATACTTTGAGCTAAAATCTAGTGAAGACAACTGCGGAGGCCTTCACTCGTTACTGAATGGATAATGCAGGTGTCGCATCAGTCGACAACATCAAAAAGAGTAGAATGTTGACCCACCCTCACACAATCATAAGAATAGAAACCTAAAGTACTTGTGATTCCCCTATTTTCAATTCCCCCATCAGAAGAAATTTTATATAACTGAACGATTGAAGACATTTAGATTTATAAGTACAAACTATATCCATTGTAGAAGTCATTGGCTTCATGCTTGGAGCTAGATGAACAATCCCAGAATTTTTTTAGGGTTTAGTTCACCTAAAAAAACAATCTTCGAAAAAAATTCTCAGTTAACATTTTAAGAAACCATTAATACAGTAACTAAATTAATAACAAGAATGACTGCCCATTGATTGATGATCATTAATTGTTGTTGAAGTAATCATTCAAAAAATTTTCAAAATTCATATGAAGTACATTCTGCAATCTTTGTTTTAGAAACTCAAAACCACTGAAACATTAAGTCCTCATTATTCCACATTTACCCTTAGAACCCACATAAGTCCACATTTACCCACAGAACGTTTTCCATGATAGACTCTTTCAGTCTTCAATCTACTTTCTATTTCCTGATCCAATTTATTTTCCAGGAAACCATGATGGCATTGAAATGCGAATAATGCAGCAATTGGCAGTTTACTTGAACGTGACCCCAAACTACATCAACGCCGGAGGGTGGGGGTGGATGTTCGACAACGGGACGTGGAACAGCGGGTTGGCCGGACTGCTGCAAGACGGGAAGGCGGAGATTGGCTTCTGCAACATCTGGAACACCTTTCATTACAACCGAGTGGTGGCACTGGGACCCCAGTGGAACCAGGTGGGAACCCAGCGGCAAGGCCGTAGCCAATGGGGGGGGGGGGGGTCAGGGGGTCAAAACCCCCCTGAAGATTTTAATAAAATTGCGTTAAAATGAAAGGTTAGAAAGTTATTTTTTTCACTTCCTCTAACCTCAGAGCCCAAAACCCCCAAAAGATTTTCCTGGCTACGGCTTTGCCCAGCGGTCTACTTCAGTTACAGTTAGGGAATGGAGTTCCTGGGTTTTATACTTGTTGATGTTTACGTCAATTTATAGCAGAGGCATTACCAGGAGTGGCAGGTTTGCAAGCTCGAGACCCCAGAATTTTTCAATTTTCAATTTAGAAAAAAATATTTTTGGGAGCAATTGCAACTCTATTAAGGTGCTGTAAATCCATGCTTTAAGAATAAAAAACAAAAATTCTCAATGGAAGAGCATGATACCCTATTAAATTGTATTTCCTGCAAAAGTTTATGCCAAGCTCTTTCCAATCATATCTTAATTATTGAAATCGGTTCAGATATGTAGGAGGAGTCTTCATCACAAAAAAACCCTATTGTATTAAACAAATATTAAAAATGAAATAGTCTCTACTTAAGAGATTCATCTAAATTTATTGATCGAATGGATGAATGAAGGGCACATCACAGAAAGAAGTTGGAATATGTTAGCCAATGTCTCTAATCATTTTCTTTCACAGATGTACCTAACTTTCATCGTCCCTCGACCTGTCATGATACACGGCTACTGGATGACTATTGTCACGCTCTTCCATAGAAGTGTTTGGATCCTTCTGCTGGTGATATGCTTCATAGTCACCATTCTCTTTTGGAGGTTCAAAAAAAGCCATCAAAACTATTTATTGTCAGGTAGTAAAAAATCTAACAAATTTAATTTTTTAGCCTCTAAATGTCTATCTCTAATGTGTCGGTATCCTATTACTTTAAATGAGCAATGAATCTCGAAAACGGCTCTAACGATTTTGATAAAATTTTGCATGTAGGTGTAGTTTTTATTTTTAAGTTCACCTACGTGGTTGAATTTGCTGTAGAAACACAAATTTTTTAGAAAAATTCAATTTAAAATTGATAATTTTTAACATGGGGTCATATGAGTTGCCAAAAACAACAATACCCCCGTCGCAGCAGACCTGCGTACTCAGCGAATTTCCATAGGATTTATTTTGTATATGTGAGCATTCAACTTGTTTAAAGGAAAGTATCATTTGAATATGTTAAGTAAATAATATACTAAAAACGCATATTTAATCATTCATGAGCTTTAAACATGAGGAAAATTAACAAAGAGACCATATTGGTTTTCATTAGTAATACATACACTTTTGTATTTTATATAATTCTTAGTCTTTTAATTTTTAATAACTGTAATCTTGTTATAGATTTTAAATGTCAACAAACATATAACCAATGAACTCAAAACACCCAAAACAAACAAATAATTCAATCTCACGAAAAAATTAAATTCAATCATATGGTCAGTTTTATAGTAATTAAAACATCCCTTTTGCAACAGACCTACATCTCCCGTCAATTTCAATAAAACATATTATCAATCCTCATAATTAAACATATCATATATTATGCTACATTTTCAGGTAGTTCAGACCGAGACATCCCCCCCCTCCAAATGCTCTTACTTTCTTTATAAAATTTAAAAATAATTTATATTTTTTGATATAGTATATATTTTCTGCAAAATCTTGATCAATGAACTCTAACTATTCAAAATAAACACAAATAAAATATTCAACACCTGCAAATTTAATCATATGTTCAGAATTGTATTTTTAAAAAACATCTCAAATCAGGGTGACTATACTTTTTGGAGGGAAAAATTAAAAACAAAATATTGGACAACGTACTGTGTTTAGCACATCCAATATTATCCAATATCTAAGCAACGGATTGACGTAGAATAATAATTCAAAATGCTAAATGGTTTGTTTTTTTAAGCTGAATTCAATTTTGACAATTAAGTTTAAAAATAATTAGTAAAAAGGTGTTAAATCTTGAAAATAAATTTTATTTTGTGAAAAAAACCTTCTTAGAGTAAATCAATCTTGCTGGTTTGCGAACTCGAAGTCATGAATGACACATTACACGTTTTTTCCAAATTTCATCAAGATTGGACCGTTTTTACAAAAGTTATCGCGCCTACGGACAGGTATATATATATATATATATATATACATATATATGAAAATGAACGAACGGTGTTTTTGGGGTCTAGGGACCTCAAAATGAAAGAATAACATGGTCCCGGGCTTAAGTCTCACCGTGCCGCCTACGGTAATAGCTACTTCCCTATAGGGGAAATTCGCTAAAAAAGTAAACAAAAGAATCATCCAGCTGTTCATGACAAAGCCACTTTTATAGCACGTTGCCAGTACAGTAGAATAGAACAGGGATAATATAATTGAGTACAGATTGCTCATGGAGTATTATCCCCATCTAAAAATCCCAAACAGGTAAACAGCTGTGGTTTAGGTTAATTATAAATAATTAATATCAAAGCAACAACGAGTATTTGTTTACATAAAGGTGAATTTATGATTAAGATTTACTAAATTTAAATCATCAGTTTAATGTTTTTTAAGTTCGCAAATACAATAAGTTAGTTTAAGTTAGGAAATAGAGATAAGCAAATTCTCAAAAATCTACAAAGAACAAGTTTATTTCATTAGGACAAGGTTCATATAAGAAAAAACGTGATATTATTCAACTCAATCCACCTCAAACTTCAGTTTGTACTTCAAAATTTAGATGCTCAGAAAATTTATCATTATTTATGAAATTTATTATTACTAGAGGCTTGAAGGGGCTAATAGCTCCCAAGCATAATCCTTCTTTACTATAGTACAAAATACCTTCTTAGAAAATAGGCTTTTGGATCCACAAAATTGCAATTTCAGTATTTTCCCCGAGTCCCTGAGATGGAGACCTTCAGTTTCAGCCCCCCCCCCCCCATCATCCTGCAACCTTCCAAACGCCCTCAATTTCTTCGCAAATATTTCGCTAATGTAATTAGGTATATATATATATATATATATATATATATATGTATAGATCATTTGGTATTAAATCTGCATCGTTATAACACAAACTAAACAAACGTACTTAACTTTTTATAATTTTAAATCATGAAAAACTCAAACCCTTAATTATTATAAAATCAGAAAATCTTAAATTTAAAATATTTTTTGTTATAGTACATTGAACGTGTATAGTTAGCTGCATTTTGAAACAAATCCCACATGTCAACATCTACCATATGGCTTTGAATCAAGCATTAGCACCACATGTTTAATGTAAACAAAGCAGACGTTTTTCAATCTTTTCAATCCCAATGCATTTTAAATGGAAAATATTTTTCGTTACTTCTCATTTTTTGGTATATTTGGACATAATATGCTATTTTTCCCGACCCCCTGGGGCAGAGACCTTTCATTTGAGCCATCTCCTGTCATCCTGCGAGCGCAAACTCTCACAACTTTGATTTTTTTAAATCGCTTACAGAATTAATAATATAGATAGAGAAGATAGATTATTTGTGACGTAAGATCATATAATTTGCATTTTCTGTGATATTGTAATCAGTTAACGAATGGCAGTGTCGAGCAATTCATGAAGGCACCGTTGGGATATACAACATTCGTCACAGCGCTTGGCCACTGAAACGAGCAATGAGAGCATCGATTAGAAAACAAAGACCGGATAAATTCAATGAACAAAACTTAAACTTCAGTAAATCAAATTACAAAGCTAATTGTCATTGTGGGGAGTATTATGAACATGTATATTTGAAAATGTCACTGCTTTTCTCCGAGCGAAGCTCGGTCCCCAGATATTAATGTATTATGATGAGTGTAAAACAATATTCTGATTTCAGCACGACGTGAAGACTAAATGCATGGAAAAAACAAACTACGTAACAATTACAATTATGGTATCAAATTAAAGGTCTCAGAATTGCTATATATACCAAATATAAATGGTATACAGACAGTCTACACATCGTAAACCCTAACATTTTTTTAGAGAAGCTGCCACCAAGAAATGCCCTTGTTAAGTTCTTGTTTCTTGTGATGTGTAAAACTGCCTCCAAACCATTTATAATTGGTACCATAGTGATTGTGAGATTCAGACCTTTAATTTGATACCACATTTGTATTTTTGTAGTTGACTATGACTTTGTAAAGAGTAGTTTAGAATTGACTTTTTTTCACGCAGGCGCCGCACGAATAAACTCTCTCACAAAACCTAAGTTATCAACCAATCTGCGGCAGCTATTTTTTTAATATGATTAAAAATTTTAACTCTTTAGCAACAATTTCCACCATTTTTTATTTTACCTGACCAAAAAATCAAAAAAGGAGCAGCCGACTACTTTTTTCATGTCAAGTTTTAAAGTTGAATAAAAACTTTAACTTTATTTAATTTTTTAAAATTGAAAAAAATTATATTTGAAAATGATTGACACTATTACAGTTTAAAACAAAGGACTCTTCACATGCAAAATTTCAACCTTAAGCCTCAATGCTGAATTGTATAAAATACGAGTTATTTGAAACGTGAGCACTGCTAGTTTACGCGGTTTTAAACGCAGTTTCATGTTTCTATACCTAGACAATACGGCGGCCCAGACTTCATTTGCTGTAATGCTAGTAAGATAGGCATGCTCCGTCTGTTTTGTAGTATGTGGTCACTGGGTGAGCTTTACATTGAAAATGGTCGTGGTTTGTGAAACAGGAGAAGCAACTGAACTGGCCTCAGGTTTGCTGGTCCTCAGTTTATCCAAACGTTTTTCAGAAGCCATAACGTATTTCCCTTGCTTTCAGACACATAGGCTCTCGAATACAAGGACTACAGAATGAGAGTGGTATTTTCTGACATCCTCCTCAGATATTATCTCACGATATCTCTATTTTTTTATATTGTACAATATAACTCAGTTAAAATAGTAACCTCTAAAAAGCTGGTTAATTTTCATCCACAGCTTCCAACTGCACATTTCATATTACAGTAGAGCGCCGATTATCCGAACTAATTGGGGACAAGGGGTGTTCGGATAACTGAATATTCGGATAATCGAACATGAAAAGACAACATTTTAAAATTATATATGTAACGTAATTCTTAGTAGTAAAAAGGCTAAAAAATTATCAAACAAAAATTATGAAATCTATCAGGATACATGGATATCCCGGTGCGACGGGAGTTTCGGTTGGCACGCGAATTTGAATTGCTTGAGAATCATGTTCAAAATATGAATCATTTCGGCGTTCGGTTAACCGACGGTTCGGATGACCAACGTTCGGATAATCGGCGCTCTACTGTATGTTAACTGTTTCTTCAAGTTGACAAGTGTTTAAGTGAGTTTTTAAAACTTTTTGAATGGGAACGGTCCAAACCCAGATCTTGCAACGCAAACCTTGCTTGTTTAAGAATTGATTATTCTTAAATCATTTAGATATTATCATCTCCTTTAAATATTTGTATTCTTTAATATTTTGGTTCAATAATTTTTATTGTTTTTTATTATTAAGAATGTTGTTTGTAATTTGTGTATGAGGTTAAGTGGCAGAGGGGACTTTGAAGTTCCCCACTTGTATTTTTGTATTTTGTATTTTTGTAGTTGACTATGACTTTGTAAAGAGTAGTTTAGAATTGACTTTTTTTCACGCAGGCGCCGCACGAATAAACTCTCTCACAAAACCTAAGTTATCAACCAATCTGCGGCAGCTATTTTTTTAATATGATTAAAAATTTTAACTCTTTAGCAACAGTTTCCACCATTTTTTATTTTACCTGACCAAAAAATCAAAAAAGGAGCAGCCGACTACTTTTTTCATGTCAAGTTTTAAAGTTGAATAAAAACTTTAACTTTATTTAATTTTTTAAAATTGAAAAAAATTATATTTGAAAATGATTGACACTATTACAGTTTAAAACAAAGGACTCTTCACATGCAAAATTTCAACCTTAAGCCTCAATGCTGAATTGTATAAAATACGAGTTATTTGAAACGTGAGCACTGCTAGTTTACGCGGTTTTAAACGCAGTTTCATGTTTCTATACCTAGACAATACGGCGGCCCAGACTTCATTTGCTGTAATGCTAGTAAGATAGGCATGCTCCGTCTGTTTTGTAGTATGTGGTCACTGGGTGAGCTTTACATTGAAAATGGTCGTGGTTTGTGAAACAGGAGAAGCAACTGAACTGGCCTCAGGTTTGCTGGTCCTCAGTTTATCCAAACGTTTTTCAGAAGCCATAACGTATTTCCCTTGCTTTCAGACACATAGGCTCTCGAATACAAGGACTACAGAATGAGAGTGGTATTTTCTGACATCCTCCTCAGATATTATCTCACGATATCTCTATTTTTTTATATTGTACAATATAACTCAGTTAAAATAGTAACCTCTAAAAAGCTGGTTAATTTTCATCCACAGCTTCCAACTGCACATTTCATATTACAGTAGAGCGCCGATTATCCGAACTAATTGGGGACAAGGGGTGTTCGGATAACTGAATATTCGGATAATCGAACATGAAAAGACAACATTTTAAAATTATATATGTAACGTAATTCTTAGTAGTAAAAAGGCTAAAAAATTATCAAACAAAAATTATGAAATCTATCAGGATACATGGATATCCCGGTGCGACGGGAGTTTCGGTTGGCGCGCGAATTTGAATTGCTTGAGAATCATGTTCAAAATATGAATCATTTCGGCGTTCGGTTAACCGACGGTTCGGATGACCAACGTTCGGATAATCGGCGCTCTACTGTATGTTAACTGTTTCTTCAAGTTGACAAGTGTTTAAGTGAGTTTTTAAAACTTTTTGAATGGGAACGGTCCAAACCCAGATCTTGCAACGCAAACCTTGCTTGTTTAAGAATTGATTATTCTTAAATCATTTAGATATTATCATCTCCTTTAAATATTTGTATTCTTTAATATTTTGGTTCAATAATTTTTATTGTTTTTTATTATTAAGAATGTTGTTTGTAATTTGTGTATGAGGTTAAGTGGCAGAGGGGACTTTGAAGTTCCCCACTTGTATTTTTGTATTTTGTATTTTTGTAGTTGACTATGACTTTGTAAAGAGTAGTTTAGAATTGACTTTTTTTCACGTAGGCGCCGCACGAATAAACTCTCTCACAAAACCTAAGTTATCAACCAATCTGCGGCAGCTATTTTTTTAATATGATTAAAAATTTTAACTCTTTAGCAACAATTTCCACCATTTTTTATTTTACCTGACCAAAAAATCAAAAAAGGAGCAGCCGACTACTTTTTTCATGTCAAGTTTTAAAGTTGAATAAAAACTTTAACTTTATTTAATTTTTTAAAATTGAAAAAAATTATATTTGAAAATGATTGACACTATTACAGTTTAAAACAAAGGACTCTTCACATGCAAAATTTCAACCTTAAGCCTCAATGCTGAATTGTATAAAATACAAGTTATTTGAAACGTGAGCACTGCTAGTTTACGCGGTTTTAAACGCAGTTTCATGTTTCTATACCTAGACAATACGGCGGCCCAGACTTCATTTGCTGTAATGCTAGTAAGATAGGCATGCTCCGTCTGTTTTGTAGTATGTGGTCACTGGGTGAGCTTTACATTGAAAATGGTCGTGGTTTGTGAAACAGGAGAAGCAACTGAACTGGCCTCAGGTTTGCTGGTCCTCAGTTTATCCGACCGTTTCTCAGAAGCCATAACGTATTTCCCTTGCTTTCAGACACATAGGCTCTCGGATACAGGGACTACAGAGTGAGAGTGGTTTTTTTCTGTCATCCTCCCCAGATATTATCTCATGATATCTCTACTTTTTTATATTGTACAGTATAACTCAGTTAAAATAGTAACCTCTAAAAAGCTGGTTAATTTTCATCCACAGCTGCCAAGTGTACATTTCGTATGTTACTTGTTTCTTCAAGTCGGCAAGTGTTCAAGTGAGTTTTTAAAACTTTTTGATCGGGAACGGTCCAAACCCAGGTCTTGTTACTATCTTAACGGTGACCTTTTGTTAGATAGCATTATCAATTCATAGCTGAATGACAAATGACAACTGGACCCAGTATCAATCCTAGTCAGGATTCGGCAACCCTCAGGTTATAAGATGAGCATTTTCTACTCGGCTATTCAATCAATTTTTGACTTGTTTACTTAAGAACTTACTTTGTATAAAGAAAAAAATATAATATTTTTCTTTGCAGACTTAACTGAAAGTATTCTGACAGTGTTTGGCACATTTTTTGGCCAGACTTCATACTTGCCACCTTGTCATGCCTTCAGCCGCAGAGTCATTGTGAGCTGGTCTATTTTCAGGTAAATATTGTTCAAATGATAAAAATTTTCTCTATATTTAAAACTGCATCAAATATAATGCCCACAAAATGATTACAAGGAGAGAAAGTGAAATTTATCAACACTAAACTTATAGTTTTGGTTCAAATTAGCAAATGTTTTTCAGCGTAGGAGTAGGAGCACCATTTTTTAAGATCAAAACAACAAGAAGCCTCTGCTAAGTGTTACAAATGGGATTCAGAACTTGTAAAATCGGGAAAGTTTCAATGGCAAAGAACTCATTGCAATTAGAAAAGTCGACAAAACAATCAATCCAAAAGTGAATACCCCAATTATCGCTGCCTTGAAAGAATACAATTTATTTCAAAATAAGCTACCACAATCTCTATATTTGAATTGTATCTTAAAAAATATATTTTAAACAAAATTACCCATAAAACTGTGTTTTCAGTTTTTTTATGGCGTCCATCCTCAACAACACTATGATCTCTCGCCTCATGGTTCCTCATCAGTCGGAAAAGATTGACACGGTCAAAGATTTTGTCTTGGGAGGATATCACTGGGGGGAGGAGTTTTTCGTTAACTTCCAACGAGAAGTCTACTTCAATCCGGAGGTAAGGTTTGTGGAAGGTTTCAGTTTTGTGAAGTGAAGATCATAAAAATCATTCTCATTCTTCCTAAAATATTTTATCATTTCCACCTATTGCTCACAGTGGTGGTTTGTTTACAGGAGCACAAGAGCACATGAACCCCCTATGAAAAATTATGAGTAATATAATGCTTTTAACTAAAAACAAAATAGAATATCCGAAATAATTTAAAATGACAGTAATATGAGTAACAGGGAAAGGAAAGAGTCACATACGTCGCATTCGCTAATGCTAGACGGGTCCGACTGAGCTCGGAGCACAGCCACGAGGCAGCTCTTGCTCGCTTATGGCGTTGGAAGAGTCCATTTGTGGCCAGCGACGGGGGAGAAACCATAATTGCATTGTGCTTACGGAAATCCCTGGGAGCTGCTCACAAGTGTGCTCCTATAAGCCGTTTATGCACGCTGTCTTGTCACTTGTTATTATCATGGTTAGGGTGATGTTTAAAGTTTAACAATTTGTGAGTTTTGGTTGTTTTAAGATATTCTCTGCCGGAAAAAATTGTTAAACTTTCAGCCACGCTGAAATTTTTTTTTGAAGGAGTCAGTTACCTATGAGTTTGTTCATTTGCAAAACGGTGTCCAAAAGAATCCCCTATGATATAATCTGTGACGTAATAAGTTTGTGGTTGAGATCGGACATGAGCACCTGGGAATGATGTGATGTGGTTTTTGGCGCATTTTATCGCTATTGTCACTTTCACAACTCATTCTACTTTGTGAAAGTGCCGTACTAGAGCAAAAATGTGAAATTAGCGCCGCGGTGTAATTTTTATTAAAAAAGTGCTGCTCGTTGGTTTTTAATTTATTAAAAATGTTAGTAAAATAAAATGTGACTTTTTAAATCGACATATTATTCACAGAAAAACATAATAACATTGTCAAAGGAAGAATGATGGAGTGGGGGGGGGGGGCTATGTACAAACTGGTAATTTCCAGTTCCGGTACCTCAATTTTTACAAATCGAGCACTGCCAATAAGGTTTTTGAAAATAAAACAAAAAATATCAAGGTAAAATAAACATAACAAGTGAAACATATATAAATGAAGAAAACACCATTCTAAAAGACAATTGCTCATGATTGGCAAAATTGCTTTCCATATGATCAGGAGTCAGCATATAAATGATTTAAAAAAAATTAAATCAAGGTCAAAAAAAGTTCCTATAAAGGATTTTTGCTCGTGGGCAGCACGAATAAGTTGCCATACTCGGTTGATCCAAACATTCCAGTAATTTGCCCAGGTTTGGTCCTAGAGTCAGTCAAATGTCAAGATCCAGGCCGTCCTTCAGCCCAAAGCTGAAATCAAAATTAGTGCTTAGGGTACTTTCAAATGAAAGTTAAATTACTACTTTTCACTTTCATTCAAATCTGTTCATGAACTTAAAAAAATTTCATTTTTGTATTGTACAAGCCAAAAATATTTCAAAAATCATGTATTTTAACAGGATACTTGGCATAAGAAAATGGCAGCCCAATTTCAGTCTACACAACACAGCAGCAAGAAGAGGTCAGCACTGAACTCTAAGAAAATGGCTTTTCCCGTTCAAAAGTTGGGAAATGAATATGTGTTCATTGTGCATAAAACTATCGACCAATCACAAATCGAGAATTTTCGTCCCATGAAAGAACACATGAATCAGTTTGGTGTTTCGTTGATCTTCAGTAAGATGTCTCCGATGTTGGAGATATGCAAGTATCCGCTCCTCCGTTTCATGGAGACAGGTCTTGTGATGCACTGGAAAAATGAAGTCATCCTACACTATGGCTCACGAAAAGCAGCTCGTTTACTTGTGAATCCCCCGAGTGAATCATTGAGTGAATTCGAGTCATTGACAATAAACAATAATTTGGCTGCCTTCCAGATATTGCTGTATGGCTGGTGTCTGTCAATTGTTGTGTTAGTTATAGAACTATTCATCAATAGAAAGTTGCGAGTGAAAAAAATTCAGACTAAAAATCGAGAAATAGATGAGATACCCAAACCTTACTTTTACTGTGAGTAAATTGTTAAAATGTAAATTGAATAAGCATCTAGAATATGCCACGTACCAGCAGATCACAAAGGGAGGCAATATTTCATCCCATTCCTTTGTCATATTATTGGATGTAAAGCATCATTTAGCTGTTAAATGTTCCTATCCAATAGCAAAAAAACAAAAATTTTGGTGTGATGTGTCATTATCATATGGTAAAATAAAAATTTTGATTTTTTTTGCTTTTTTCTGTTTTGCATTATTGTTTTATATGTTTTGGATTTTTTGGCAAAAATGCTAGAAAATTCATATTTCCACTCCCACTATTTGTTGCACAACTACTGCAGGTGTAATGGTTTTTTAAGTTTTTGAAACAACTTTTGAAATCAAAATATTACACAACTTGGTAGGTTGCAGAAAAATAACTCAAAAGGATTACAGTAGAGCGCCGATTATCCGAACTAATTGGGGACAAGGGGTGCTCGGATAACTGAATATTCGGATAATCGAACATGAAAAGACAACATTTAAAAATTATATATGTAACGTAATTCTTAATAGTAAAAAGGCTAAAAAATGACCAAACAAAAATTATTCACTTAATTTTATTATGAAATCTATCAAAATACATTGATATCCCGGCGCAACGGGAGTTTCGGTTGGCGCGCGAATTTGAATTGCTTGAGTATCATGTTCAAAATATGAATTATTACGGCGTTCGGTTAACCGACGGTTCGGATGATCGACGTTCGGATAATTGGCGCTCTACTGTATTGTGAAAAAAAGACAAATATTTCATCAATTATTATAATTCTTACACATTATAAAACACTATTACGTACTTCAGTATTACATATTTACAACTACTCTATATCACAGGCAAAACAGTTAGGCTAAATTCCATCCAGTCTGTACAGAAGGTCTTCTCCAACATTCTGCAACACAAGAAAACCGATGTTAAAAGGGGAAAAATGTATCAAAACCTGGGGGTTTACAATCAGCTCCCACACAACCCTTAAACACTTCTAATCTTTAAAAACTAGACTTAAAAAAAAAATTAAAAAAATGAAATGAAGATTTGTTTTCTGATTGGTTAAAGTTATGAGTGTTATCTCTTGAAGTTCACTAGATAATCACTGCAACAACTATCAAAGATGAAACCATTCTGTCAACATTTTACCATACTAATGTTAACAGTTTTTGTTAGCTTCTAAAACATTTAATTTCAAAACCCAAGAATTCAGCAACAACTATATTTTACTCATTTATATGAAGACTAGATAAACAACCCGGTTTCACCAGTAGGAAAATAGAAAAACTTCCTTGGGTTCATGATTTATTTGATGTTTAGGTTTCCATGACAACTTCGTAGGCTTCCCTACAGTTTAACATTGAATCTTTGATGTATCCTGAGGGGATTTTTAAAAATCCGTTCTTAGTGGATGCATATGCCCTGAGAGGAACGTCCATGCAAAGTTTCAAGGTTCTTGGGATGTGCATTTATAAGTTAGTGGTTTTTGACAAGTATATAGTAGACACACTTTTTAAAATTAAAAAAGATCTTTTGATCTCTTGAAAAATCTACTTACTATCACAGCAACCAAGATGACTGCAGGACATTTAAACATAGCTCTTTTATTTGGTAACTAAATGGCACATAAGTCAGTTTCAGATGAAGATTTCTTCCACTAGATAATTGGGTCACACCCGAACATATACTGATGAAATCGCTTTGAAATTGAGCTCTGAAACAAAAGTACCGTAAATTATTGCTATAATTTTTATACTGTTTTTATGAATTGTAGCATAAATTACTGCTATAATTTTTGTACTGTTTTTATGACTTGTAGCATTTATTACATACAAGATAAAATAGTTTGAAAACACAATAACTTCATAAATAAATTGGATGAAAAATTAGTTTCGTTACCCTCTAAAATGTATAATGCTTAAAAGACAAATTGTTTCAAACATAATTGTTTCTGTATTGAAATAAATTTAGTCGAACAAACTGTTTCTTAGTTGGGATCTAGGTCGACCAAACTTCGAAACTGGCATCCACCCCTAGGGGTTTTATTGAATATAAAGTAACACTGATATTGACGACTTTACAAAAACACTAGACACACATTTGACACATAGGTTAGGGATAAAAACAGGGGTTTCAAAAAACTGGGTTAACCTCACTTTCGGTGGGGGAACACATTGCCGGCAACTGACAGATTGACAGATTCCTAGATCCCATCTGATTGACCTTCGGGTTTGGAATCGATTTTGGATCACAATATAAGGATTGTTAAGGTAAGAACTTATAATACAATATAGAGGAACTTTGAAATAGCGAGGGGTTTGAATTAAAGAGGTTAATGTGAATACAATTTGAATTGTTGAGGCCTGAATACTTAAATACCCCCGTTGCAGCAGACCTGCATACTCAGCGAATTTCAAATGCAAAACAACATGTATCAATCCAACATGGCGAGATTTAACATGTTTTTGTAAGCTCCATAAGAATAACATGGGGAATGAGTATGCAGGTTTGCTGCTACAGGTATTTTAAAACTGGGTGATTTTAGTTTAATATTTAGTAGATCTCAACTAGAAGAAGACATTTACCAAGTTTTATCAAGATATGTTGAGAAATAAGCGAGATATAGAATTTTACTTATTTCCCATAAGGTTAACATTGGGACAACGTACTGTGTTTACCACTTTCAATATCTCGGTTACCAATGGACATAGAGCAGTGATTCAAAATACTAAATTATTTGTTTTTTTGAGCTGAATGCAATGGTAGTAACAAAAATTGGATTATTTCTATTTTTCTACGTAAAAAACTCAAAAACCCCATTTTTTGGGGGGTTTACCCCCCTTAACCCCCCCTTCCGGTGGTCCGATCATGCTGGTTTACGAACTCGTCCGAGTGATTACCACTTCACATGTCTGTACCAAATTTCATTGAGATCGGACAATATTTACGGCCGCTATCGTGTTAACAGACATATATATATATATATATATATAGATGTATAGATATATAGATAAATAGATATATATATATATATGTATATAAAAATTCGAACGAATAGTGTTTTTTGCTTCTGGGGGCCCCAATATGAAAAGTTAACATGGTCTCGGGCTTAGGTCTTACCATGAGACCTACGGTAATAGCTTATTCCTTTAAGGAAATTCGCTAAAACATGTTAACATTGCAAAGCAAATTAACACCAATGGATTCAGAGTACAGGATTCACATTCATCTTTCAACAGGCTTGTTTTTTCCGCCTCATTCGAAAGTTGAGAGGCTTATGATGGTCTCCGTTCAAACTGTAAGGGTTGACTTAGAATTTTGGAGGTAATATTTCAAATTATATAAAAAAAACTTGACTTCTAAAAGCCCGACCTAGCTAGAGCAAACTAGCCTCAAGTTAAAGAGGCTACATTATGTATCAAAAACCTTTTCAAGTTTTCAACATATTTCTGATAAGAGGATTTTTGGATGAAATGGACAAAAGACACTAATTACAGAGGTTTTTGAACCATCCAGGTTAGAATTATTGATGTTCTACTCGATCGGTTTCACTCACCACACTTTAGTGTGAAGACACACACTCGGAGCACGTCTGCGCGTACTGACACGAGACTTCGCTGCAGGAGCAGCAGCTGTTGCTGCTATTGGACCTCCCGCCCTCCCCCACCACCTCTCCATACTCACTGTAGTCGTGGCAGTCACCTGATCAACACCAAACTTCCATCAACTTTGCTGCAATTTAAGTTAGTGAAAAGTCTGAGTTTTTCATATGTAGGAGAGGAAAGTTTTCTATCCTTCATTTGAAGAAGTCCCAAGCGGGACGAAATATCATGATTTTTGGTGACTATTGTGTTCTATGACCTATTTGAACTCGTTCAAAAGTAAGTTAGCTATCTTTTCTTCTATTACAAAAATGAAATCCTGGCCTAAAGCCTATCCCAGAAAAATTAACATATGTGAAGATGTAAACTGAAAGAATCACATTGTGGTAATGTAGCTTCTGCGATGCAATAATATGAACCAGGTACAGGTTAAAAAACTACAACTGGGTATGAAGTATAAATCAGCTGTTTACCTAGGAGCGAGCGTAAAAAGTACTTTAACACTCGCCAACTGATTACTTTACGCTTCTGTTTTTTTTTTATTTAACTAAGCTTGAATTGTTTATAACTTGAAAAATGGCGTATTCAGCTACAATGAACACGAGCGATTGTATAAATATTCTATTGTTTGGGAATTCAAAACAAAGTAAGTAGTGCAATTTTGCATGTAATTCATGTGTAAGGTATCTCTATCGCTTTTGCAAAATTAACTGTTTAGTTCAATCACTAAAGATCCGCTCTATATTCTTTCACTATTTCACTATTTCTGTCCCCTTAAACATCAGAGCCCTAACTTTTGCTGTTACTTACAGTTATAGTGATCTTGTGTGAGTGTTTGTATGTATTGTGTCGTGTATTGTGGCTAGGTGTAAGTTTAAGGGGCAGCATAATTTTTTATTAAATATCATTAAAAATTAGTTTATACTCTGTACAGCAAGCTCTTGAATGTAATTTAAAGCTGCTTGATTGGTAACATTTTGGTTGAAAAAAATCCCTTACCATTAGACATATTATGTCTTTCCATAGATGACTGGAACGCTCTTTGCTTGTTACTATGGCAACTCCCATCACAGCTGTTTTGGTCTTGTCTGAAACTAAAAGACACATGTTTTAGTATAATTTTTTAAATATCTATACTATTATAAAAAAGAGGTGGTTTCTGTATGGTGTATGTATGGGATAAGTAAACTCAAAAAATACTGAACTGACTGGGTTGAAATTTTACACAGAGGTAGATCTTGAACCTGGGCTTGAAACATAGACCTATTCACTTCCTTAAAATCCCCTCGGGCTACGCCCCGTGAACGTCCTTAGCTTCAATGTTTACATTTCATAAGGATGTAAACATTCAAATACCGAAATGTAAACTGCTGTGAATTCTATAATATGACATTTCAAAGAGCAGAAGTAAGAACAGCTGAAATTTTATTGTGAGCGAAGCCATGAGCAACTGCTAGTATATTATATTTTGTAAGCTTCCCGGAAAAAATTTCTCGAGCTAAGAGAAAGGTAACATAGCTTTTGGCGATTCATTTTAAAGCTTGATGTCCAAGAACAGTAGAAATATATCAAGTGTCAAAAATTACCAGTGCTCTGCTCAAATGGCCATCAAATATCCTGAAATTTTATAATAGAGGTACTGTACAGAATTTTACTAAAATAAAAATAATTACCAAAGACAATATTTAATGGATTCCTGCTGTTTCCCCATGATTGGCCTACATGCGATTAAATTTTATGGGTGTTTATTTATTTTGCAAAGATATTCGCATAGTTACTTTTGTCGTTTTTCTACGATAGAGATGTGCGATCGTCTTTTGCAAACCTACTTTTGCCGCTGCCACAGTGAATACCTGCGAATGGTAAATACGCACAATGAAATCAAACAACACTTTGCTTATGTAAAAATTGTTCCTGCAATCAGTAAATAAATACACATAAATTTCATGGTCACTCGTGTTTTTTCCTGCCGTTATCTGCTATCCATAAGTTACATCTACCACTCACGGTCAATGAGCACAAGTGATTGTCACTCGCAAAATCACTCCCACTGTTAATAAAATGGGCAATCGAATTTAATGTCATGAATGTATCTTTAGTAAAGATTTACCTGTTTTTTGTACCAATGACTGGCGAAAATTTCCTGACCAGTTAGTGATGGATTTACGCTTAGTTTGGCCCCCCCACCTTGTTACCAAACACGAGAAATAAATTATATTTTTAATACGTTTTTGATGTGGTGGATAAGCAATTATCTCGTATATCATAATATGATTTTATCTTAGGGTTCTTATGATTTTATAAAACCGGTGTTCGTAGGTTACGATATAGCCTTACCAAATGCTGTTATTGCCATAATTTGACCGAGAAATTTGCCAGCCGCTGTAAAACCAAAGCAAGGTGTCTACCGGACTTCACCATATGAAACTTATTCCGACTTTTTTCTGACCTTTCCTGACTATTTCCAAACAGTTCCCGACCAGTGAAATTGGCCGTGTTGCCTCCTAAAATAAATACTTGAGCCCAATTTATGTAAGGTAAAATACAATATTATTTGACACCCCCAATGTGACCGGGATTTTATGGCCGCAACATGTCCAACATATTTAACGGCAGCAATAAGACCAAGGGATTTGCTAGTCACAGAAACACTGAGTGATTTTCCGGCCGCAATACGACTGCGATTTGACAGCTGCGATGTGACCGCAAAAGGCCATGAAAAGGGCTAGCGGTTTAGTTGCAATGCAACAGATATTTGCCAGCCGTGGTCTAAACGACAGATTTTTCTGCCGCTAACTGGTCAATAAGTATAATGACCTCGAAAATAGTAAAATACTTGACGGCAGTGAAACAACAAAGAAATATGCCTGCCAGCAATAACTGACTTCCTGAACTAGTATGAACAATAGATGTGACGCCGTAAAAAGAGCGAGAGTCTAGTCGTCCACAATGCAACCAAGAGATCTGCCGGCCGCAAAACAAGCAGGCGATTTTCTGGCCACGAAATGAGTAAGAATATTTTTGGCCGCGGGAGTGAGCTATTCTCCATCTGCGAAACAAGCGAGTGGCTTTCTTGCCATCAAACAACGAGAAATGTGACGGTCACGATAACAGAGACAGGCTTGACGGCCGAAATGCGACAGAGATTTTCTGGCAGTGATGCTACTGAGAGATTTGCCTGGTAAAACAAACAATTTGGCTTTTTACAAATTTTTTTCATTTTTTACTTAACCGGGGTCAGCCGGTTGGGGCGCCGCTGATGCCCCCTACTGGCCGGCGCCCGGGGCAGGCGCGCCCGCTGCCCCCCCCCCCCCCCCAGATCCATCACTGTGTCCAGATAGCATTTTGGATTAGGTGGAATTTCGAATTACCGAGTTTTGCATTATCGAGACACTGGAACAATGGTTTTTGGTCCATGAGACCTCCACCTTGTACAACATGTTATCACGGTGGTATGTGCTACATGCCTGCTACAGAATAATTAGATGAATCAATTTTACAACTACCAAAACTGGCCTGTTTTAATGTGGGCTACTCAAGTGAACTTCATATAAAAAAGCATGATAAATACTAGTGAGCCAATAAAAAAACCAATTTTGCCCAAAGGGCAGAGAGGGCATTTACAACAATTTAATTCAATTCATCAAAAACAAAATTTACTTTACAGTTCTAAAGCCTGCAGTAGCCTGTACCTCGGCATGTGGTTGGGGTGCCGGTGGACCACAGTGTTGTCGTGGGACCGGCAGTGCTGCGTCTGCTGGTGGTACTTGCACGAGCTGCCTCCGCTGCTGCCAGTGTGGTAGCCCGACTGGAAACTCGGCACCTGTATATCGGTTTGGGTTGAGTCTTGGAATATGGAAAATGTAGATTAAAGTATTAAATTGAAGAAAATTATGTTTTTTTTTAGACAGGAAATAATTGAGGACTTCTGGAAGTGAACCCTCGATTTTTGTTGACTTTAAATAATATTTTAAATTACCTTGGGATACTGAAATAAAAAGCTATGTCATATTAGGATTGTTTAAGAAGGTCAGAAAAGGTTATTTGAATTAAGTTAATTTCTGGCTGAGTATAGTTTTTAGAAAAAATTACTCTTTCATCATATTTATGTGTTCTTTCACCTGCTGTCCCTCTTAAACAATCCTAATTGAATCGCCTTGATTAATTTAAAGTTTTGAGAAAAAAATCTGGTTTAGTGAAAATTTAATTTAATAACTAACTTCCCCATTTATGGCTACAAACATCATAAAAAATATTGGATAGTCACTCCTAATGAAATAACAAATGTTATTTTTCTGCCTGCTCTGTGTTTTGAACCACACGAAAAATAACAACGTGTTTCCCGTTAATTTGCCGTTTGAGGAACTCTTCCGTAAGCAGAGTTCCAGTGACAAAAACTCCTTCCGAGAACAAATCTGAACCATCCTATGACATGTTACCATATTAGACGCCGACCACCAGTAAGGGGTATTTTAAGGCGAACATGAGTGAAGGATGAGTGTGGGATGATTGTGGCGCGATCTTATAGTCTTGGTACGGACTAAGGCTGACACATTCCTTAGACAGGACTGTTAATTAATAGCCCAACAGCTAATGGCAACTAAGGAACCTACATTTTAACGTAAAATCCGAACCACAATTTCGCCTGGTTTACAGTTTTTATGAACTGGTCTAATTATGAGGAAGGTCCTATGAACCTAGGACTCTATAGTGCGGATGTTAATCCCCACTAAGGAACACCGTGTCCACAAGCCATCGCTCATAACTATCCACGATTCGTGGCTGGATTACAGGACATGCCACCGTCATCTGATTTGCTACTAGAGGAAAGCCTACTGTAATTGAAGTAATTAATTATTTTGGCGATTCCAGATAAGCTGGCGACTTAAGTTTACTTTTATTTGTTAACTGGGTTGTCAGTTGGTGTACTCACCGGAGGGGGGTGGTCGTGGGGGGGAGGCCGGTGGTGGGGGTAGGCAGCGGAGGGGGTGGATGATACCCCTCCGACACTTCTCTTGCACATCTGTGGACTTCCACAGCCCTGCAATCACCACAACCGATAATTGTAGAAAGATACATTTTTTAGATGAATCACATTAGAAGTGGCCTACACCCTTTTTTTGCCTCATGATGTGAAATATAAAACAATTGGTCATAAAAATAAATTATGACACTTCTTTCCCTAACAGTAAACATGTGAATTATCAAAGATGAGAAGATAGAAGAGTGTTGCCTAGAGTTGTATTTTTGGTTTAATTTTTTCCTTTAATCGATATTCTGATCGAAGTTTAGGCCAAACCATTACGCCTAGAAGTACAAAATTTTGCAAGTATATTCCTGTTACAGCGTAGGTACCCAGTAAGAAGGGATTTTTCAAAATTCCTACAGCAAGTTCCTGCCCTAGCCTCAACCAGTCAGTGGGCTGATTTTCAACAATGACCTAACATCACATCGGCAGCAACACGGCCTTCCTTTTCTCCTAAGACCATGTGGGCAAGACCCAAGTTTTTGACAGTTAATTTTCTAAGAATTTTGAAACGAATTCAGAATTTCAGTCTTGGTCTGATTAGAAGGAATACAATGTGTACCTGTATGTTGGGCCGGGGCGGGGGCGGGTGCTGGGGGGGCGGGGGCAGGATCTCGCTCCAGTTGGGCTGCTGCGGCTGGCAGCTGCTCTTCTCCACCGGGTAGTACGAGTACAGTCCCGTCTCGTCTGCACAGAGAGTCAGCAGCGGTTGAATATTAGGCACTAAAATTCCAGTATATCCCAGTGGTTTAATAGGAGGAAAGATATGGTCAGATTGGGCCACATCACATTGGTCGAGTAGTAGGGCGAGTTAGACTCGACCGTCAACTTAACCAGGTAAAACGACCATTTTCACATGGGCAAGTCGAGTTGACAATTCTAAACAATAGGAATCAGCTGATCCTGTAGCACCTCAGCCGAGTTACTCGAACAATGTGACGTGGCCCACAAGGATAGGAAATTAGTAAACAAATTGCTTTAAATATAAAAATAATAATTAGTAAAAACCACAAATACAGTAGTTTCACAAACTCGATACCCTGGATAACTTGAAATCTTCATTTTCACTACTATAAGCGTATAATGTTTAGCATCAAAGACAATATAATTTGTGACTTATTTCTACTTTAAAGTCATTAATTATGTTTTGTATTATTTTATGTTTCATTACACCTTTATTCGGTCTATAAAGTAATTGAGTGTAAACTAGTTCACAATATTATATAATTTCTTTGGTTTTATTCATCTCCCACGATGTATCCTGGGAAACTCCACATTCCCCAAACCCAAAGGGGTCAAAGTCCCCTTTGTACTGAGTTTGACAGACTCTACTGTAGAGTACAGCTTGAAGTGTGGTTTGTGGCATTGATCTGAGCCTGTCCAAGCCTAGAAATTATGTGCATTGTAATTTATACTTACATTTAAACCTTTGAAAAATGAATTTGTAAGCCGAAAAGCCTTCAGGTTATTTCTGACAGTGATATTTATGATTCTAAAGAAATACATAAAGATAATAAGATTAATAAAGAAACATGCAGCAATTTTTTTTATAAGTTGAACTACTTTGTAATAAACCAAAACATATAAATAAAAATTACTATGTCATTTAATGTTGAACTCGATGAAACATTTTTTACTATTAAATACTTGTACGTACCCCCAAGATCTTTGTGTTTGGTCCAGGAGTCTCCGGAGTTGGGAGTTTTGGTGCTTGAAGATGAACTTACAGCTATAGGAACGACTAGAGGACCGGTCTCCTGCGAAACAAAATTTGATGTTGATTAAAAACTGAATGTCGATAAGTTGAGCGACTCTGCTAATGAAGCAAAACGTCCTAATAAAAAATGTGTCTTTGTAAATGAAAATTTAAATCAATGAAACATTTTTGACTGATTAAGGTCAGCAAATTTACTTACCACCAAAATATTTATGTTTGGTCCAGGAGTTGTATTTGATTAATGATAATTATTTTTTTGAAATGATCATGTAGGAGTATGATAGGAGTATGATTCAATTTTTTATCTCATTATTGTGAGATCTTTTACTAAAAGTGCTCAAATTCCTTTTTCTAACCTGTACTCTCCAAAGTACTAACCTCTACTCTCCAAAGTAATAAACTTAAAAAAGCTAGAAACTTATATTTTTGATTTGACTTGAAAAATCACTTCTCTCACACCCCTACTTTTAATTGTGTTAAAAATCACTTCTCTCACACCCCTACTTTTAATTGTGTTAAATGAATTTACTGAGCTCATTTACTGAACTAAAAAAGTGTGTTGCCAAAACCGGGCATTTACCCAGTTTTCAGGTATTTTTGAGGCCTTGCGGATTTGGTGGGGGGGGGGGGGGGGATTAAGAAAAAGCCGAAGTTTTAGACTTGGGCTGCAGGGACTTTACCGAACAACCTGGATATGAAAACAATGGTGAAACCGGGTTATTTGGACAAGCTATAAAGATTTTATAAAACTCTAGATATTTTTTATCTAGTAATATGTATTCGATAGGGTTTTATTGGCTTTGGTATTGCCAAAAACCGGGCATTTGCCCGGTTTTCGGGGATTTTGAAGGCCGTTCAAGGATTTTGAGAGGATTAAGAACAATCGGGTAAAACCGGGGATTTTTGAATTATGATTTGCTTAACAAACATCCAATGTTTATGTAAGATGAGAAAAATAATTTGTTTTTGTGGTTTTAAGAACAATACTTGAAGTAAATAGACATATTCTGGTATATAGTATGCAGTTTATTGATGTAAGATTTCCTTCCTTACCTAGTTATTTTAGGAAACTACATTGTATTAGATATTTTGAAAGTCTTCAGGTGATTTTTTTGGGTAATTACCCGGTTTTTGGTACTAGTGGGGATTTTGCGGGGATTATTGCCAAAAAACAGGGTAAAAGCGGTAATTTTTAATGGAGTTGGTGGGTAAAATGCGAAGTCCTGCCTGGCAATACTGCTAAAAAACAAGTTCCTCTACTTACACCGCAGCTGTCGTGGCGGTTGGGCACCAGGACGGTTGTGGCGTACGGAGTCAGCGTGTGGTTGTCCTTGCGGTTGTGGTGGTTGTAGAAGCTGGACAGGTTCTGGGTGTTGACTTCAGCATAGTCGCTGCTCTCCAGGGTCAGCTGTTTGCGATGAAGATCGTGCGGCACTTCGATCCAAAGGGCTTCTTTCACGCCGCCGAGCTCAGTGCCGTTCACCACTGGCACTGGGGACAGAGATGTGGACTGTCAGAGCAGGAATGAAAGCCCCGGCTAGGCATGTCTCCCTTATGAAAGGGGAGGATTTGCAGGATGGGGAGAGGTCAGTAAGCCTCGCTCTTGAAGGGAGCGAAAAACATTTTCAACCCATCCTCTGAACTCTTCTTGGTATGACTCACCCTCTAACACATGATCTCCCAGACAAGCTCCCAGGTTAGTCTGCCCTTCAGACGAGAGCAAAGGAGTTTGTTGGGAAAGCGTTTATCCCTCTTGATTTCTTGGCAATACTCAACCATGGAACCCTTCACCCATATACAAAGCTAAATATTTCATTTCATACTGGAATTGGCAGGCAAATATCTACATCTCTTCTATCACAAAGAGATTAAACCCAAAACCTTCCAAATTCAAATGATGGTAATTTCCGAACTAGAGCCTTCCGTTACGGTACCACTTGGTATTCTTATTCTTCACTCACCAGGTATGTGCTTCGCCACTAGGTATTACTCACTCAACAGAAATGTGCTTGGCCACTACATATTCCTCACTCACCAGGTTAGTGCGTGTTCGCTAGGTATTCCTCACTCACCGGGGATGTGCTTGGCCAGGGCCTGGCGGCGGCGGAGGTAGAAGGTGGCGGCGAAGGCCGTGACGAGCACGACGGCTGTGGCAGCCACCAGCAGCACCAGCCACAGGTTGGGCGCCGGCACCGAGGTGAAGTGTAGCGCTGGCGGCAGGCGCAGCGTCGCTACGGCGCCGGGACCTGTGGGTGGTGAACAGTGACCAGTTAAATGTGTCTTTGTTATTTTTACTCTTTTATTTGATTGTGTTTGTTTGGTGAGGTGTTGTGGCAATCACTTTATTCAGATAGCTTCGCTAACAGTGCATAAATTTCTTTTCTTCAAATGTAATGAAGAAAGACGAGATCGTTTATTCTGTACCACATAGGAGTTCGTTTAACAAAGGAGTTAGTAACATTCCAACTCCGTCACAATCAGTAAAGAACAAAACTGGCAACAGTAAGCCTTAGACAATATTACGTTACTGATTACAATACAAAATACTGATTATGTATTTTTCTAAAATATTATTGAAAGGAGGTGGATATAATGGATGAGCTAACTTTGAAGCTTTGGTAAAGCTTTATCACAGCAAACATTAATTTGTCAGCAAAGATTGCGTGCACAAACAGAACAGAAGTCTTTTCAATAGCTTTTCTCCAAAACGTATAACGAGCTCAAATTAAGAGCTGGCTTGGATCTTAACCAAAATAAATACCTTCACATATGTCTTCAATTGTTAAAAAGTTAATACAAATCAAACAATCACATAATTTAAACTGTGAATAACTTATTCGTTTAAAAGTCAAGAATAATTCAATCCTTTCCTTCACAAAGAATACGCTAAATGAGGAAATGGATTAACGTGGAGTTGAACAACACTGACCTGCGCCCACAGCAGTGAAGGCCTGGACGGTGGCGGAGTAGGAGCGCGTCTGGGTGATGTTCCGCAGCAGAGATGTCGTCTGCGAGGCGTTCACCCGCAGTGTCGCCAACTCTCGGTTCTCACTGTCCCGCAGGTGAATCTAGAAATTAAGTTGAAGGATATAGATAACTTAGTTTTTAAGATTCAAAGACATTTACTAATTGTACTTGGAATGGTATTTTTATAGGAATTGATAAGAGTTTCTAAGAATCAAAGAGGATTGATTGGTCGTAAGGAGCCCAGCTGATGAAAACTGTCACAGTAACGTCCCTCTTCTCCAGATACCTCAGGATCCAAAACCTGGCCGGATACAATTTGGTTGCTTAAACGAATGTGCCTTAAACGTATTATATTTTAACCTGTATTACATACTTCCTAAGCCAACCCCAAATATTCCAGTAAAAATAGTAAAACTCTTGACATTTTTATAATTATTTATCTCTAATATTTTTCAAGAGAACTGATGATATCATTCACCTCCTACCAATCTCGGGATGTTAAGCTATCGTTTTGATAAAAATTGGCCAGTTAAAAAGAAGTCACTTCTGTGGGGTTCAGAACGGTTACAGCGATATCCAATTGACAGGTGGGCTGAATGAGGGGAAGAATACTTTGAAGAGGATTAAATAATAAATAAAAACCAATTTGATCGAGCTGAGGAAGTTTTGTTTGTGGTTCACACTGGCTGAGAGAAGACAGTGAGACAGTTTTTTGAATGATCAATTTCTTTTCATGCAATTTTCATACAAAGTGTCAGATCAAACAGGAGGGAGACAGATTAGTCAATTTTATGTACTCTTAGATCATTCCTATGCACTTCACTTTTGGTAATCAAGACACAACTGCTATATCTGATTAACAGATTTTTCTCTTGTCTAACATCTACAACTCCCATATATTTACCAAGTATCCCAGCAATTGCCCGTTGGAGTGCTGTGGCGGGGGTGGGGACCAGTGGATGAAAGCCGCCGTTGTGTTGATCCAATCCATCGCTACGTTCTCTGGAGCTGCAGATGGAGCTGGTATTGAAAAACATTATGTTAGAAATGTTAATACACAAAAATAATTACGTGACAACTTCAAAACTGGACAAAAATGTTAATGCAAATTTTAAATACCAAATTTAAGCAAAAATTTTGTAGGAAAAAAAGATTAAAAAGTTAAGCCATCCAGAATTATTTGGATGATGGTTTGCATAACTTGAACCAATTGTACTCGCTGGTTCAAGTTAGTCAATAACAGCTTATGACTAGGGCTCTCATGGGTTTGCCGAAAGAGTGTTAAGCATTTAAATGTTCTAAATTTGTTTGTATAAGAATCCCTAATGAAACGACAATATTAAAAAATAACTGCTTCATAATTCACCATTACAGTGATCCAAAATTTAAGAAGTGTTAAGATTTTCCATTCACCACCTTACGTTTGTTGTGATATAAGGGACAGCTTATGGATACTGTCTCAGTAAAATTTAGAGGTACGCACGTGGCAGTTAACCTGTTTTACTAAACTTGGTAAAAATGTTATTACTGCTTAAGTTTTATCGAGTGGAGTATAAATTAGCTTTAGTTTCACCAACTAATGCAAAAAATTAAAAAACAACCATATTTTTAAGGAATATGATCAAACTTTTACTATGCATACAGATTTATCTGATCAGTATCAGATGTAGTGGCGTCACAGTATTGTGCAGACGTTTGGTAGGTGCAACTCACACTGGGTGATGGTAGTGAGAGCTTAGGCCTCGATAGAAGGAAAACGAAAATGAGAAGGAGAGGAGAAACAGAAGGAGGAGAGGGAGAAAGAGAGGAAGAAGCAGAATGATAGGAAGGACAAGGATAAAAAGGATGAGGATGAGAAGGAGAAAGAGATAAAGGAGAAGAAGGGAAGGAGAAGAAAGAGAAGGAGAAAAAAAAGAAGGTGAAGATTGAAAAGGAGAATGAGAGGGAAAGGAGCAGAAGGAGAAGGAAGAGAAGGAAGAGGAGGAGGAGGAGAAGGAGAAGACGAAGATGATGAATTAACATGTTTGATCAAATAAAATGCCACATTTACCATCTTCTAGCGTCTGCACCTCCATGGAGTTGGAGGGCTGGCCATCAACAGTCTTGAAGAACGGGACGAGGAACACCTGGTACTTGGTGTACTTGCGGAGGTTGGCGAGGGTGTAGGAGGTGGCGTCGGTGTTGAGCACGGTGGCCATGTTAAACTGCTGGGAGCCGCCGGACAGGTCTCTGTACCGGATGTAGACTCCCTCCACGTACTCTCCGCCCCCTTGGATCTGACGGGAATTTGATTTACAGATTTGTGGAGCTAGTTTAGTTTGTTACAAGTTTTGTTGACTCGTGTAAAGGTTATGAAACCCAAATCTAAACACAAACAAATTCATTATAAGACCCTTATAATAACCTAACCCTGATCCTTTTCCTACCCAATCCAAGCTTGGCCAAACCTGTTCCATCAACCTATTCCTTTTTAATTTTGTTTTTCCTGTCTTAATCTACTAGAGTCTTAAAGCCTAGGGGATAATACAGGAAAAGGTTCCTTTTCTTTCTCGTAGCCTTTAAAAAAAAAACCACAAAATGGCTGAAGTACCCTCACAAGTTTTTCATGTAGGGTGGGGCAAACCAGGCCTCCTTACCCCCCTACAAAAAAATCTTTCCAAAAATTCTTTACTTCCCACAAATCATCCTCACCTCCCAGGACAGCGTGATGGACGTGCTCGACGTGGCCTGTACATCGGTCAGAGTCACGACGTTGGCCGCGAGTCTGGTCCTCGCCTCCTCCAGCTGGTGGTGGGGCACGGCCTCCGAGTCCGCCGCGAGAGTCCGGGCGACGTTCGACATCTCCGAGGGTACGGACAGTCCCGCCGCTGTCTCCGAGCGGACCACGAACACATAGGCTGTGTCGGGCTTCAGGTCTGTCACCTGTAGGCAGAGTGAGGAGGTTAGGTTTTAATGGGTAGGCTATGTTAGGTTAGGTTCAAATAGATTAGGTTCTAATGGGTAGGCTATGTAAGGTTAGGTTAGGTTCAAATAGGTTCTAATGGGTAAGCTATGTTGGGTTGGGTTCAAAAAGGCTAGGCTGTTAGGTTAAATTTTTATTTTTTATTTTTTCTAAGATGGTGGCTATGTTTACACCCACCAGAAATGTTACACCTAGTTGTTTAGGCTGTTTGCGACAAATAAGGAGCATCGCTTGTTGTACTGAAAGTGTATTTAGTATTTTAAAACAAATCCTTTAATGATAAAAGATAGATCTTTCAATTCAGGCAGAGCCCTGTAAAGAACACTAGGTCATGTAACGCTGTGTGGCCATGTTTTATGTTTTTTCATTTAATAAAAAATGAAAAAAAATTTTAACTGCCATTTGAAAACATTCTATTATAATTTTTTTTCATAAATTAAAAAAAAATCAGACCATCCACAAACCTCGACAGTGTTGGTGTTGAGCCGATGCGCCGCGACAACCCAGCCCGTCTGCAGGTCCGGACTGTAGTACTCCAAAGTGTACCCGAGCATGTCCCCACCCACGGTCGGCGGCCACGTGACAGTGAGGCTGCTCTGGGTCGCGTTGGTGACACTGGGGCGGGCGGGGGGCGGGGGCAGCGCGGCGGGGGCCGGGGCCCGGTGGATGTGGGGGCCCCCGACTGTCAGGGCCGCAGTCCACGACGTCTCGCCCGACGGCGAGGTGGCTGTGCATGTGTACAGGCCTGCGTCTGTGGGCTGCAGGTCTGCAGAACAAAGTTTAGTTTTGATGACGGTTAGAATTAATTTTTAAATTTAATTTCTAATTTATAACATTTTGGTGAAGGTTTGGCCTCTAGGCCTGAGTTGTGAGGTACTGAAGTTGGATAGGAGAATCAGTAGGCTTATTTCTGGTGATTTATACTGATGAATAGAACACAAAACGACACAAAATACAAAAACAAAATGGAAGTTCACAGTCATTGGCTCCTTCATCACATATAAGGTAGGTCTTTCAACAATGAATGAGTGAAAACCACCGTGTAAGCCTGGTGTATCTCCTATCCATACCATAAATCATAATTTAATAGTTTTAATCAGTGCTTGATTTGTACAAATTGAGCAGTTTGTACTCAACCCCCCCCCCCACTCCATCATTCTTCCCTTCAACAAAGTTATTATGTGCCTTTGTGAATAATTATGTTGATTTAAAAAGTCACATTTTACCTAACTCAATTTGTTTAGTAAGTAAATTAAAAACTAACGAAGAATTATTTTACTGAAAAATAAATTGCTTAAAGAAATGTTAGAATTTTTATGACGACTTGTGCGAGTATTCAGGTCTTCTTAGCGTTTTCAAAATTCGGTTTAGCTTGTAAGAATAAAAAAAGGGCGCTAATTTCAAGCCGAAAGTTCACGCCTAATTTCCGTACATTTTAAGTGATCGTTGTTTTAAGTAAAATTAATCTAGTCCATTTCACGCCATTGTCCCTTCCGATAAATACTCTGGCCAGTTACATATGATCCTCTCTTATGGCGAATTTTCCGGCCGATTACTCGCGATCGTCTCTTACGACAAATACTTCAACCGATTACACACGATCCTTCCCTCATTGAAAATTCTCCGGCTAATTATACATGATTGTCTCTTACAAAAAATACTCTGGCTGACTACACACAATTGACTTTTTTGGCAGAAAGAGGTCCCGGAACGCCGTTCCGCCGCAAATCAAGCACTGGTTTCAATAATTTTTTAATCTTACATAAAATTCTAAATTGTTCACCTTTATAGATTAAACAATTTGTCTTGTAAAAAGAAGCCAAAGGAACCTGTATTATTCTAAGAATACATAAAATATTTGGGTAATTTGCTACAACCCTATTGAGGAACGTGGTGAAGCTTGGGTGTTCACAAAAAAACCGTTTCAAACAGATTTTTTGGAAGTTGAGTTAATAAATTGTGTTCGTTCTTTATTTAAAGAAATAAACTAGAAAATGATTTCATTCATTGTCCATTAAAACCAAAAAAATTTGTTTAAACAAATTTTTTGAGGAATGCCAAAGCTTCACTATGTTCCCAATGAGTTATACAACTTGTTTTCTTTGTTTTGGTGCATTTGTGAAAAAGTGTTGGCAAAACAATAGAAAAACATAGAAAAGGAAGATTGACACCAAGATATACTCTTGTACAGAGAAAGTATGTTAAGAAAAACATAATAAACAAAAAAAATTAATATGAAAATATATATTTTATTATGTGAAGAAAATGTAACTTAAAGGCTAGGCCAACATCATTTGATTTTATATTATTGTAACTAAAAATATATTCTCTCTTAAAATTCATTTATAAAGGACAATTAAAAAAACCACAAAACAAAACAAAAGTAGCAATCTTAGGAATTTAAAGGTACATTTTCTTAAAATTTTTTCACGATTACTACTTTTATCTTCCAAGGACATTACTAACAGATTTAGAGGGACTATTTTTTTTTTTAACTGTAACAAAAAAAATAGCAGGTGAAAAAAAATCGCCATAAAAATTGATTAACTTAATTCCTCCGTAAGATTTAGAAAATGGTGATGCCAAAGAAATTATTCCAAAATGGACTGAAGACATTGAAAAGCAAACAATGGTTCTAAAGTACCGACAATACAAAATCCTCACACAATCAGCCACAAAAACATTCTTTTGTCAGAGAAGAGAAGGAAGTGCCCAGTAGAGTAGTAGGCCACACAGGCCTAGAAGAGCTCTCTTCTCAAGTGTTTACTCAGGGCTGTCAACATTCCCACATAAATATTCCCTGAGGTAAACACCGTCTCCCAGAACTCTAGGCTGGCATTGGCTGTTTATAATCACGGTGTCACTTGCTGTCATCAACGTGACACATGTTCAAACATTCCATTAGCTACATCCTTTCATTCATTGTATTTACTATTTGGATCTTAGCTGAAAGAGTTTAGTTTCAAAGGACAGTAAGAGATGTTGTGGAATGAATCAGAGTTTGGAGGAAGGGCTGGGAAATGTATGATTATGATGTGGACATAACTGTTGATTACGCGCCTGCTGTCCATTCATTGTTTATATGTGCACAACACAATCAACCACTCTACAACTTATTTCTACCAAATTTCCATCCCACTAATCATTTACAATAATTTTGACTTGTCAAATATCAATATATATTTTTTACATCAATGTATTTGTATTTGTTGTACTGTAGAACTGTATCTTTTTTATGTATTTTATTTTTGATGTGTCAAATATTTACCTGTTGTATCACATTGACGAATAAATCTGAATCTGAATCTGAATAACAGTTTCATTACTTTTGAAAAACTTATGCTAAAACAAAAGCACTATGTTGTGCTAACTAATGAAGAGTTATTACAACTAATCCCTAAATGGCTATAAAAACATATTTGCAGCAAAAAATAACTCTCAAAGATATATATTGGGCAAGAAATTACTTCTATTTTGTGGGGGGGGGGGGGGGGCAACCGGTACAATCACAGTATTATCTAAAACCCACAAGAACTAATGGGATTTTTAGAAATAGGCTGATGCAGTTAGTTGTTACAACTCTCATGATAATGAATGTTTATACAGGGTGTTCATTAACGTTGGTCACAAAGTTCAGGGGCTGATAGTACTCATCAAAACAAACAAAAAATGTCCAATAAAACATATATGTCAGAAATCCTTCGTTTAGCCGCTAGCTGCCATTTTGTATTTTTTACAAAAACATTAAAATCTCCAGAACTACTATGGCTTAAATAACCAAACTTTGCATGTACGTTTATCATGAAACAAAGAAAACTTTAAAAATTTTGTTTGATTTGAATCAGTATTTTCAAAATGGTAACTCTTTAAAATTTTAAAAGTGAAATAACTAAAAAACTGCATTTTACAAAAAGTTACAAGAGATAAAAAATATAGGAAATGTTATTAAAAATCTAACGACACTTCATTTGTCAAAAACGATCAACAAATCACCGAGAAAATGCACTTTTTCTGTTCAACTATAAGCAAGTCATGCGACACAGCCGGCGCGGCGACTCACTAGTGCTAACAATGGAGATAACATGATTAACTCATAGTTGGCTCTTGCGACTTTAATGAACACCCAGTAAAAATTACATTATGGATTGTTAGAAAACCCTGAACTGTGCCTGATCTTGTGTGTCCAGCCAAAGGAAGGAAGGGTTTAGGGGAGAAATTATTACTTGAATTTTAATGTAATTCCTCGTTTTGAATAAAAAAAATTATTGCTAATTTTACTGAAGGGCACCGATGTGTAAATAGAAACTGGAACAGCACATAAATTCGTACATTTCAACCTTGTTTATTTTATAATTTTTAAATTTATTTTGCTTTTTTTACGAAAGCCTCCTCTTGAAAAAAAATTACTGAACGACTTGATTAATTCACCCACCTTCGATCTGCAGTGAGCCCTCGGGCCGGAGCGAGACCCGTCCACCGGAGGTGTCCACCGGGGCCCCGTTCTTGTACCACTTGATCTGAGGCGGCGGCGAACCCCTCGCCTGACACACCAGGACTGCCAACCCGTGCGGCGGCAGCGTCTGGTTGGTAGGCCTGATCTCCATCAGAGGCGGTGGTACATCCTCCACGGAAGTCACCTGCGAGGGAGAAAATCTTGTGAATAGGCACAGGATTTTGGATTAGCCTTGGACAAGGTTACTCAAAGTTGGAATTGACAGTGAAATCCCTTTGTAGGAGTCAGATGCAACTGCTATACAGGAAATGATGCGTTAAATCTCTGGAAAATCTTGACTAATAACATTATGCGGTACTTTAACGTAATGAATCTTTGTAAAATCAATATAGCCTGCATTAGTTTAGTTACCTCATCACATTTCATAAATTGCTGTAGTGATTTCAGATTATCCAGAATTTTGGCTATTCGGAACTGTACCCACCCACTCTACAAAAAATGATATATTTAGTCCATATAATATAATCAAAAGTATAGCGTGCTTTGAAAAATTATTTTGAAATTTTACATGGCCTACATTATAAAATTCGAAAAGGTCCTTTATTACATTTTAATTTTACAACAAACTGTTATGTATCATAGGCCTATATCCCAGTATTTACCATAGACTAATGTAGGTACACACAACCAATAATTTCCTGCTGTAATTGGAACCACTAAATAAGTGAATGAGATGGCGAGTTTAGCATTTATAATTTGTTTTCGTCGTTAATCAACTAGAATATGATCAATTGTTAAAACCAACACAAATTTACAAATAAAAGGCTTTGAAAAACACTTAGATTTGACAATTGAACAAAAAATGTTACTTAGTTCTTTTAGCTGAGTTTTAGCTGATGATTTGATGAGCTTGCAGTTTTTGCCACTTGCCTTGTTTCCCCAATTGTAAATAAAATATCGGTAGGAGCAAAATTTTTGATTTTTAGTGTGCATCATATCTTTATGTTTCTTGGGTTGAGGATTCGGAAAAGCATGCTTAAAAAGCACAAGTCTCTCACCCACCTGCAAGAACGCCCTAGCCGTAGCACTGCCCGCCACACTCAGCGCCGAACACACCAGGAAGCCTGCGTCCTCCCGCTGTACCCCGGTGATGGTGAGGGTGCCCTCGGGACTGACTGCCGTCGTGCCGTAGCTGTTCCCAGGGAACATCAGCACCTGGGGACAGAGCAGGCTGTGAGACAATGTAACAGAGTAAGTAGGCCTGCTGGAAGGGTGGATTTACAATAAGGTCGGGTTACAGCATTGCACCAAAAGTTGTCTTGCTCAAAAGGTTCTGCAATATTTGTAATGCACTGTTAAGTACATCCAAAAGACAGATAGCTCCTTTTACTTAATACCTAACATAAACAGCTGTTTTCTGTGCCTTTAGTTAGCAGGAAAGTTATAAATTTACCATTCACTTATGATTTGGATTGCAACCATTTTTTTGTTGTATTATATAAATTATCGTACACAACTCCCCTGATTAGTATTGCCGTACTCATAAGAAAATCCCACACTCGCCTCTGACTCCTGGGGGAAACCATCATACTCACCCAGTAAAACAGTACCCACCAGACTAGCAACGTAGAATATCATTTAAATTTTCTATTGATGCAGCAATGTTAAACAGAATCAAATTATAGAAATGGGATTAGTCAATCTTTAATGGCCTGTAAATTAGTCAATATACAAATTTTCCAGGAAACAAATTTTTGTTTTCTTGATCGTATCGACACAAAATCAAGGAAAATCACAGAGGTTTCATGCAATTATAGAAGACGGAATGGCATGATCAATTGTAAAAGCCAACACAAATTTACAAATAAAAGGCTCTAAAAAACACAAAGATTTGACAGTTAAAGAAAAAAATTTTACTTGGCATTTGATCAGACGGAATGGCGGTCTGTAACGGAATGGCTTGGTGCAAGTTTACGTCCAATTTGATACCACATTTAATACTTGAAATCTTGTATGTGCCCCATCCGAAACTACTTTTATACTCCTGTAATTCCTTTTTATTTCCCTCACCTCTATTTTAACTCCCTCAATCATATTTACCTTTCTGGTCCACTCAGGTTCTTAATTACTAAACGACTGAATTACTAAACTCCTTGGCTTAGCTAAATAAAATACCCAGAGGTCTGATGTATTCACCTGGGAACCTTCCTTGCTCCAGAACACCGACGGCGGGGGGTTGCCTTCAGCCGCACACTCCAAGCGAGCGATGCCGTTCAGGCCGACTGTCAGGTCAGAGGGCTTCCTGGTGAACGTCGGTGGCGCTGGGGAAAGATAGGAAATCAATCCACTGAATGTAGAGGCTATTCGAACTCTAGAACTAGGTAGCTTTATGTGAAACAAACTTTTATCTATTGCTGGTGCAGTGCAGCATTTACATAGGCCCTAGTTCAAGACCAATGGAAATTACTTCCAGGTTTTTTAGAAAGTGTTGACATTTATTTGAGGACCTCAAATATGCAGTAATGTAAATACAGGGTGTTTTTTTTAAAACGCAACCCATTTTTAAGATTGAATAATTCACATATAATTTGAAATAAGTTTTGTTTTATGGTAATTTACGTTTTATACAATCTATTATTTAAGTTTGATCACATTTAGTTCGCTTTATGTGCTCAAAAAATCCTCCAGTGGCATTTTTATGAAGTTATGTTCTCTCCATCAAATTCCCGAACACGTGTTGCTAAGTACCTGGGTCAAAATCTGAAAAGGGTACAATCACTGTCCCTTCATAAAAAAAATAATGTTGCCTACTGTAATTATTGCTAAAAATGTTTTATTTTGGAAGTTTAGGTCTTAATCTTATTGCCTATACTGTTTAAATCATGAATTAAGAAGAGGTTGGGGCAAAATACTGAGAAAAAACTGGCCAAAGTAGTGACGGTCACGTGTCCCCAATCCCAGTTTTACCGCTAAAGATGCGTTTAAAACAAGTTCACCCATCAAATAAGTGAATATAAAACCCACGTTTATATTGTCGGATACAGGGAGATAATCAAATAGCGCTTTTTACGGATGAAACTATATTATTACGACGCCGAGCTCGGTTAAAAGTCGTGTCCCCACCTTAAGCAGTAGCGTCGGTAGTGTAGTCTGTTTCTCATCGTACAGCGACACTAGCGCTACTAGCAGCCGACAACGAGTTTAATTCAGGAGTGTCATGGCGGCGAGCAACGACGGGTGTCGTAGTTCGTCGTGTGAAATTAATTTGGACGTGGAGGAAAATAGTTTTGTTCATTAAAATTGCCGTGTCTCATTTTTTGATGTAGCATCGGTACATGATTTATTCTTAATCAAAAGTAAATCGCTATCCATCGTAATAGTTTAATTCGTGCGTAATACGGCCCTGTTCCAAATGCCGATTCGTCACTAGCGATAGCGTTCGCCATTTTGAGGTTAGCAGACACAACAAGCGAAATTGTAGCGTCGGTCTGGGAAGTGACGGTCGCGAATTTTGGTTAATTTAACGTGAGATCTGCTACATTTTGTGACCGGTTTTTCCATTTGACTGATATACCTTATATTCTTAATGGTGATGTATTTTTTTATTACGGCCGATTTTAATACTTAGTAACATGAATTAGTAAACAATGTGTTAATTATGAAAATAATGATGCAGGGTTGCCACCAACAGGGAAAATCGAATTGTGCGGGCATTTTTAGTTCCAGAAGCAATTTTTTACAACTCTTATAAATTCTTTTATTTAATCTGAAAATGAAATTAGCTGATAGAAATTCTTTATATTCTTTTCATAGCTTATTCTTTTTAGGAGTATTTGCCCTTGTTTCTGTTTTTACAGTATAAATTTTTTAAAATAATGATAAAGGTATTTTAATGTATATTTAAAATCAAATTTGGGTGAAAGTTTTTGATTGATTGTTTTTAAGTTTGTATTAGGCCTATATGCTTTAGATTAATTTATTAAGTCCATAGCTTTTTGACGTTTGTTACCTAACCTTTGTTTGAAATGTTTGATACATAAAAAATGTAACATGTCCAACATTGAAACAAAATTTTTTAAATACTCCTAAACATTTTTTTATTAAGTTACTTAATTAATTAAAATACAGTATGTCTTAGTAATATTTTTTGAAATTTAACTTGTAAGTAGCATTTTTTAATTATGACAAATAATTTTTTAATGAAAAGATTTTTAATTCCGTTTGGTCATCTGTTTTTGCTGCAGTTTTAAAAGCAATTTAATACATTTTGAAAAATATAATGTTTTTAATGTGTTTAAACTTACTCTAAGAATAGCTGAACGGGGTTTCTTTCTTTTTTAATTTTATTTTTATGCTCTAAACTATAACTTATTAAGGCCTAAGCCTATTTTTAGAAATTTGTAATGAAGGCATTTAATCGTTGAAACGTTTTGATACACAACCACATTAAACATACCGTGATCATTTAAATGTAATTTTGAAGAATTTCAAAATAATTTTTCATGACTAAATAATAACAATGAATGATTTTGGAAATAGAACATCCTATACATCATAAGCCATTAAAAGTATTTTGTATTATGCACCTAATGATTCAGTTAAAGTTATTTTAACACTATTGTATTGTCTTGTAATTACTGAAAAGGCCTATATTAGAAATCAAATTCTTCCTATTTCAGACTATGAAAGGAACAGATGAAGATTTTACATTTAAAAAAAATTAAACAACAAACATGTAATGGAAGTCATATCCATGTAACTGAGGTCACGCTATGTAGCAGAATGTCACATTTAAAATTGTTTATTTAAAAATATGTATGGTCAAAATATATATAAATGGTTATATTTTTTCAATTAAGTACAGTTTCAAGATGGTACACAATAATTTTCATGACAATGGAATGGAGTAAACACATTGTGAGGTTAAAAAACCGGACCAAAACTTGTATTTGTAGGTGAATTACATCTTTTCTAAGCTATTATTAAGATATAGGTCAATCAAAAGTAAGAGGACTGTAATATATTTATAAACAGTATATGTGAGCAACAAAAAATATGAAATACAATGGGTTTTCCCTTTTATTTCATCTTGTAATATTGATTTATCTGGGTGTGACCTCTGTTACGAAAAATGGGAGTTTCCTATATAAAACTGCCTCTCTCATTGACATACATGGGTAATGGTGCTTTCTTTATATTTTCTCATATTCTACAGGGTTCAAAGTATTAAAAAGTGTAACTGTCATTTAGATACCAAGTAATAACTTTTTAGTTTTTTCCTACTTTGCAATTGTACCCTTTTCAGATTTTGACCCACCTCTTAAAATTTCTTGTATTACATTTGTTTTGTTTGGTTTGTGGTACTGAATATGTTTTGACTTGTTTTTGAGGCCTTACTTTGTATGTATCCCCAAAGAACACATTAATATAGTGGGGTCAAAAACAGCGATCTTGGAGGGAAATAATCCTCCACCGGTAAAATCAAGTTTTGGGTTGCGTTTTTAATGTGTGTGTCTTTAAGCACGATAACTCGCGTAAAAATGGTCCGATCGGAATGAAATTTGCCACAGACATGTAAATTAGTAATTATTCTACGAAAACAATTCAAAAGCTATTTAGCACCTCAAAACAATCATAACAAATTCAATGCAAGAAATTTAAAGAGGTACCTTGCAAAACGTGTTCGGGAATTTGATTGACCGAGCATAACTTTATACAAATGCCAATGGCGCACTGTTTGAGCACATAATGTAAACTAAATGTGATCAAACTTAAGTAGTAGGTTGTATAAAATGCAAAGATCAATAAAACGATACTAATTACACATTCATATGTGCATTATTCAATCTTAAAAATGGGTTGTGTTTAAAAAAAAACACCCTGTATTTTTAACAAAATTGTGGTACTAAATTTACTCAATGGTTTAAGAAATACGGAAGAAAATAGAAGAGGAAAAAGTGCTTGTTTCCATACCAAAGTTAGACTTCCCAAGACAAAAATAGAACAGAAGTTTTGATGTTTTTCACACATTATGTGGCCTTTGCTGATGGCTTCTTGTTACAAATAAAACATGACTTAAAATATTTTAACCTTGAAGCTTCCATTAATAATGCCTTAACTGTAAATTAGAGAATTATGAACAGAGCAATTAGAGAATTAAGAACAATATAGTCCTTTATACTTAAGACTCTCTTGCCTGGCTGATAGTCTTGACTCTTAGTCGGTAATCAAGGCTTTCATCTCATCCATCCCACACTCAACCATCACTCATACTCTGGTTAAACACGCAGCCAGAGCTGCGTTCCAGTCTTAAACAGGTGTTCAGCACTGAGTAAAATGAAACATTCAATATTAAAACTAAAGCACAAGAAGGCCTATTCAAACACACAATTACGACTCACAGTGCACAATGAGAGACGCCCTCGCGCTCACAGTTCCCACGTCGTTCTCCGCATCACATATGTATATCCCCTCGTCCTCGGGCGCGGTGTTGTCTATCCGCAGACTCTTGTCCTCCAGGATGTGCGCGCGGCCCACGGGCATCCTCCCGTCATCGCGCCGCCACAGTATCCGCGGCTGCGGGTCACCGCCCACGCGACAGTCGAACTGCACGTTCTGCCCTGCGGACGTCGTCACGTCGCGCGGCTCCGACAGCATGTACGGCTTGGCTGCGGGAGAGACGCCGATGATAATGGGATGTAAGCATATTTTGGGTTGTGTAGAAAAAAGATTATGCTGAGCTATAGGCCTTTATAATATTTTGCTGAGTAGCTTGGTTCCTTACAGGTCTGTTGTTTTAGAAAATAATTTCTCGACATTAAAATCACTTTTTAGTACTATCATAATTATGTTTGACATCACATACATAGGATTACATAGAAAAAAGTTATGCTGAGTAATAGGCCTGATGTGGAATTTTGCTGATCAGCATAGCTATCATTAAAACTAGGTCTGTTGTATTAGAAAATTTTTTCTCAACACTACAATCCCTTTTCTAGTAGCCTAACGTAAACTAAAAAGGAAGAATTATTTGTCTGTAGCACATGAAAAATGGTTTCATCGATTACATATTTTTCAGTAGGTTTAAATTTGATTTTGGTCTTTGAATACATTAAATCAAATGAAAAATTGCAAAATTAGGCCTAATAAATTAACTAAAGCAAGCCTGCAACTGATACTATCCAGACTTGAACCATGTGGAAATAATAATACCCAAAGCCGTAGCCAGGACATTTTTTCGGGGGAGGTTTGGACAGGGGAGGCGGCTGAATTTCCGGCTCGGCAAAAGTGGTGACCTTTTTTTCTTTTTTTTACTCACGCGTGTATTTTTTGGCCCCTTTATTGTTATTTTCGCCCCTGTGACGGGGGAGTTTCATCTATTTTTGGGGGGGGGTTATCACCCCCTAACCACCCCCATTTACTACAATTTCAAGGCTATTTCTATTATTTTGGGGGGGGGTTCTGACCCCCTAACCCCCCCCCCCATTGGCTACGGCCTTGATAATACCTAAAGTTTAAAACATGAAAGATATGGTTTTGCAATTAGTTGTTTTATCAAATTTATTTATAAGCCTTCAAGAGTCAAACGCAAACGCCATCCATGAAAGCGATAAACCCCTGCACATTTCTCACTGCAAAATTTGTGCACAATCTTTTAAAATGCAATTTTTAGCAAGGAATTTTGAACAGATAATTTTTTGAGCGATGTTATAAGAACTATGTTATTCAAATTTCTTTTTAGCTGTTTAATTAATCACTCTGCCTCTTGAGATTGGTGGAAATTATATATTGTTATAACAAGTTATCCTTTTTGTATTTTTAAAATTCATAATAGCGGAGGATTTGTAATTATTATTAAAGTTTTTGGACTTCAATAATTATACCTTTTGTTACTGTATTCATGTTATAAGATAAATTTAGATGAATTAAACCTGAGATAAAATCATAATTTTCCTCTTTTTAGCTAGTTTAATAACAATCTCCGGAAGTGCAGCAATGAATATTTTCTCTCACTACTTTGGAGCCTAGTTATTGTTAATATATATTATTACTGTTACTGTTATGCTATTTACTTTTTTTTTGTTACTTGCATTAATAGTGATAATTATATTCGTGGCACTGGACTGGACTGAAATATTGTGGACTTTATGATAACTGCATGTCTTCTTCTGCAACATGCACAATGTAATTGGGTATATAGCCTGTATTGTTGTGTGAAAAAAAAAATGAATTAGGGAAATCTATTGTAGATCCCCTTAGTTTTATACTCAAGTATTTTAGGACTCTAGGAGAAACTGTCAGTTACTGTCATTATGAAAGGTAAGTACAATCAAGACCTATCATGATACTCACTGTGTACGGTGAGTGTAGCATTAACGCTTTCCTTGGTCCCGACAAGGTTCTGGGCGACACACTGGTATCGGCCAGCGTCACTCTGCCTTACGTCCGAGATGAGAAGGTTGCCTCCGTCCACTACTCGTATTCTACGATGAAATAAATTGAGTTCAATCACAGAGAACTCACGATTCAGAACTTAAACTCAAAAAAATCTTAAACTCACGGCTTCAACAAGCGTATCACATGAAATTGTTAATATAAGATATTAGCAAACACAATGTTTGACAATCAACGGGGCTTTAGAACACTATTTTCAGAAAAGCACCCCCTCTCCCCCCCTCGCCTTGCAACCAGGTGACTCGGCTACAGCCAGAGATATAATGTGCGAACTGTAGTGAACTGTAATACACAAAATCAAAAATTTTATTGAGTCACAAGTATTTAGGTTTAGTCAGTATGAGGTAAATCTCATTATAAATAAATTGGCTATCTCAAATTCCTTGCTCAAGCATTTAAATTATTACAAGAAATATAAGGTAATGCTTTTCTCTCTGGGAAAATCCATGTATTTGCACATTTCAATCACATACATAAACCTATATTTTAACTTAGAATTAATTTACCAACCAGCACATTCTTGAACAACAAAGCACCTAATAAAAAGAAGCATTACTAAAGGTTTGAGATCAATTAACTGTCAGGTCTGAAACACTTGATCTTTTCTGTGAGCAATCCACTCTGACACCAGATTCACTTTTTATGACGTATCACTTCTTTGTAATATGTTTTGTAATAAGTGCTACAATGTCTCTTCGTAGCACTTACCTCACCTCTTTAAGACAAAACCTATTCATTAATCTGTCCAAAAGCCGGGACAAACTAAAAACCATCACTTCACCAACTCACGGCTTGATCCAACTGAGATTTACCTGTCGGACTGCTCGATCTCGACTACGTGGCCGTCCTTCTTCCAGTAGAGGGAGGGCTCGGGGGTTCCCCTGGGCGGACCGCACTGCAGCAGGGCCTTCTCCCCCGCAGCCACCCGCGTGTCCCGCGGCTCCACCCGGAAGTCGTCCCGCAGCACTGAGGAAAGGAAAAAATACAGTTACAACAATCACCCACAGATAATAAAAGAGCATCTTTCTCCACTCAGAAGTTCCTCATTGTGGAAGTAAAAAAATACAATTAATTAACTGCAGTAAAACACAATCTCCTGTAGGGCATACAGCACCTTTTGCTCCACTTGGAAGTCATCCCACAGCACTGCGGAAAGGAAAAATAATGAATACAGTAAAACACAATCACCTGTAGGGCATACAGCACCTTTTGAACCACTTGGAAGTCATCCCACAGCACTGCGGAAAGGAAAAATTATTAATACAGTAAAACACAATCACCTGTAGGGCATACAGCACATTTTGAACCACTTAGAACTCATCCTACAGCACTGTGGAAGGGAAGACACGGTTTCAGTCAAACAAAACAATCACCCACAGATGATAGAGTGATTCTTGTTCTACTCGGACGTAATCCTGCAGCACTGCAGGAAGGAAAAAGATACAATTACAGTAAACCACAACCACCTCTGTTGGGAGTACAGCTCGTTTTGCTCCACTGGGAAGTCACTCCGCAGCACTGCGGAAAGAGAAAACGATAATCTTTACCTTTACTGGAAATGTCCTAAATGAAAATTTGTCATTTGAGTCAAACATTATTTACAATGCCGCCATACACATCTTAGATGACAAAAGGACAGGTCCTGATAACAAAGGAGAGAGGGTGGGGGTGTCACTTCTGGCACACGGCAGTCATGACCTACCTACTACCGGCGTCGCACGTGTCCGTTCGTTTTTTAATTTTGTGTTTGGCCAACAGTGTATTTAAGTGTTCTGTGTCCCGTGTACGTGTGCGTGTGTTTATGTGAACTTTTATCGAAATGACGACCATATCCAAAGATATGTAAATCAATGCAACGGCATTCTGAAGACCAGAAGATGTGTTAATTTTATATAACACGAAACAGCTGTAGTCTGCCAACTACAATAGGATCACTGTAGATTTGTTGTAAAAATCAGTAACCCAGAGGCTATACCATCAAAATGAAATTAAAATGACAGGTTAGAAAGTTATTTTATTTCACTTCCTGTGACTGTGGAGCCCAAAAGCTTTTCCTGGCTACAGCTTTAGTGAGTCGGTGGCGCAGGTGGTAGCGCACTCGGCCCCGGTTCTGTGGCGGCAGCGTCGCAGGATCGAGTCCCGATGATGTCGCATACTTTTTAACAGTACTGTTCATCCTGGTACTGTACCGGCTCACTCCTTGGGTTTGCTTGATAACTTCCACGCACAGGCCTCAGGCCCATGTGGGGGGGCAAATGCAAGGTAAAAAGAGGCCGCCACCCTCTTTTATTTAAAAAAAAAAAGCTTTACTGGCTGTGACAAGTGATTATATTTTTTCATCACAATTCATCGGTGCAAAAATGTTGGCCTAACACAATTTCAAAACGAACAACCCTAAAGAAGAGATAACAAAGCACCGGATGTTACCACCCTTCTTCTCAGTGAGCTTATAAAATAAGCCATTTGATTCAAATCTTTTTTCTCTTCGATCCTGATAACATTGTCAGATTTCTCTCTTAAGCGAACTTTCCAGGTAGAAAGGTTTTAGTAAGCTGCAAAGAGAAACAGCAACAGACCAGAACATAAGATGAAAAAGTCATATAAGTTAAAACCATCTGGTCTATAGTTTAATCCAATTAGTTCACAATCCAATTTAAAATGAATAAATCATTATAGTTTAGCCTATATAGGGAATGAATAGGTACGGTAGGTACCAATTCAAAATAAAGGCAAGAAATTTTGGTTCTTCATTAAATTCTTATATTTTGATAAGTTATCGTAATGACTCTTCTTAGGCCTACTAAACAATATATAGACTGTGAAAATTTTCTAAGGAAAATAAGCCGGGTTTTGTTTCCACAATAAGTTAACTCAAAACTATCCCCTCCATTGCGCTAGTAAGTTGTGCAAGTGATGTTATATTGCTTTGTGACTGTCTCCTCTACAGCCTTCTGTGTGTCATGATACAGAAGCTGCACAAGTTGATGACCACTTGTGTGCGACAGGTCCAGACAGGGGCTACGAATTTAGATAATTCAAATTATGACCAACATAAGATTACAGAGCTCATGTATAGGTCTACTAGCCTAGTTAATGTAATATACTATACATCATAGATTCCGTAATCACCTTTGTCATGCAGTCCTCTAGGCTAAAATAAATCATAGAACCATTCAATTTTAAAGTGGGTTTGTCAAAGACTCTTTAAAATATATGGAATACAGGTTCAATAATCGCATCATAATAATTTAAGGTGACTGGCAAGCACTAACTTATATATTTAGTGCAAATGGTAAGAGGAGTTTTGGGGGGAAGCAAATTCTTAAGTCCACCCCTAACTCTATCAAATGATAAGAGATAACTAAGGCATATCCCATCCAGCCGATTCAACATTAATATTTAATCTGTTATAGAGCTGTTTGTTTGCCTGTAGAGCTAACTTAATTAACCCCCACAAAAATTAGCCTTCAAGAAGGTTAAACTTCAGCTAACCATACTTTAAAAATGAAATGTTCAAGAAGGAGCTCCCACAGTGACTGAAGTGCAATAAGTGGACATAATTTTTGTTGCATAGGGTGGCTGAAGCCTTCTGAGGAGAAAATTACATTTTGGTATGTCTGTAAGCATTGATCTTGGGACAAAGCCTAGTCGGATTTTTGTGGACATAAACAATCACTGGACAGTTAACTTAAAAGTAAGTTTGTGACTTACTACTGGATATGAAATGTGAATTCTTCCTCAACTGGGAAAAAAAACTAAGCACTGGATTTTTAAGAAAAATAACATGGTCTAAAATATATTAGCCTATCGAAAATTCTTTCCCATCTGAGGATGGATTTAAGATTCCAGAACTAGGCTACCAAACTGTCATATCATGAACTTGTTTTTACATTTTAATATGTGGTGATTTGGTGACAAATTACAAGGCCCTATCGCAAAATCCAGTTAATGCAATAGGCCCTCATGTAACCATCACCAACAAATTAATTTCAATCAAAAAGTTCATCAATCTTAATAAGTTTGGTGATCAATGTGATTGAACCAGGCCCCGAAGAAATGTAAAGGCTAAACAGCTTTAGGCTACAGGATTCTTCCATCATCACTCCAATTAACTATATATAACTTAGGCGAAATAATGCACAATCATAATTGAACAAAAAAGTAAATTTATTGTTACTACAAAGTCAACTTGACAAAAATGTTAAAAAAATTTGAATGGACTAAAAAGTCAGGTTACTTAGTCCTAGGTTTGAAGTCATGTTGCCTGTAGATAACACAAAATAAGTCCGAGTTTTATGGTTTGTTTAAACGGATGGCCAAAATGAGCCAAGGCCCTGCGAGACCACTTCCGAAGAAAACAACATACTTCAAGGTTAGTGCGATCTTATTATTTGTTCTAAACGGAAAATTTTCTCCTGGAACTCCTCCCGAATCATGAGATCTCACGGCAGAAGATAAGCCGAATCTTCGCATAGGGAATACCCCGAATCTTTGTAGATACAAACGTGACAACATGATTATATCCAGAACAGTTCAAACACAAAACAATACAAAGGAATAATTAAGATGATCCCAAACAGCGATGTAACCGCAATAAAATTAAGAATTGCACCAATTCACAACCCGCAACTTTGGAAAAGGAACATCATTATTTGAAACACTTCAGCGTCTTCAACATTCACAGTTTCTTAATAAATCAGACAGCTGAGAATAATGAAACTACTTGAGTCTCTTGGTTGCGTAGCAACGGACCAATAACTATAATCAGCAAACGGATAATTACATAGAGTAACCACGTAAGTTATTATTGTTATTTTTTTATTACATATATATCTTAATTGCCATAAAAAAATGGTTAAGACTGATACATTACAAAATATAATTTAAATTGATTGTATCCATAAATATATAATATTCTATTTAAATTTTCATTTAAAAAATCTTCAATTTTATATATACATTTTCTTGTTAGTTCTTCTTTCAAACAGACTTAAATTTCTTCAGATTCGGTAATTCTTTTATCGAAATCGGCATTTTATTATAAATTTTGATCCCCACGTGATCTAAACTTTTTTGTCCAAATGCTGTGTTGCAGGCTGGTATATCAAATGAATTATTATGTCTTGTAAAACGGCTATGTTTAATAATTTTGTTTTCCATAAGTTAGTTTATAGAACTTGGGACATGGCAGTACAAGTACATTGGAGTTTACATTGATAAACTGGAGACAGCACCATGGATAGCACCATTGATTATACTGACTTCACAAACTGCGTTAAAGCGTACTAGTCGAGGAAAGATAGGGTGAAAAATTGCTATTAGGGAGATTTCTGCGTTTTTCTGTCATATTTTATGTGCTGAACAACATACTAAAAGTTTACCGAAGTTTGACCACCGGAAGTGCCTCATTTTCAAGATGGTGTCTAAGAAGGTGACAATAGCATTAAAGATATAGGAAATAAATGCCATATGTGATGTATAAATGAATCTGGTGTCATAATACCACTGCCGATAATTGAAGGGAGGTATGAACTTCAGTTTTCGTAGGTAAAAAAAATCGGCCGCCATCTTGGATCCGCCATATTGTATGAAGTAATTATTTTCAAATATAAACATAGTGTTGTGACGCATCATTTCAAACTAGATTTTTACGCTGTTTACAATACCGAAATCCGTTTTTGAAAATCTTGACTCGTTTTCAAGATATACCCAAACAAAGATTATTCCCTGTATAGGCCTAATCCTTATGGACGTTTCGAGCTTGGAATATTTTTTGGGATTTTTTGGACTATTTTCCTTATAGCTCTGGATGTAAAGTTATAGCGCTGTTGCGTCATGTTGCAATGGTGTGGGGGGGTCCAAAAATGGCCAAAAAGCTATGACGTAATATGTGGACGGCCCTATACTCGTTAGTTTGTTGTTTAGTTTGAGCGATGTTTCGTTGTTAAAATATTCAATTTCCAGTTCCGATATGAACAAGCTCAAAATTGAGCCGTGATTCGACTAAATCACTTGATTGACTCGTTCATTTTTGGAAGTCGGTGAAATTGAAGGTTTTTGGAACGGTTGGTACTAACTGATGTAGAGTAGAAGCAATGTATACGGAGGGTTCTGTATACATTGGTAGAAGTCACCTAAGTTGGCCAAAACTAAACAAACTATTATCTTCTTGCGAAACCATAAAATCCAGCTGTGCTGAAAACATTGTCAACGAACATCTGTTTTAGTATTATAGCACTTGCAATAAAGGTAAAGTTCTGATGCAATATTGCAACTGGAAGTTCACTTGCGCAGCTTAAGATATTTCTTAGGGGCTTTTCCAAATTAATTATGTATTAACAGGGAGAGGATGTGCTATGGATGCGGCATGGTTGATACTCTTAGATTTTCTTATAAACAAATAATATTTTTTACAAAGTAAAATAGGCGGGTTTTTTAATTGCCAGTACTACTTGCTGCAAGTCAGCATCTGACAAGAGAGATTGTTTCATATTGTGGTTAAAAATTTATTAATATTGGCCCAGGAAAAAATAAACGAACAGTTAAACAAACTAAGATACATGTAAATCAAGAAATAGAATCAAATTAAACTTTGACAGCTATGTTAAAGGGTTGAATGAAAATAAAAAGTTAAAAAGTAGGCGATATTGTAAACATTCTATAACCTATAACAACATTGTAAACAAACGTGGCAATTTGACAGTTCTTAGAAAATGTAAACAGAAACCATGTGCAACCAACAATGTTTTCAATGTGACTTGTATAAATTTTTTTGATGAGATGATTAGTACATGCTTTGGCCAACTTACGTGAATCCTACTCTACCATGTTTGCTCCAATCCTTGCTACGGGCGACAGCATAAAAGCTCGGCCCTAAAACGGCAAGCCTTCATTGCCAGAGGTTTTGCACGTAATATATTCTAGTTCCTGCGGCTATAAATAGGGAGCAGCACCAACGCGCGTCCGCGCCTTGTATTTATATTGCTGAGCCGATATATAATGCGGGGCCGTGGCCGGGAGCTGGGCCCACGTCACTGGGCGCCTACACGGCCCGGCCTAGCGCGGCGCCAGACGCGCCGTACCGCGGGTGAAATATGTGATTGGTTGGATAAATAATAATGATACAACAAGTGGGTGGTAGTTTTTTTAGGTAAAGACATGGAAACCAAGGGCGTAGTACGGAATATGCTTAAAAAATGGCTGTGTCACAGGCAGCCCGACTGTCAAATTTAGAGTAAACGCCAGCACACATTAAATTTGATATTAAAAGTTGTGATATAGGCCTACACGTCTGAAACGTAACCAGTGTTTATATGATACAAACATAACAGATTTTATGAAAACCTCGAAATTTATTTGTAAAATACGAGTAGCCAATGACAATGACAAAAATGATTACTGGTTCTAGACCCTTCCAAAGATTTCTTAGATCTTAAGATCTATCTATTTGGACTCCTCAAGATTATACTTCGGCACTGTGAATTCCTTTAATATTTATGATCAACTACCGCATAATGAACAATTTTTTTGTTAAATAATCTTTAGGCTAGAGTTGTTATGACTGAAATTGAAACCAAATTTAATCTACTTTCCGAATTTAACGATCGAGACAGTGGTTGGCCAGTTCCTGCTTTTGTTATTATACTTTATTCGACAAAATCAGTATATTCAATACAATTTAAAACACTATTTCATGATCAATATGATCAACCATAAAAACTCAGTTCAGATTTTAATCTATGAAAAGGATTCGATGCACTAATTTTGAGTCAGGGACCAAAAGCGGTGGGATAAAAATCTAAAATTCGTTCAATTCACGAAATAGAAAAACCTACAGATTGTTGGCCCACCCCGCGCATTATATTTTAATATTCTTCTCTCGCCCTCCGTTAATGATACCAGCCTGACAGCCGACTTATGTTCTTTTTATGTAAGAATTTTAACTTCGCTAATTTCTTTCTCTGGAATTCGTTTGGGCGGCTTATTAATTCCTGGACATTAATTTAGTATTTTAACGGCCCCCTAATATCACTGTGTTTTTATTGTTCGCGGAATATTAAGTTATAACCGATTTTTGTCCACAACGACCGGGTGCTCGCCAGCCGCCGAATGTCGTTTACAATCTGGGCGCCGCCTTGTGAAGGATTTTTAATTGCCCTTTTTCATTTTGCCGGAGGCGATGTTTCGCCCGTGCACGGACCAGACGGCGGACGGGCCGTGAGGAACAATAGGCTATGAAACGGAGGTATTAACATAATTTGCGTTGTTAAGGCGTACTCTATGTGATTATTCATTTCTTTTAGTAATGCGATTTTAATAAATTACTAAGCCGCTTCTGGGAAGGCGAAAATGTTATGGGACGTCAACGTCGACGTCGGCGTCGCGTCCCTGGCATCTGCACCTGATTTATTTCGCTGACGTTTCAGGAATTCTCGCTGGCGCCGCGCGAAGAATGGCAGGCCTACTCGTGCCAGGAAAGCCTATAAACTACAAATGCTATAGGTACTACATATACATAGCATTGTCTTACCTACATATGTAATACTTTTTTGTCTTTGAAATCGGTTGAATAGATAGAAAAATGCTGATTTGAAAAATACAGTTTCAGCGAATTTCCCCTACCTATTTCAGTAGGCGGCATGGTGAGACTTAAGCACGGGACCGCCGTAACTTTTTATTTTCATGCCCATAGACGCCCGAAACACCGATCATTTTCAAGTAAATTTATTTTTAGGATTAAATAACTTTATATTAATTGTATATAAATTTAAGTATCAAAATTGGATTTAGCTTGAAAAAATAAACAATTTTAACTTTTTGATTTGACAATCTGTTGCTCAGATATTGAATGTGCTAAACACAGTATGTTGTCCTATATACATTGTATTGCTAATGAAAACCAAATTGATCCCTTTGTTAATTTCCCTCGAATGTTTAAAGCTCATGAATGATAAGATATACGTTTTAGTATATTATTTACAAATCGTATTCAAAACGATACTATATATGTAAACAATACCTTTAAATATGTTGAATGCTTACATATACAAAATAAATCCTATGGAAATTCGCTGACTCATAGAACTGCAGACAGTGCAAGTCTCGCCCTTTGAAAAATTAAGTCACAAATCCGCCAAATAAGTATGGGCTTTACCTTACAGGCTACTTATTTAGGTTAACAAAGATTAACCGCTTAAAAAAGGAATACGTTTGATACATTTGTACTTGATGACAGGTAAATCGTGCGTTTTAAAACTGAAAAGTTAAGAATAAATTTTGGTGGCAAGGGTGACAAGATAATCTTAATAATGTAAGAGTGATTGTTAGGCCTAATAAGCCCAAATAATAGTGTCTGAAAGCTGTCCGATTGCTATTGAGAAACTTCCTAACATTAAAAGTAAACTTTAAATACTATATAACAACACTGAAAGGTAGAAAAAGATTGTGTCGTACAGAAAGAGGATCCTCCCAGCACACAACATACATAGTTTTTTATTTGATTCCCTTCAGATAGGGAACACAGTAACATGGTGCACTGCGGCAGTGAGGGTCGAATCTTCAACGATAATTGAAACAGAGATTTTGTATCAATATTGAGTCGGCAGCAGGAGTTATCTTTTTCCAATTTATCGTGATATTTACGACATTCTAAATGTCACAGGGACGCGCACAGACCCAATCTTTTATCAATTTCCAGCCCGCTCTCCCCCGTTTGACCCCGCTCCAGATAGAATCATTTCCGGCCGTTTGTTTGAAATATAGGTTCAGGGGTGTCCGGGGCGGCGCGGCGGCTCTTTAGGTCCTTTGATTAAATTTTATTTGGGATCATTTAGTATGTCTAGACGTAAACTGATTGCAAGGAAAGTTGGTATCGTCAGCGCATTTGGTGAATAGTAGATTTAATCTTCCCAATGCAAAAATATCATCACGATCATCACATTCATCCTTCACTCATATTCAGGGTAACGTCCTCCATGAGGTACCTGATGTCTGAAAAAGAATGATAGAAAGATAATATGATGGGGAGACTACAACTTTGTACAAATGCCAATGGCGGATTTTTTAAACTCATAATGTAAACTAAACGTAATCAAACTTAAATAATAGGTTGTATAATATGTAAAGATTAATAAATCAATCTCATTTCATATTTATATGTGCATTATTCAATTTTAAAAATGGGTTGCGTTAAAAAAATACCCTGTACAACATATCGCACATAAACAATTGTCAGTCATTTGACAAAATTTGTAGTAATATAATTTTTCTTCTACAGTATTTAATACTATAGATGGTAGTAAGATTCTAAAAAAACTGCTCTTGGCAATAAAGATTCAAGTTTTTAAAATCCAACCAAGTTGTCAGATCTTTTTCCCACCTTTCCTGTCTCTCAAGTACCCTGATAAAGGGTTTCCTGATGAGTACCCTGAGGATTTCAATGGGATCCAATTGGGATTGTTGTGATCTCAATTCGAAATCGTCGTGGCTGTAACGCTGCAGCAACCCAAGCCCAAATTATGCAGTACTTTACAAAAAAACGAACAAAACCGAGAGAAGACAAACGCACGGGTGTTGGCAGAGCCGGAGGTGTTTACAGCGAGTGTCGGCGGTACCTGTTGTGGACCACGATGGATGGCGCTTGTAACGTGTCGGCTGGCGAGTGGGCTGGATCGGGAGTGTGAGAGTGTGTGAGTGTGAGTGAGAGTGTGAGTGTGTCGGTGTCTTTATACGTTTCGTTGTCGGCGCATTCGCCTAGACATAATGTTTTGCTACACACTTTTACAAAATCTTTGACACTGTTGTTTTAGTTTACATTCTATCGCTTTGATTCTTATCAAAATATATAGGGAGATACCAGGAGTTGAAATAAAATTGAAATATATAATTGATTATACAATGGAATGACTTAAGGGACCTGAGAAGTGTATATCAGTTTAAGAGAAAATCCGATGTTAAGCTCATTATCGATGAAAAGTAGTTATAGGTTTATAGGTTCAAGGAATATACAGAAGTCCCTTCAAAGCTATTATTTGTAGGGTATGCCAAACAAATGTGCATGGATTTTATAGGCCTGTAATTAACGATATGATCCTTATGGTTCTCCTCTACTGACTTTTAAATATACAAATGACGAAGCTAAAGGGAATGACGAACTATCGAACTACTTCGATGAAAGGCGATTTAGATTTGTGACCATTGATTTGACATGACTTACTATTTAGACATCAACTTACGTGTTCATTACAAAAACCGCCCATCTCAATTTTAGCTAACAAATAAATATGTGAAGGACAACTTAGACCCTGAAAGTGTAAAAGTGAAACTAACGATGCGTGGGGCCAACATAATATTGGGGTCGGACCCTCCGAAAACCCACCCCGACCCCACTGATAAACCGTATCACCCCAAATTGGGCGAACACTTCGCGGCGGCTGGGTGTCGATTGATGACCTTCCACCCCCCCCCCAACCCCTCCCCCCCCGACACCAGGGCTCGCTTACACCACTGACTCACTTCTCCAAATACGGACCTTTTAACACATTTGTCTCTTGCCCCCAGCAATGGAGACAGTGGGGTGGGCTGATAACAGTTACAGGGAAGATGTGGTTATCTGTGTGAATCAATTGGATTTTAGATTCGGAGGTTTAGGGGTTGAAGAGGTTCCAGTTTCGCTTCCCTCTTTATTACCCATATGGAAAAATTTATATTTAAAATATATTTTTAAAAATATATAATAATATATTTTAGAATAAAACGTTATATATTTGAAATATATATTGAAATATATTTAAATATACAAATTATGGGACCCAGAAAGATATAATTATATATTTACTAAATATATATTTATATATATAATTTATATCTAAAATATATTTAAATTATATTATTGTTTGTTGTTAATAATATATTATTTTATATTTGTAATATATTTAGGTAAATATATTGTTGTTTGGAATAAAAATATATAGTAAATATATTTCATTTATATTTCAAAATATTTTTCAAAATATGATTTTTTCAATTTAAATGCCAAAACTCTTCAAAAAATTAATAAATTGATATATAAATGTATAATATTAGCCTTACATTTGATTTTCATGAACAAAAAAAGGGTGATCCCGCTGGGATTCGAACCCCGGACCTTCGGCTCTACCTATCCTAAGCCTACATCCTATCCTAACTTAACCTACGCCTTAACCCGCTCGGCCAATTCGACTCTTGGGTGATAACGCATAACTTGGGATCTAAAACCGATTGCGAACGCTGTTTCCTTTTGGAGTTGGAGTTTCAATGCTTTTGCGTTGTGTTGTAGCACTATAGTCTATTTTTAATGGACAGCATTCAGTAATTAAATAGTTGCTGTTGTATCTAACACTCGTTGCGTACTTAAAGTTTATCATAGGAGTTGGTGAAGACTGTAAATGTTCTTTGTATCTTATTTGAAAATTTATTCTAAAGTTTGTCCAAAATAGATGTTACCGTATCGCAGTTCCAACATTTAAGTTTATACACTCCCCTGCTTTCGTCAAGTCATCTTTTTTCTTTTCTGCCGTTGCTTGTGATCGCTTATAAATCAAATGAATTATTATTATTTTTTAGTTCCATAGGCTATTTTTACTTCCGCGTTTTTAAAAGTCTCATACAGATAAAAAAAGTCTCATAGATGCTTTGTTAATCGTACATAATCTGAATTAGCATTGGGCATTACATTATGTGTTGGTTGACAGTATATTGAGATGTGCAGTATTTCAATAGTGTTTCGTTAAATATAAAACATCCTATATAGTATAGGATTGCATAAAAATTGACCATGAAATATAAATTATTTTACATGTAATTTTTCTTTGTCATTTTTATATGAGTACATTCTGGTCAGTACTTTTAAGTTTTCATCTATATTGGTGTAATTATGTTTACTTCATATTATGTAATTATGTTTACTTCATGTATTATGCGTTTGGTGTAATTATGTTAGGGTATCTATAAAAGAACTTCAGGGTTTTGAGGCAAAATATTGTTATGAAGCAATAGGCTTATGTAACTGTTTTATATACATGATTAAAAGGTTGCATTTTGAAATTTTCTTTAGCAATTTCATAAAGTTTCAAATGGGCTCCCTTGGCGGCACAGCACACATCGTAACGATATTCCACCTCCTTATATGTCCTGGCTGACATTTCTGGGGGGGAGCGGTTGCCACAGAATTAATTATTCTTTGCCTGAGGTAGTCAACATCACGAATTTTCGAAGGATTCTTTGTATCGTAACAACAGATTCAGTTTATACTAGCCAAACAACGCATTGAGCCTTTTGTTGCGGCGCTGCCTTTAGCGCAGGATTTCAGACAGCACTTGACAGCCGCACTTGACAGTTGTCAAGGCCAATGTTCCGCAGCGCTGCCACCTCTTGACAAAAACATTCCCAATTGTTATGAGTTAAACCTTATGAGCTACTCGTTTCAAAGAAATTAACTGCATTTCGCTACATTCTACAGTTATTAAGATATTAATTTTTAAAATCCCGGAGTTCTTTTATAGACACCCTGTATAAGATGTTCCGCATATTTTGATTTTATGCTTGTCAATTTGTTTAATATATTATAAATATATATTTTTTATATTTACAATATATTAGTAATAACATATTTCCAAATATAAATTTTAAGTTATATTTGAAATATATTCATAATTATATGTTATAAAATATATATGGTGTTAATATAGTTAAAATATATATCACTAACGGTATTTCGTAATATATATGTCTTACTTTAGTTTTAATATATTTGTAATGTATTGCAAAATATATTTCAAAAATATATTTCATTAAATATATTTTAAATATATACAAAAATATATTTAAAATATATTTCACTAACAGTATTTCGTAATATATATGTCTTACTTCAGTTTTAATGTATTCGTAATGTATTGCAAAATATATTTCAAAAATATATTTCATTAAATATATTTGAAATATATACAAGAATATATTTAAAATATATTTCATCAATAGTATTTCATAATATATACTCTTACTTGAATTGAAATATATATATTATATATTTCAAAATATAATCCTAAAATATATTTCATGAAATATATTTGAAATATATCCTGGTATATATTTCAAATACATTATAAATATAAACTAAAATAATATATATTTGATAATATATTTTATATATATTTTGGTCTTTTAAAATATATTTTAAATATATTTAAATATATAATTTTTCCATATGGGTACTATTGGGTCAGATATTGTTTTCCTCATCCATAGTTCTTATGTTAATCATTTCTCGTAGATAAACCATTTTTGTATTGTTTAACCTTAAAGATGTATAAAACCAAACTCTATATAAGCTAAACCAACTAGTAGCCTAAACAACATGTAAATATTTGCTTTGAAATTAATTCTTATAGCCTACTTGAAATTAAGTTGTTACCTAAATAATATGTGATTAAAGATGTTGAATTCGTTAGTATCGATGTATTTCAAGTTAAAGCGAGAAATCTCTGAGATACTGATAGGGCATAAATCTGTATTTAGCTAGAAAATACTTTAAGTATTAAATTCAATTGGAATATCAAACTGATTGTTTTAACTGACGCGACGAATTTTCAATAGATTTATTATGTAGAATAAAAGTACACAAGTTGAGCGCACCGCTACCCGCTACTACAAAAACGTAGTGTGTGGAATTCTGCTCAAAGCATTCCATACTCTGGAACGAATATTTTTAATAACTTTGTTTTACCTTCTCTGTTGGCGTATTAATAAAGAAATTGCAATCTTTTTTTACCTTAGTAAAACATGATAGCCAACTAAACCCAAGTACTGCTGTGAATATTACATAATCTCTTTCGCAACTTTGCAAAATATTTTGAATGGTTTTAACTTTAGCTGATAAAGAACTAAAGCCCATCTCGAGTTTGATTTCAAGAATAAATTTGTTATGCCGACGGTTTCAGCTCGTGTTAAAACAATGAACACAAAAATAATTTTAAAAAGCACCTGAAATGTAACATTTTAGCTGTACAATTACCGGCTTCAGTAAAAGGGTGCGATTTTTAAAACATTCAGTTTTGTGAATGCTAGAGACTTGGCTGAAAATTACTGAAAAATAAATAGTGATCATTACATTTCTTAATTCATTTTGGCCTTTTTAAGCCCAGCAATCGAGGTACTCATTAAAAATCTTCAAACATTACAAGAAACAACAAAATACGAGGGGAGAAATCGCAAGTCAGATCGTTATAGATGTGTGTTGACATTGTTCTGGATATACACACAGACGGACAGACGGACATTCACAAGTACACAAGGGGATGAAGAGGGTTTGAGGCGGGGTGTGATACTGGGGGATGATCGCTGCAGTCTGTCAACTTTTATGTTGCTGTTTTGTGACGATTCCCTGTTTTACAATAGTAGTTTATGCAACGATTGTATAATGAATGCCTTTAAACCACGAGTGAGATGTAAGTTAGAACACGAGCGAAGCGAGTGTTCTAAATATCTCACGAGTGGCTTAAAGGCATAATACAATCGTTGCATACACTATTTTATCTACGACCAACAGTATACGACAAAATTTCCCCCGAAGTTAAACAAAACTCGTGACTTTTAATAATGGTGGAATAGGTCAAATAAATTTTGAGGTTAGGCAAATAAGCGGACTGAACCATGAATCGTTGTGGAACAATCAGCTGATGGGATAAGTAAACTCAAACATGAATCGTAATGCAACAATCAGCTGATGTGCGAATTGCGTAATTGTTATTATGACACTACTTCCGTCAAATGCCGAGCTCTCATTGGTCTAGAACCAGTACTCTAAAGTGACTCCAGTACTCTAAAGTCGTCATTAGAGTACTGCTTGGTTTTTGGTGTTTTAATGAACATCATTATAATGTTTATTGTAATACCATAATTGGTGCTTATTGCAATGGTCGTAGATAAAATAGGATATACTTTTGAGTTAAACACAATTATGTTATTTTTTATTCTCTACGCTTATAATTCTAAAGGACTTTAAAAAATCTACGGTAAAAATTTTAATAAGGATGATTCCAATTATGATTGTTACTGTCATATTGAAACAAGTAACAAGTCATGGACATTTTCTTACATATGCAATGTTGCACTCAGTATATATCTAAAAACTCAATAGACTTGAGTACCTCGTTTTGAAGATATATTATATTAACATTTAACATTTAAATTGATTTTATATTAACATTTAAATTGATAAAACAAACATTGATTCCAATTCCAATTACAAATCACAATTACAAAACAGTTTTCACTAAAACCATTAAGTTTCAGTGAAAAACTGTTTTCTCTATTCAGCTGATTTAGACTACTTTATTCTATTCGATTGTTAAATAAGGACATGGATGCCCTAACTCGATGCCGTTTGAGGACGTTGGGGGCCTTAAAACTGAACTTAATAAATGTAAGCCTTGCAAAGTGTGTCACAATGCTATTCCTAACGATTCTTTTAAAATCAGTTCAGAACTGTAGGAGAGGTTTCACCTACGAAACCCACAAGTCTTAAAATATTTATAGTGCCTGTAATCAATAAATCAAACAGTGCTTTTTAACTTAGTGCATTCTTGGGTTAGAAAGTAACTTTTATTTTGCATGATAAAATACAAATTCAGTATTAATTTCGTTATCATACACGTCTTGGTAAATAAAGACATACATCAGCCAGATTCAACCTGCTTTAACTTCTATACAATAAAAATGCTACCCATATGTTTTAAAGAGTCCAAAACAATAATAATCACTACCAAACAACAGAACCCATCGGAAAGCACATTTACAGAACTAACCACCGGTAAACACCCAGTCTACCTAATAAATAAGGTACTTTTCTACCTTTATGCGATACAACCACCACATAACATTATGACTGGTATAAAAACCTGACTGTAACAGGAAAGCGAACATTCCCAGACACGGTGATGGAGACATAAAAGTCCCGGTAGTAAAAAGGAAACCAGAAAATATGAGAGGGAAATTGCACGGTGAGTCGTTAGGGGGTGGTCGACGCTAACTTGGATATACAGACAGACAGACGGACAAATACACCCGGGGGGGGGAGGGGTGACTGCGGGGAGCCGGTGGTCGGGGGGGGGGGGGGTGCCAGACTGACTGGTGTAATTAGGACGTACACCAGGATTGAAATTGAAGGATAGTTGTTATTTGAAGATAATGAATAAGTTACCCTCCTTTCTGTTATGCATGGTGTAGATGTATTTGGGGAGTAGAACTCCCCCCAAAGAACAAAGAAGATAAGTATTTTTTAGCTTTTCTAGTACGCTATAAAAATGTTTCCGTACCTTTTTTTAGCATTTTAGATATACTTCTGTACTTACAGATAACTTTTCCTTTTTTACCACGACTTTGTGACTTTTACCAGAATGCCGCAAAACGTGTCTTATTATGTCATAAAGTTCAAATTGATTAAAAGTCAGCATTGTAGCCCATGGCATACTTAAAGACTCAATATTTAGTGGAATATGATTTGTAATTAGGGGTCCCATGATAAAGAGAAACAGTATTATGTTCATGTGCTCTATTCCCCGTACGATTTGCATTTTACCACTACGATACATTATGTTTTCACTGTAAGTAATTAAAGATTTCAATGTTGAGTAAAGTTGAGTGGTTAATTACGCATGTTCACTTAAGTATTACAAAGAAAATGATACAAATCCCCAGCATATCCAGCATTATCTAAAATTGTAAAGCCGCGTTAACCGAGCAGCACGTAAAATCTTTACAATCTTTGTAAAAATAACCGAAGATTCAACTTAGGTTGAGTAATATAATGTTAGGCTTCATTCCATTATTGAATCAACCTTGTCCCTTTGGGGTTCCCCTAGACAGCCGCGACTGACTCAGTGTCCTAATGGGCACTTTTCGCTGCATTTGTCCATTCCCCTATTCCTATTATGACATAAAGGGATCCTGATGTCATGACCAATGGAATAATAACATCATCTGTTATCATTCTGTTATTGTTCATTGCGGTTGATTCTTACTTTTTTCCAAGCTGAAAGGACTTTTGACCCTTACGGGACGTATTTTTAGATAATTTATTTTACAAGGTAAGGCGTTCAATAGATATAAAGAAATAAGGATTGTTTAGGTAATGCACTATTTCAAATTCAAAAATGAACAAGTAAATCAAATTGGGTGAGAAAAAATCGCTAAGAGGTTCTAAAAATACAATTGATTGTTTTAAAGTTTTTGACAGAATCTCATTTATTAAAAAAAACTAAAAATAATACATAATAATGACAACATTATATTTTAATACACAATTCCATAAAAAGTTCTGATGTGTATAAATTTTGCTCTAGCATTGTTATCATCGCAGTTTGGTTTCCACGAAAAGGTAGCGGCGTCGGTACAAAGCATTCTCTTGCTACCAAAGGAATATTTTGTAATAACGCGAATTTCACAGCATTCGTGGTTTCAACGATATTGAGGCAATGTTAATTTCAAAGAAATGTTATTTTTAATTTGTTGTTGTATTCTTTGGTTATATCTTTCTATATATTAATAGGCAAGCATGATCGTTGTAATCCCTTTTTCTCAGCCATTATGCAGTGCAGGAAAAGTCTAAGCATATGATAAGCAAAGTAGTTTCCTGTAAATTTGCCAAAAACCTATTTTATTTTATTTCATTTTTTGAAATGTAAAAAAAATATTTTAAACTATAAACTTTATGAGTTGCTATGTGAGTTACAAAATCTCCTTTTTTCCTTCATTGGTGGAATTATAAAAGAGAAAAAGCGTGAGTAGTGCAAAAATATTAAGGGGTAGGCTAGGCAAAATGAGTGCAGTAGCTGTTTTGCATACTTTCCCTTTGCAGGCGTCACGCAGAAGCAAAATGCGTAGCGCGAGCGTGATTATTTTTTGGAATTTTATTCCGAATTATTATATTGTTTGATTTTCTAAATCATGTATCCAATGTAATAGTACGCAAGGCAATAAATTAATTAAGAAAGTAGTGCATTATGTTTCTTGATTGACGATGATTCAGGCTTTCATATTTATGTTCTTCACAATACAATTTTCTAGGATCCAGTTTATAACGATAATAAAATTAAATTTAATCAACAATTCCATTTATTTCTGGAAAATTAAGTGCAAGATTCATGTAAGAGCATTAAGTAGATGCATTTGTTGACATTATTACTAATACAGATAGGTTAAAATTCTTTATTTCAAAAGTTATAGGTATATCCTCAGAACACTTAAAGTAAGAATTAATTAGTCCCGTTTATTACACCTTACATGAATTATTGACTGATTAATTAAACAGAATTAATTTTTTTAAGATAAAGTCCTAACCTATTTTTTTCAAGCTATTCAATAGTTTATTGTAAAATAATCGTGCGAAATGGGAGCGTTGATTTCCCTCATGTTTCAAGCCACTGAGGCTTCATACAGCTATGGATATTGAATCTAAAGTTATAATTGATATTGTAATAATTTAATGCTTTTCTCAAATTGGACAATAATTCCATAAGCTATCAGATTTAACATCTAGGGTAATATAAAGTTATGCTCAACCTTCTCCCTTTTACTTTTTTTAAACTATAATAATTTACTATAGTTAATATTTTTTAAAGTTCTCTATTGATTTTCCATCTTTTAATCTTCTTTTAACTTTGTTGTAGAAACAAGTTCCATGCTTTATTATAAGTGTTAGATAAAGAAAGCTGTATTGTGTCTTTGCATTTGGATTTTTAGATTATGTCTGATATTGTGAAACTAAATAGTAGCTCTTTTTATTATACAGAGAAACTGTGCAATCGCATGTCTTACTGGATTAATGAATAAGACCATTGACTTTCGTATTTAAGTTGTATTGTAATGATCAAACTAAACCAATAAATCCAAATATTTTCTAGTTAAATTTAGACCCTGTGATTTTCTAGTATATATGGCGAAATTTTAACGTAAGCGAAATTTTAGAATATAAATTGTTGGCGTATGGCGAGCCGTAGGATAATGGGAGGTGGCTGAAATCAAACGAATTGATCCGGATGGAATTTCTTTAAGTTTACTATTAAATAAATAAGAAATAACATAAAATATATGCCATTTAAAGCAGGGATGTAAAAACGTCTGCTTTGTTTACATGGAAACAAGTGGTGCTGATACTTGAAGCTATGTGCTAGATATTATCATATCGTGGATCTAAATGCCAATTTACGGTGAAGATATTTTGTATTGTAACAAAGAATTGTTTGTTTTAAAATTTCCTCCTTTATGATTAGGGACTTTTAGTCCCTTCTAGCCGGTAGTTAATTTTTTCAAAGTACCTGATCTACCGAGACTTGCTCGTCGCCATTCTCTATGCATCTTCAATTTGTCTTTTCTCTTTAGCTGACTTTTCAAACAGCTATTATGATTATTCTTTGATTATATTTCCATTGTTTGTATCGTTGCTAACATGACAACCTGTAGGGAACACAATGTAGTTTTTTCGACGTTATAATTAATTTTTTTATTTGATCTAATCACGCCTTGTCACCTGCCAGAGTAAGTTTCTGATAAGAGCTTAGTTATATCCAAAATTTAAAGCACTACCACGGAGCCGTTTTTGAGATAATTGATTGTGCAATCAAGCAATCAATCAAGCAAACATTGCTCATTAAAGAGCATTGCTGGACTAAATTATAACGTCGTCTATCAACGCATTATTTATATTTCCTCATCGAGAACAAACCCATATTTCCTTATTTTCCGGCAACAAGACTGAAGAGCGAACGCGTGTCCCCAGGGGTAGGAAAATGAAAACTCGTTTTACAAAGTTTGCCAGTAAAGGAAAATAGAGACATGCGCAGAATAAGCAGGTGGAAGGGCGGCGGAATATGCGAAAAAGTTGAAAGAACATAGCCTCGAGGTATTTTTTTGTTCTCAGGGGAAATAAGGCATCCTGGATGTCATGAAAGCTAATCTTAATTCCTGAAATTTTCGTGCGTTGTGCGTTTAAATATAGGTTATTTGATTCTCAACACATTTATAAAAACATATTTTGTTTCAGTTGTATTCGAACGATTGAACTGATATTAGTTGAGTAATGAGCTTAATCATTAATACCCCCGTTGCAGCAGACCTGCATACTCAGCGAATTTCAAATGCAAAACAATTTATTTTAATCTACATAGCAAGATTTGACATGTTTTTGTAAGCTCCATAAGATTAACATGGGGAATGAGTATGCAGGTTTGCTGCTACAGGTATGTTTAAACTTGTTGGTTTTAATTCAATATTTAGTAGATCTGAACTAGAAGAAGCCATTTACCGAGTTTTATCAAGATATGTTGAGAAATAAACGAGATATAGAATTTTACTTATTTCCCATAAGGTTAACATTGGGACAACGTACTGTGTTTACCACTTTCAATATCTCGGTAACCAATGGACATAGAGCAGTGATTCAAAATACTAAATTGTTTGTTTTTTGAGCTGAATTCAATGGTGCCAACAAAAATTTGATAAATTTTATTTTTCTATGTAAAAAGATCAAAAAACCCATTTTTGGGGGGGTTTATCCCCCTTTACCCCCCCTTCCGGTGGTCCGATCGGGCTGGTTCACGAACTCGTCCAATCAATTACCACTTTACATGTCTGTACCAAATTTCATCAAGATCGGACCATTTTTACGGCCGCTATCGTGCTAACAGACACATATATATATATATATATATATATATATATATATATATATATATATATATATCTATATATATATATATATATATATATATATAGATATATATATATATATCTAAAAATTCGAACGAATGGTGTTTTTTGCTTCTGGGGGTTGCAAAACGAAAAGTTATCATGGTCTGGGGCTTAGGTCTTACCATGAGACCTACGGTAATAGCTTCTTCCCTATAGGGGAAATTCGCTAAAAAACATTTGGTAGCAGATTTCAGATTAGATTGGGATAACAATACGACTTCTGATCGGTTTTAAAACCCTCTGAATTATTTCAACGGGTTTATGTGTTAAGCCACTGTGATTTCTATAAAATACCAATTGGTAACCTTAAGCATTTTCAAGCCTGTTTTATTGATTGTAAGTTTATCAGGCGATATTACCACATATTGTACCTTTAAAAAAAGTTTTGTTTATATAGAATCTTTTAGTACTAAAAACGTAGTTAATAATCTTAGTTTTTGTACTAAAAACTTAAGACTGCTGTAATCAATACGATGAAAAACCAAAACCTCGCAGTGTTTAAACTGCCAAAAGAAAGTTATAAGTATGCATTTATTTACTTGTATCATAGCGAATTAACATATTTGTCATATTACCAATTAACAATTAAAATACTTATGTTAACCCTCAAAAGAATTACTTGAAAAGAGCTAAGAAAAGCCCTATGCCTCAGGTATTATTTAACACAGATGGAAAACATTTATACCACGTTGATTAATCAACGAAATGCATTGAACAAGTTTTTTCTCCATTTCAAATAAATACTGCCAAATCTTGATTTCATCACAATAAACGTTTTGGTATGCTTGTAAACATTTTAGGAACTTGATAGAACAAAAAATACCCTCCTAAATACCTCTCATCAGTTAGCATACAATTTCACCACTTTTACCTTGCGTAAACTAATTGCGGAGATGATAAAGCGGGGGAATATTACCTTAGATTTGTCAGTAATTCCTCACCAACCGCAGGCATGGAGGGGGAGGGACGGTAGGGGGGGGTGGTAGGGGGGGAGGTGTAATAGTGGTGATTCGTTAAGACCGTCTCAAACTGGGGTGGAAGTCAGCTGTATTAATTAGAAAACAGACAGACAGCGAGGGAGCACAATTTGATTTGGGGAGTGACAATTCGATGTTAGCGTTCTTATATCCCCCTTGGATGTGGATTGTATTACTTTACAATTTACGCTATATGCGGATTTATGTTGCCAAATCAGCATCGAAAAAGCCATATTGATAACTGTTAAAGTTTAAAACATTTTATTAAGCTCCAGTTGATTGGAGTTTCGATTGTAGTTTAGGTTATTTCTTAAGTGTCAAAATCACTATAGGACACACTTTGTTTAGAATGATCCAACAAGATTAATATTTATCTGAACAAAAGCCCTAGGCTATTCATAGGTTGATTTCTGAATTCCAGATGGGCCAAGAGCATAATTTAATGAATTGATTATGAGCAGATAAAATGTTAATGGCGTTAAGGAAAGTTTTAAGGAAAGGCTTAATTAATATATTTAAAAATTCCGGGCCACTCGAATTTTCATATTTTTACTACGTGTTTCAACAATAAAAAAACTGACATACTAGACGTTCCCTATTTAAACTTTTTAGATATATGTTTGCTAACTCTTGCACTATATGCTAAATACTAGTGGCATATTGATGATATTAGTTTAAAAACAACAATCACAGCTTATAAAGTATAATATTAATGAAACGTGGTTTGTACCAAAAGAGTTTGTGCTTTTGAGTAAAACCATAAACTAATTTACGACGGATTGTCATTTTTCATTGCTAATCTACATATAGCAACGTTAAAGTTTAAGAGAGTTTTGTTAACACGTTAAAAGCAAGATTAGGTTACGTAATAACCATTGATATTTCACTTTCAACTTGCTACACTTGTTAAACAAGTATATATAAATTCAGGGAATTAAACGGAGAATTTGTAAGGCAACAAATAACAGAGGAGCGTCGAGCGCCGAGCGCTGTCTCTGATAGTTTACAAAGCCATTGTTGTCGGCCTTTGTTTAGCCGCTGTGGTTGTTCTCATTGCTGTCAAATTATACTTTCGCAGAGAAACATTTTCGGTGTTACAAACAAAAGGTTAAGTCATCGTGTTTTTAATGTTGGAGGTTTACATACAAAAATTATAATCTGAGTTTGAGCGATTAAATAAAATACAAAGATATAAAAAATGCGTTTTAGAAACCTTTGCCCATTTACAACTGAATGGTTATTTGCAGTGGTACACCTTTTTTCAGAATGGTGTAAGTAAAATTTCACACGAGCCCCTGAGCTCTTGAAATGTGAAATGTTTGGATCAAGTATTTTCTCAAAATAAAGAGTGTTTTTATTGTCTATTGTGTAAAGTTTTCAAATAAAATATGCAATTGCTTGAAATATCCAAATGGGATGGAGCACTTGAAGGATTCAAGGTTTAATAGGGAGAGTCTTTAAACAAAACAATGATACAATAAGATTGATTTCAGGAGGCGCTGTAATTTTTATTAAGTTTCAGGAAATTAAAAAAAGTTCAGGTAGGTATGTGGCCAATTGTTTATATTTTTTAACAGAAAGTTTACATCGTTCTAGATCTAGATCTATTTGGTAACTTTTTGAATTTTACTATTTTAAATCTTATTTTAGATAAATTATAATACAGTTTTCTTCGGCACTACATACCGTTTGCACTTTTGGAAACCCAACCCTTAAGTATGATAGTTTAGGTATGATTAGTGTGGTCAAAAAGAAACACATTTCAATGCGAAAAATGTATTAATTTGATAACATTTTTAAAGTTACTTTACCTGCAATATAATTTGTTTGGATTGATCCAATATATTTGAAACTGCTCCAAATCTGTACAGACCAAGAGCAAAACCCACTTACCTAGCGCTCTTTATTGAACGAAATATTGTACTTATTCATTTTACTTCAGGCTTTAATCTTTTTTTGACTAGTATCAACAAAGCAACAGCGTAAAACTGCGAATCAGCATTCTAGGAAAAACTTATATCAGGAATTTGAAAAAAATATGACTTAGTTCCTTATGGAACCACAATTTCGGTAGTTCCACTCGCTGACAATGCATTTTCCAAACCAAGCTACGGTGGTTTCCTTCGTAGCTTCGTAGCAAAGGTAGATTCAAATCACTTGGCCCATTACCTGTAAGACAATATCAATTTTAGCACTGGACTTACGGACGGGTGAACCACGTTATTCGGCTCGGTGTATACTCCGGTCGAGCCGCTCGGTACGGTGCGATAGTGGATCGGACACAACTCAGTTTATTTTGGCCCCACATTTCCCGCCGCCACCGCGATGTCCGCGTTGTTTATACCCCATGTTTACATCCGGTCATAAACAACGATAAACACTGAAATCGCTCCCGTGTCCACCCTTCGCGTAAACCAGTCAAAACTCTACATCTAATGTGAGGTAAGGTTTTGTTGTAATCCTTAAAACCACGTGTTTAATGTAAAATTTCTTCGATTAAATGACTGATAAAGGTTTATCTCTGATTTAGCTGATGTCGTATTCTCAAAACAAGTCCTGAAAGAAAAAAATAATTTTGGAATAACCACAACAATGGTTTGATTGTGAATCATAGACTATTGAAAGACATCCTAAAATTATTCATAATTTGGTTGGTTTCCATGTTTATTTTACTGAAAGTGCAAACCTAAATCTAACATAATATACAGTATATTGAAAAAGATCCATGTTATTAAACATGTATGAATCAAGGTTTAAAAAAAAGTAAAAAGAAAGTAAAAAGTAAAAAAGTAAAAAAACATGGCAGGGCAGAAAAAATTAAAAGTATATATTTTTGCAAATGAAAGGAAGGAAAGCAGGTAAAAAAACAGAAAGAGAAAAAATAACAGAAGAAGAAGAAAAAATAAGAGGAAGAGTAGACAGAAAAAGAGAGAAAATGGAAAGAAAATGAAAAAAGAGCTAGAAAAAAGGGGAAACAAAAAATCAGAGCACACAAGAGGTTGAGCTATACGATAAAAGCTTACGGTGCCATGAAGACAAAAGGGTTGGCATTAACTCGGACTTGCAGATATTTCTCACCAGGCCGCAGACAGGGAGGGGGGCTAGTGGTGGGGGTACAGGGGGTTTAGGGGGTTACGTGTAATGGATTCAATTCATTTACGTCGTTCTTCAAGAGGGCGGGGATCGTGGAGGTATTAATTAGTGAAATTTACAGCCGAGTGGGGAAAGGAGTGAAATTGTGATATGTGTGACATGAGGGAAAAGGATATAGTTCACAGAATTCATAATCTAGCTCAATGCAGAAAAAATACTTGGGAGAAAGATAATGAAGAAAAGTCGAACTAAACTATGTAGGTGAAAAAGGATATGATTCAGGGAAAAGATTATATTCCAAGAAGAATTTGTTGGAAACTATTTACTGGAACACATACACGGTAAGACATTGTAAGTATTTTTACAACTCTTAAAATAACTGCTGCAAAGCCACTAATGTAATGCATCGTACGACATGTAACCCATTTTTCACATTAAGCAATTGTAATAACGTTAGTACTCACAAATACAGTACTCGTTTTTCAGAGACTTTTACCTGGAACAAAAAGGAAGAGATTAGGGATACCCGCCTTATTTGTTGGAGGACTAAACATTTTAAGAAAAAGTATAGCTTTTTATAGTAGTTAAAAATGTCCAATACGAACTGAGGAATAGGAAAATAAAAGTAAAAACTTCATGTTATTACCTAAAATAATAGTTGATTGGAAAACGATCGGGAATATATACGAAAAGTACGATGATGTTAGTTTAAGAAAGCGAGTCACGTTCCAAAAAAACCAAAAGACGAAATCGAAAATCGTGATCTCATTTAGGGCGAACCTGATAAGAGCAGTTGGAACAATAAAGTGATTGCTCTAATACGTGGTGTGAGGTTCCAAACTGGGTAGTCTTTTATACAAGAAAATTGTTACTTGTTAAAGATCGTACTACCAATTAAAAATCGAACTCGATATATTCCCCATTTTAAATAAAAGGATGTAAAAAAATAAAATGTTTGATTAAAAAAATCATAAAAATAAAGAGTATTAATATTTGAACGGATGATTTATTAGAAATAAAACATCTATTCCTCGAGGATATAAAAATGTTTTCCCTCAAGTAAACACGCATAACACAAAGAGACTTATGGATAAACTCGGCCTCTGGGCCACAAAGGAAGAACACTTTATGAAGGGTCGCAGAGAGCCCTTTAACCACAACAAGGGCATAATAAGGGCAAGTTATTGACATGGCGGTCCTCTACCGGCTTGATACAACTGCTACTGCAACTACTTGCTACTGAATATACGGTTAAACTATTTTTAAAAGTTGCTTGTCTGCGTTAAAATAATTTATATGTATTTTGTATTTTTGCTAGCCTCAGGATTTTAGGAGATCTGTTTACGTAGCATAACTTTGTGGGTAATTAAAATCGCAGGATCCAAAATATAAGGGAGTTGAAAGAACTTTCATCATTTTTAGTGTTTGGCCTCAGAGCTGGATTTGAATATAAAAATTTGGTATTACACACCAGATTAGTCCGGTTCAATTATGAAAAATGCATAGGATTATGAACATTAAAACATTTAAATGTTTTATTTATTTGTGGTAAATGTTTTTAAAAACTCACAACTCTAAAAGAAGTCAGGTTTCGTACAAAGGATCTGATGATAGCTATTATGCCGAGCAAAGAGAAGTTGCAATTAAAAATTGACAAAATCAATACAATGGTTAAGTGTTGAACTAAAAGGTGCCCATTATTCAGGCAGAAGAAACAGTTACTGAATAACTTTATTGAACAAAACTTTCTGTCATCAGAAAGTTGCTTAATGTTTAGGCATTCCCGAACGGCCAATGAATGCGGAAAAGTACTTTCCACATTAAAAACCCCCTCCTAGCCCATTGAGAACATTGATAACATCACTGCACAAGTATGAAATAAGTAATGAGATCATCAATTTTTTAACTCAAAGAGTAAATTAACACAATTAAATAATTTGTGTACTAATTGTAGCAAAAATCTTTAATTTATTCAATGGAAAATAATAGATAATAATTGTTCTGCATTGTGTCAACCGGGATTACACGGAATATCTGAATGTGATTAATTAAAACTAACTGTACAGACAGATTTGATATTGTGATTGTAATAAATAATCCGAACAGCTCTCGCCGTAATAACTTTAAGCTCGGAATAACCAGATTAAGAGATTAAATCTGCACTGTCCACCGCTCGGACCCATAATCGGACTCACTCGATTTATCTGGCCACACCGGGTGGATCGGCTGGTAGTTATTGCATTTTGTACTTCTGTTCCCCACCACTGCATGTGGGAGATTCTAAACTTGATTTTGATTATGGGTAATTAAATAAAGTATTTATTCTCGAGGAATAATGTATCTGATGAGGTCTGTTAGCAAATAACAAATGTGTACTCTGAGGAAGTTGTACCCTCAAACATATCATTTCCCTGAGTTTAGAAAATGCATTTGCTAAAAGATAAATAAAGTTTCATTCATTGTTTAGGTTAGTTTCTTCTATGTACTACAGTCTAATATCTTAGGAAAAGGCCTTCTAATTATTTTACCTACTTTTTCAAATATAGCAGACAGTAATCACATTTGTATTCGAAAAAGCTCGCTTAAAAGGCCAACCTTACATTCAGTTTCAAAAGAATATTCAATATCCTAAAAGCTTGGTGGAAATAAACCACAGATATCCCGAATAAAAATATTTAATATAGATTACAACTTAATCTAAATCTAATCTACGAGTAAAATCTAATCTGAAATTTATATGGGCCATAGGACTTTGGACATTCCGTACGAGCGTAAGTAGGACGCATTTTCTAATTTGATTTGGAATTTGTTGGAAGTTACCAATTAAATTATATTACATACATACATATGTAAAGGACTTTTCTTCACATGCAGGCCAATCTCTCATGAGGGACTAATTTCGGTCAACGTGCTATGTACTATGTCAGTGCTCATTAATGAAGGACTTTTTCGAAATAGTCAGCTTGGTCAAAGGGGAATATCTTGAGACTATGCAGTTGTAAGTGACAAAAGCCTTCTCATATGGAACTAACTAAAATAAGTAAACAATTTTGAAAATAATATAAACTAAGTAAGTAGAGTGCACCAAATGTAAAATTGTTTCCGTCTCGAAAAATAAAAAATACAAAATCACAAGAAATTGCGGAAATCATCATTCTGGCACCAAACAATTACTCAATGTCAGGCCCAAGTAACTGAAGCGGGCGCTGGGATTGCCACGTTGTGAAATATCGTGACGGACATTAAGGTCCCTGTGTTTGACAGGGACTTGCCCGTGCAATAAGGGCGACAACGGTGCCATTGATTACAACTGTTTGAATTATTGTAATTGTCGCCCAAGTTTAATTGGCTGTTAGCTTAGTCGAACAAAGGCAATAATGGTATCTCTCTGTAGTAATGTCGTGTTGTTACCGTAGACGTAAATGGTCAAAGAGTCTAAAAATATAATCTTTGGTATACTCTTTTACCATTATCAATATGCTGTTTCTTACTGCTTACATACTTTGTTCGGAAACTAAAGGGATGGCCTCTAAAACATTAAGCTTTAAAATCATAATTTGGCTGCTCGCGTAAATTAAAAGACACGCTTCCAAAAAAAATCAGGAAAAACATAATTTCCACCATCGAAGTCGTAAGGAAACGGCAACCGCTTATTTTAAAAATTGAAAACTTGTTGATATTCCAAAAAATATATTATTTGGCATCAAACAAAATTAAAAGTTAGGCCGACAGCAAAACATAATTTTGACATAGTCTAGTAAATGATTCCTAGGGTTTCGGCACCAATAAATGTTAGTGAATTAATAAAGTAAAATATCAGTTCAAATCATAATCTCTATTCCTTTTATTTCCTATTATACTAACATACATTTTTCTTGCAAGGTGTTGTACTGAGACGCAGAAATAAGACATAAAAGCCAATAGTTAGTCTAGTCAGAGTTACTCTAGTCGTAATTCGTGCCCAGAACGACGCTAACGGCGCCGTAAGTTCTGGTAAACTCTACGACATTTTAACGACGTTTTACTGCCTCGCTGACACTGTAATTGTCGTAAACAACAATTTCCCACTTTCACCTGTCAACGGGTACAGAGGTGTCATTAAACATTGAGGCAGGAGGCGCGAAATCCTATTTTTGTAGTTGTTAAAAGAAAGCGATCCATAATTAAAGACATTGTGATTAATCAGGCAAAAAATCCTTGTAAAAAATCCATCACTTAAATTATTCTAGTCATACCAGTAAAGCCGTTTTATAGGTTAAACAGAAACAGTTTCACAGAAATGTTATAAAATAGCCTAATGAATTTTAAATGTATTAAAATAGCATAAGGTGACATTTTATATGTCTGTTAAGTTTTGTATATTCAGAGAATTTTCTATGTGAGTAGCCGCTTTAAAAATTAAGTATATTTTTTCACGCCAGATTATGTTAAACCGTTAATAAAATATTAAATAGCCTTTTTTTAGTTATGTTTTGCGTTCTGCTAACGGTAGGCAGCAAAACGATCACCTAAAAGTTGTTCAGAGTTGATGAATGCAATTATTGTTCTGAAGAAGTTATTCCATTAACATTTTGTTATAAGTAATAAGAAAATTTACTTTTGAGCTCAGTCGCGATTTTTTTCACACAATACATTTTCCCTCAAATTCAAACGTATATGAGATTTCGAGTACTTATGTTACCATAAATCATATATTATGTTAAAATTAAATAAATTAACGAATCGGGAGTTTTCAAATCCATTGTAAATGAAAAGTACAGCCCATTGGTAGTTAGAATACTGTCGAAAATAAAAGAGTGTAAAGATTAACAGAGCTCTGGTTAGTGTAATTGAGAGCGCTGGCTGGGTTGGGTGTAATGGTCTGACTTCACAACGCAAGCTAAACAAATTCCCTCCCGTTGGCTGGGTTATTTCTGATGAAATATAATGCTTTTTACATTCTCTCCCTGTACAGCGTATGTATGAACGGGTTTAGTTTATAAAATTTCTAATTAGTTAAAAGAAGATAAAAATACTCTTTTTTCAAAAATTTTGTTTAAAATGTAATATTTTCATGTATGTACGGAAATATTTACAGTAACGCACCAACAACCTGAGTTGGTAAAAATATAGATCAAGGTACGAAAAACTAAATAAAATTGTAAAATATCATCAAGTTGTTTTGGACACTTTATTTTAAAAAAATGTTAATAATTACTAGGTAATATTTAAGTTTAAAAAGTTTAAGGTAAGCAATAAAAAGTTAGGACATAAATGGGCTTTTTTCCTTAGAATATTAAAATTACGTTCATACACAGAAAAGGTTTATGGTTCATAAATCAATCTACGAAATTCCTATCAGCGTGTTCTGATCCATCATAGACGTTCGAAATTTTGCAATAGCACTCCTCTTATTGTGGAACTGAGAAAGAAATTTTCTACATCAAGCGAAGCGGGTCACCATCAGCCAGCCAAAAATAAAAGTGAGGCAAACTTTTCATTAATCGTTATAACTCAATGTATTTTTCCTACAAACATTTATTTTACCACCGGAAGGAAACTGAATCTAATTACATAATTATAGATTCCACTCCCTGGGATGTATTCGATTACAAACCGCCTGATCATGATATGTAACTTGAGGCGATCAATGCTGTTATCTCCTAATGTACATGTGCTAATGCAGCCGTCAGGGAGAGTTACCTCACGGGGTAACTGGGTAATGTGATAGGATATATGAATTAATTAATGGGCCATTTACGTTTGCCAGAGGAAAATGAACGATTTTTGAAAGGTAAAGATTGGTGGTGATCTACACAACTTATTAAAAAAGAGTACACATACCTAAAAGAGTATTTCATTACAACAATATTCTGAAAGTGTCGGTTTTACGAATTCATTTTTAAACAAGTTAACCGCCACATTTTACAGCCATCGGTTACCGCATATTAGAGTAACCGCAACCAACAAGATGGCGCACATCGACCACGTGACCGCATGCCACATGCCACGAGGTTGTTGTGTGTGGGTAAGAAGGGGAATTGAATAGAGGTGGTTAGAAATTTCTAACAAAGGTATAATGTAAATGTAATTTAAATTTAAATAGGCCACATACAATATGTGGACAAAAAATTACCACGTGAATCTCTTTGTGTTTTTCAAAGTGTAATAAAACCATTACATTCCTATCGCATCTACCAAGATATGGAAAATTGGTTCTGCCAAAACAACTTTAATTGTGGAATCGCAAAGAATTTACAGACCAATTTTACAGGGCTATATAAAACTAACAATCACATTATTTCTCAAGATAAACGGAGTATTGTTGAAAGAAGCATTGTTAAAAATTACAAGCAATTATACAAATATGTATAACATTATAATACAAAATAATACAAAACAATGAGCTGCATATAGTATGTAAAGGTATTAAAGACTCAAATAACCGAAATAATACCTCTCTCCCTGGAGCATTATTCTACATCGTTGAACTGAAAATACATTGGTCGGTTTTATCAAATTGTTTCAACCATATTATATATTCCTTTTTAGCAATATCTTAAAAATATTTTTTTAAGATGCATGAAATTAATTACCGTTAATTAATGCTACAAGCAAAATATATTTGAAAAGTATGTGAAGCCCTTAAACTAAAAAATATAGTTAAAGTCATGCCATTAGTTCAATTTGAGTTTTTTTGAATTCATAAGTATAAATAGTTCAATTTTAAGTCACGTTTACTAAAGAATTGCAAAATGCCGTGGAAATAAAACCAAAAACTGTAGGCCTACATATAACATTAAATACAAAACATACACTAACATGCAGCACACATCCACACACATGCCGCATATCTCTAGATTGCAAATTTAAAGTAACTGCACATACAAATCTCGGTACGAGAATCGTCTTTAGATACATTTAACACGTTTTTAAAGTTTGATCCGATTGTGAGTAAAGCACTTTGGTTGCGCAACACTCGTGTAACTGGAGATTAGAGCGTTTTTATGACCGTAAATTACTGTAATATTTATTTAAATTAATGTATTAAATTTAATTTTGTTACACATTCCTAGTACGTAGTAGCATGTAGGGGGCCAAAGTCCAAAATAATAGAACATTTATTTAAAATGAACTCAGAAAGTCTTCTTCAGTGTATAAAATCAACAATTGTTTGAATTCAGATAATGATACAGTTGTCAAATAATAGGCTTTGTTGAAACTACTGTATATTCGCTCCAATGAGCTGTATTGATTGGAATCTCACATAGGTCTATTATGTAAATCTTATGTACAAATTCTAAACTGCAAGGTCGTCTAAGGCTCTAACATATGTCGATTAAATTTATTTTTTCCCTGCGATACTTTACGCCAAATTATATAAAAATATTTAAATCTGCTCATAACTGTATTAAATGAGGTTTAATCACAAAAATCATCATACACTGTATTAAATATATATAGATGCATAATAACTAACTTATATATCTTTATGATTTTATGATAATACGACATTACGATTTTAGGATAGTTTTACATTTTAAAAACATTAAATTCGTCTGTTATTCAATTCCATGCAGCTTATTTTGGGTTTAATCCCCAACCAACCAAACAACGGGCAAATTAGTTAATTTTTCGAAGCAGAGAAGTCATTAGAGGCCCAACGTTGGGATAATTTCCACAGCGACTGTGCTTGGCTTTTAATTATTACCTGTTTGCAACATCCATTACAGGATTAGAGAATTATCGTACATAATTAATTATTAGGTTTATTGCAAAACATTTTACTGGACAAAATAAAAATTTAGGGGAAAACGTGGATGTTGTAGTAGTATGCATTGTTAAGTTTTATTTTTGTCAAAAAGGATTTTATGGTTCGGTTTAATTAAATATACGCCGGTATTATAGCCTAAAGTTGTTTAAGAAGTAAACATATTATATCACATCTACCTGCAAGTACACAAAACCCTTTCAATAAAAGCTTACCTTAGTTTTTAATCTTGACCCACTTAATTGCTCGTAAAATAGCCACCTTTAACAGTCAAGAATTCCTATTATGCCAGTAACTTCGTTAGATTTTGCATATTCAACAGAGAAAACAATTCAAAGAGTATTTTATGTCGAAGTGGTATTTTAGTGATATACAAATCCAACTGTATTAAAACTTTTCCCACTAATACAATCCCTACCTTTAAGTAACCACTAATACAATCTCTACCAACTGTCTTATAATGTTTCCCACTTATTGTACAATCCCTACCTCTAAGTTTTCAAGACCATTAAGATAATCCGCCCTGTGGGATCATCCTATAATAGACCATAATGATCCGCGGAATCTGAGCTTCTTTTGTATAGTAATGTTCCTTTGCATAAAGATCCCTTAAACTATTATTTTCATAGTAAATACAGATATTTACTAAACACAGTGGAAAACTATATCCCTTAGTGGAGAAGGTGACAATAGATTCCAGTATGATAGGAGTAAAAATTCAAACCGTGCGTAAAAATTACCCAAAAAAATTAAGCATCAAAGGTATATGTCAACCAGAAAAATTGGCCCAAGCTTCATTATCGGTGGTCTTGATGACACCTCAGCTATACCCTGCGTGGCAGAGGGCAGTTTGTCTACCTCCACTCCGTGATGTTTGATTGAGACACTTCTTCCCTCGTCTGATTCCCCCAGCAATAACCTGCTGTCTGTGTGGCTGAGTTATTGTTTATTGTCGGGGGGTGGGGGGGGAAATGTTTGTCAATATATTAGTGAATGTGTTTCTTTGTATTCGTATGGTTCAAATTACCCTAGTTATACTTGCAAAATCACTGAGATCATACATTTTGACACTGCGAGCTGACTGTAATAGTATATTACGTTACTACACCGGTAAATGCCGTTTTACAGGACGAGCATGATAGTTCCCATGCAAGCCAGAGGCGAGTGCGGGATTTTTATGCGAGTGCGGTAATACTTACCGTGCGAGAGACTAACGATACTTTACATCATAATATTTAGAAAAAAACATATTTTTTAATCATAACGTATTCCTTGCATAACAACAACTATGTTCCTCCATTCTTCAAACATAGCCTATAGGAAATAAGCAAACATTTGCTACTGCTTCCAGTGCTGCCACTTTATTCCTCGGAAGTAACCAACAAAAATGCAATAAAGTCAGTCTTCTGCGATCAGCTGATCGTTTTGATTGTTTACTTCCGTTATTTCCATTTCCCAGTGCACAGTAAATTTCTTGTACACTATACGGTAATTTACTGTGCAGTTGTCGGCAAAAAGTAACTTTTCAACCAAGAGTAAGGCACAGAAAACAGATGTATCCTTGTAGAATGACGTAAAGTGTCCTCCATTTTTAAGTTTTTGAAAAATGGCTTGAGATGTTTAGTTATTTAAAAAGTTAGTACATTACGTTTGAATTAACTAAATGTGATCGGAAGTTTCGAAATAATTTAGTTAACCAGAAGAGATATTTAAAGATCTTAAGAATGTTTTAGGATGTGATGCAATATAAAAGACCCCTTAATATTGTTTAGGGATATCCCTTCTCATGAATAATGCTTAATAATTCGAAACGACCAAATAAATATTAACTGCTTAACTAACCTCGAAATATGAGTAGTTCGTAAAACGGGATTATAACAACTCATACGAGTATTCAATATGTACCTAAATCCAGGAATATTAGTCCCACAAAGCTGGACAGACATTATTTGCACTTAATTCATGTTTTTGACAAGTTAATTACAAAAACAAACTCATTACTGGCTTTGTTTTATATTTGCAATGATTACACACTGTCCAAATAGGTAATTAGTTCAATCTATTTTCAACTTTATTAAATCCTAAATGTCTGTTATGTATTCAGTGTCCCTTAGGAATCCTTAAAAGTGGTAGCAACTATAAGCAAATTGATTTTTTTAGTAAATTCATTGATTGAGCAAATTGTTTTGAAAGACAGAGTTAATATGTTTGGAAATCATCCAAAATGCTTATTTTTAATCCGCTTTCGGCTGTGCCAGAACCGTAATCCACCACAAGAAAGGCGAGTTTATCTCTCTTATCCCAGTTCTGCGACAATTACCTAGGCTCCTCTCCCGGAGGTAATTAAGTCTCCCTTAATTACCTTAATGTCCTTAGTTAGGTAAGAACAATTAGATTCGCGGAAGACGTGCTTTGCGATGCGATAGAATTCTAGTTAACTTGAGTTTTAAAATGAAAGGGAATAGCAGTGAAAGTTTTTATTTGCGTTTTTTCTGTATTTTAACGTGTAAATTTAGTTTTGGACCATTTCGATACACAATGAGAACAATTCCTTATTGCTTGAAAAATTAAGTAAATTAAAAAATATTTCATAAGAAGTTTGTATTTTTGGCCGATACTATAAATCAATTGAATGAGGTTTTTGTTGGTAAGATAAGTGTAACATTTTCTAAAAATTCCAGAGACTTTGGAGTATTATTTTGATGATGAACTGATTGGATAATAGGTTTTGGGGTTCATTGCTATTAAAAGCCAGCAAAGTCCAAAAAATAATGTAATGTAAAAATAATTCATTTAATTACACTACCTTTCCGACCGGTTATGGAATTAACCACAGATGTTTTTCGATATTTAAATCAAGGATTTTTGAACTCGTTTTCCCTTATTAAAGCAATGCTATAAAATTACAATATTAAGTTCGATTATTTTTTAACTGCATTCCCTTTATCGAGCTGAGCGCAGATAGGCCTGCGCCTACGCTTCACCCCCTTTATCTCCGTAGCCTGACTTAATTAAGACAGTTAGCCGAGTCTTACGGGAGTTACGGCGAGCGGCAATTACGCCGATCTCTCCCCCGGGACTCGGCGCGGGCTGACGCTCCCCTCAGCAGCGCTGCGCCTGTCTGCCTTGCTGAGCCTAGGCAGTGACGGTGTCAGCAATTACGCAGATCTCTCCCCCGGGACTCAGCGCGGGCTGACGCTCCCCTCAGCAGCGCTGCGCCTGTCTGCCTTGCTGAGCCTAGGCAGTGACGGCGAGCAGCAATTACGCAGATCTCTCCCCCGGGACTCAGCGCGGGCTGACGCTCCCCTCAGCAGCGCTGCGCCTGTCTGCCTTGCTGAGCCTAGGCAGTGACGGTGTCAGCAATTACGCAGATCTCTCCCCCGGGACTCGGCGCGGGCTGACGCTGCCCTCAGCAGCGCTGCGCCTGTCTGCCTTGCTGAGCCTAGGCAGTGACGGTGTCAGCAATTACGCAGATCTCTCCCCCGGGACTCAGCGCGGGCTGACGCTGCCCTCAGCAGCGCTGCGCCTGTCTGCCTTGCTGAGCCTAGGCAGTGACGGTGTCAGCAATTACGCAGATCTCTCCCCCGGGACTCGGCGCGGGCTGACGCTCCCCTCAGCAGCGCTGCGCCTGTCTGCCTTGCTGAGCCTAGGCAGTGACGGTGTCAGCAATTACGCAGATCTCTCCCCCGGGACTCAGCGCGGGCTGACGCTCCCCTCAGCAGCGCTGCGCCTGCCTGCCTTGCTGAGCCTAGGCAGTGACGGCGTCAGCAATTACGCAGATCTAACCCCCGGGACTCGGCGCGGGCTGACGCTGCCCTCAGCAGCGCTGCGCCTGCCTGCCTTGCTGAGCCTAGGCAGTGACGGCGAGCAGCAATTACGCAGATCTCTCCCCCGGGACTCAGCGCGGGCTGACGCTCCCCTCAGCAGCGCTGCGCCTGTCTGCCTTGCTGAGCCTAGGCAGTGACGGTGTCAGCAATTACGCAGATCTCTCCCCCGGGACTCAGCGCGGGCTGACGCTCCCCTCAGCAGCGCTGCGCCTGTCTGCCTTGCTGAGCCTAGGCAGTGACGGTGTCAGCAATTACGCAAATCTCTCCCCCGGGACTCGGCGCGGGCTGACGCTCCCCTCAGCAGCGCTGCGCCTGTCTGCCTTGCTGAGCCTAGGCAGTGACGGTGTCTGCAATTACGCCGATCTCTCCCCCGGGACTCAGCGCGGGCTGACGCTCCCCTCAGCAGCGCTGCGCCTGTCTGCCTTGCTGAGCCTAGGCAGTGACGGTGTCAGCAATTACGCAGATCTCTCCCCCGGGACTCGGCGCGGGCTGACGCTCCCCTCAGCAGCGCTGCGCCTGTCTGCCTTGCTGAGCCTAGGCAGTGACGGTGTCAGCAATTACGCAGATCTCTCCCCCGGGACTCAGCGCGGGCTGACGCTGCCCTCAGCAGCGCTGCGCCTGTCTGCCTTGCTGAGCCTAGGCAGTGACGGTGTCAGCAATTACGCAGATCTCTCCCCCGGGACTCGGCGCGGGCTGACGCTGCCCTCAGCAGCGCTGCGCCTGCCTGCCTTGCTGAGCCTAGGCAGTGACGGTGTCAGCAATTACGCAGATCTCTCCCCCGGGACTCAGCGCGGGCTGACGCTCCCCTCAGCAGCGCTGCGCCTGTCTGCCTTGCTGAGCCTAGGCAGTGACGGTGTCAGCAATTACGCAGATCTCTCCCCCGGGACTCAGCGCGGGCTGACGCTCCCCTCAGCAGCGCTGCGCCTGCCTGCCTTGCTGAGCCTAGGCAGTGACGGTGTCAGCAATTACGCAGATCTCTCCCCCGGGACTCGGCGCGGGCTGACGCTCCCCTCAGCAGCGCTGCGCCTGTCTGCCTTGCTGAGCCTAGGCAGTGACGGTGTCAGCAATTACGCAGATCTAACCCCCGGGACTCGGCGCGGGCTGACGCTGCCCTCAGCAGCGCTGCGCCTGCCTGCCTTGCTGAGCCTAGGCAGTGACGGCGAGCAGCAATTACGCAGATCTCTCCCCCGGGACTCAGCGCGGGCTGACGCTCCCCTCAGCAGCGCTGCGCCTGCCTGCCTTGCTGAGCCTAGGCAGTGACGGCGTCAGCAATTACGCAGATCTAACCCCCGGGACTCGGCGCGGGCTGACGCTGCCCTCAGCAGCGCTGCGCCTGCCTGCCTTGCTGAGCCTAGGCAGTGACGGCGAGCAGCAATTACGCAGATCTCTCCCCCGGGACTCAGCGCGGGCTGACGCTCCCCTCAGCAGCGCTGCGCCTGTCTGCCTTGCTGAGCCTAGGCAGTGACGGTGTCAGCAATTACGCAGATCTCTCCCCCGGGACTCAGCGCGGGCTGACGCTCCCCTCAGCAGCGCTGCGCCTGTCTGCCTTGCTGAGCCTAGGCAGTGACGGTGTCAGCAATTACGCAAATCTCTCCCCCGGGACTCGGCGCGGGCTGACGCTCCCCTCAGCAGCGCTGCGCCTGTCTGCCTTGCTGAGCCTAGGCAGTGACGGTGTCTGCAATTACGCCGATCTCTCCCCCGGGACTCAGCGCGGGCTGACGCTCCCCTCAGCAGCGCTGCGCCTGTCTGCCTTGCTGAGCCTAGGCAGTGACGGTGTCTGCAATTACGCCGATCTCTCCCCCGGGACTCAGCGCGGGCTGACGCTGCCCTCAGCAGCGCTGCGCCTGTCTGCCTTGCTGAGCCTAGGCAGTGACGGTGTCAGCAATTACGCCGATCTCTCCCCCGGGACTCAGCGCGGGCTGACGCTCCCCTCAGCAGCGCTGCGCCTGCCTGCCTTGCTGAGCCTAGGCAGTGACGGCGTCAGCAATTACGCAGATCTCTCCCCCGGGACTCAGCGCGGGCTGACGCTCCCCTCAGCAGCGCTGCGCCTGTCTGCCTTGCTGAGCCTAGGCAGTGACGGTGTCAGCAATTACGCAGATCTCTCCCCCGGGACTCAGCGCGGGCTGACGCTCCCCTCAGCAGCGCTGCGCCTGTCTGCCTTGCTGAGCCTAGGCAGTGACGGTGTCAGCAATTACGCAGATCTCTCCCCCGGGACTCAGCGCGGGCTGACGCTCCCCTCAGCAGCGCTGCGCCTGCCTGCCTTGCTGAGCCTAGGCAGTGACGGTGTCAGCAATTACGCAGATCTCTCCCCCGGGACTCGGCGCGGGCTGACGCTCCCCTCAGCAGCGCTGCGCCTGTCTGCCTTGCTGAGCCTAGGCAGTGACGGTGTCAGCAATTACGCAGATCTAACCCCCGGGACTCGGCGCGGGCTGACGCTGCCCTCAGCAGCGCTGCGCCTGCCTGCCTTGCTGAGCCTAGGCAGTGACGGCGAGCAGCAATTACGCAGATCTCTCCCCCGGGACTCAGCGCGGGCTGACGCTCCCCTCAGCAGCGCTGCGCCTGCCTGCCTTGCTGAGCCTAGGCAGTGACGGCGTCAGCAATTACGCAGATCTAACCCCCGGGACTCGGCGCGGGCTGACGCTGCCCTCAGCAGCGCTGCGCCTGCCTGCCTTGCTGAGCCTAGGCAGTGACGGCGAGCAGCAATTACGCAGATCTCTCCCCCGGGACTCAGCGCGGGCTGACGCTCCCCTCAGCAGCGCTGCGCCTGTCTGCCTTGCTGAGCCTAGGCAGTGACGGTGTCAGCAATTACGCAGATCTCTCCCCCGGGACTCAGCGCGGGCTGACGCTCCCCTCAGCAGCGCTGCGCCTGTCTGCCTTGCTGAGCCTAGGCAGTGACGGTGTCAGCAATTACGCAGATCTCTCCCCCGGGACTCGGCGCGGGCTGACGCTCCCCTCAGCAGCGCTGCGCCTGTCTGCCTTGCTGAGCCTAGGCAGTGACGGCGTCAGCAATTACAGTTTACAGGGTGTCCGGAAATTATGGTGAAATATTTCAGTACTGTATATGATAGAAGTAAAAACAAGAAAATAATTTCTTATAAACATAGGTCCTAAATGCTTCGTTTTACCGTTTGTGTGTCTGTTTGTGATTTTTACATATTTATTCATATCTCACGAACCTCTTTACGTATAAAATTCAAAATTGGTACATGGATGTCAACTATTAAGAACTATTTTCATAAGATTTATCGTATTCCTACTTTGTACCATTCCAAAATGGCGACTCTCTTTTGTTTTCAAAGCTAAATATCTTAAAAACCGCAAATACTAGAAAAATTATACAAGAGACGAAAAAGCTATGAAGTTTAATGAAATTAACGCTGATATTAAGAATTTAATGATTGGACGACCAATTATGGAGAAATCATTAATTTTCCGAATATAAACACGTGAATTTCAGACAACACGTACTAAAGAACCATGTTTTTATTAAAAAAATACTATTTTTCCTTTTGGTAGTCCGATCATCATAATCTTAATATCAGCGTTAGTTGAATTAACGTTAACTACTTTTTTGTCGCTTATAATAAGTTTTCAAAAATTTTTGGTTTTTAAGTTACTTAGCTTTGAAAACAAAAAACAATCGCCATTTTGAAATGGTGCAAAGTAAAAATTTGATAATTCTAACAAAACTAGTTCTTAATAATAGTCATCCATGTACCAAGTTTGAAGTTTATACTTTGAGAGGATCGTGAAATATAATTAAGTACTTATAAAACACAAACAGACACACAGACGGAAAACAAAGCATTTTAGGACCTATGTTTATAAAAAAATGTTTTCTTTTTTACCCCTACTACTAAAATACCCCTATATACTATATACTAAAATACCCCTATATATTAAAATATTTTACCATAATTTCCGGACACCCGGACAAAATTACGTCTATCTTTTAATGTTGTCAAAGTTAAGTTGGACTGACTGTTGTTAATCTAATTTAATACAGTGTTTCGTGGAAATGGTACTTTGCATATTCAAGACCATGTGTTTGAACTGCAAGATTTATTGAGCACTTCATATTATGATCGACAATATGCAAAACACTTCACTCGTGTTACGACCGACATTTTTCACTTTAGTAATAACACTAAAAACAACTGAATTCTTTTATTTGTTTAGGTCGAAAAAAAACAATAGTAAACATTACTTTTTCCACAGCAAATACTACTTTTCTGTGATGAACAATGTAGTGATGGATTTTTGCACCTTATAAATTCATATCAAAAACAGGTGATATCATAGTAGCAGTGAAAAGTTATTGGATGTGTTAAGTGTATGGACTTGTTCCTGAATTCAATGATAACTCTAAGAAAATATGCATTATGTATATCCGAGGGAATGAGAAAGGATGAACTTGGAAGAAAATCGTAGGCTCGAATCAACCTGCTGAATATGTTTTATTTTGTTTCGGATATCCATTCAATTGAAATTATATATCCTAATGTAGTATATTTCAGTAATGTTAGTATATTATATAATATACGGAAATTACATATGTCAGTGAACAAATCCCATAAAAACAAATTTTAAACGTAAAAGAATTATCGAGGTGGAGTACTAAACGTTCACCTGAAAGAAAATTTGTTAATAAAGAGTTAATGCTAAATTATAATCGATTCTGTGGATCCGATCGGAATACACGAGGCACATTTGACTTTATGGGTCAAGTTTTCTCTCGCCCAATTAACCAACTTTGCCGCGTCCAATTTTACCGCCAAATTGTCTCCGGTCGACAGAATCCGGCGGGAAATTGCCTCGTGGATTTTGGGCTTAAATGAACCCTTACTTGGATATCCGCTATCTTACTGCGGAAATATATGCAAATCTGTAGATTTAACAATGTTGATTTGATTTGTTGAAGGTAAGTGGAATTACAATTTAAGTGTCTACTACTGCTCCCCATTTTACAAGATTTCTTTTCTACGATTAGGAATAAAATTGAGTTAATACTTCATTATGGTTATTTGATTGGATACTGCTATAAAATTAATAAACAACTGTCTTTTTTATGTGATGGTTTTATTGTTTTAAAATCGTTTAGGACGTGTATTGTATTGAAAGATCTATTTCTCTGATAAAGAATGGTATAAAATATTTAAATTAATTACTTTATTTATGATCTTTTTTCGGAATTGCATTTTATATTATGTGTTTGTAGCTGTCAGGTAAGATTATAGGGTCCAATAAGAAATATCTTTACTGACTAATCAATAATCTGGATTGGCTTAGCTATTACTGATGTTATTTTCAATTGATTTCTTGGTCAACACACCGTTATAATAAGATTGGCAAAAATATTAATTGCAATAAGTGACATTTCATTGGTATCAAAAGTGAATTTTTTATACGGACAGTCAAATCTATACCCCACCTATCTGTAAAATAAAAACCTTTTATGGTAAAAGTATTTCTAAAAATATATATACAAAACATATGACGAAAAAAGTTATTAAATATTTATTTGGATCAACATTTTACAACCCTTTTTAAAATTATGTTCAAATTACTTAACTTTTTTAATTTTTTTACGGTGATTGAATGCCCAAAGTGTATTGGGAATAATAATCAATCGCCCAAAAAAATCATGTCATTCAGAAAGAAAATTTTTGATGTATTAATACCTAAGCGTTGGCTTGGGAGGAAACCTTGGGTTATTCAATAACCACGTGCTGCCTGAAGCCACTATAAGATCTGATGTTGCTTAGCCTATTTTATCGAACGCGGAAAAGCTTCTTAATTAGCATAATAGCCTCAGTAGATGGAAGACTTCGTCGAGACAATGATCGCTGTTGCAACCGACCGCTGGCGCTACTGTTGGCAGGAGAGCTATCTAAACCTGTCTCTTATCTCTTTTGTCTGACTTACCTACTGGTACATTGCAAGGTCATATGGCGGTATATGTTATTCTTGTATGTGAGAATGCATCAGCAGCTAACAAAGTAACCTTTATAATCAAGTAATGATATGTTCAGCTGTTGGCGGGTGGGAAAAAGGAAAATCCCAAATGTTTTTGTAGAGCTTTAAAACTTTTTATACGTTTCAAGGCCCATTTATCCAAGAAATATGTGATACAATATCGTACTGTAAGATGTTTTGTGCAAAACGGAAGATAATGGAGAGCATTAATTTTAGTAAAATAAATATCATAAGCCTGTTCTCAGAATTGAGTCAAGCCCTATGACGTTTTTAACATCATATTTCGAGAAAGTTCGATATAGATTGTGAAGGGGCATTGTTTGTTGAATATGAGCATGCAGAGCATGCAGGGAATATGCATCTTTACCAGGGAAAAATAGAGGTTTTCAAAGTAGAAAAAAATAGTAAGGCTAATCATTTGATTTTCTTTTTCTCCCCAGAGCTTTTCTTATAGAAATTTTAAGATACATATACTATCCTCCTTAACTCAAATCTAGATCAACATACAATCGGATTAAATTATGTATAGGGCTATATGGCGATAGGGCTATATGTTTATACACATATAAACATGTTTCAGAGTTAAGCCCACTATTCGCTTAACAGACTCTTAAAACTTATCTTCACTTAAAAAAATAGACGTATATAAAAAACATAAATTACACGCTAAAAGTAGCCTCCAACCATTTAAGCCGGTTAAAATAAATTTGACATTGTTAGATCTATGTTATGCCGTTTGTAAACAGTTCTAATCTTAATAACCTCAACAATTTAAAGAAATCTATCGAAATTGTCTTTCAGAGGCAGTGAAATATTCATTCACATTCTAGGATAACTTGTTTGGTTTAGGACCAGACAAAGGACTCCAAGGACTAATCCTCATGTTAAAGGACTCGCGGCTGCTCCCCCGTATCTCACCGCCTCCGCCCTTTAACGACTTTAGAAAATTACTTTCTTTTTAACCGCCAACTGCGTTGGGAAACATAAAAAGGCGACCGTTTTCTGGGAGGGGAGGTTTTTGTCGAAGTTAATTTTCTTTCCGGTTGAAATAGTTAACATATTACGCGAATGGATTCGATTTGGGGTTTCTTTTTTCGGTATGAGAATGATTTTCGGTTTTAAATGATTAGCAGTTTTGCAGTTAAGTTTTATTAGGTCTTCTTTCATGTTAATTCAACGTTAGCAACAGCGGCCAAGATTGTTTTTTACCTCACTGCCAGTCGCCAGGTCTCTGCGATGCAGTACCTCCTGCCTTTCAGGAGTTTGACCCGGCCGTAAGAGCAATATTAATTTCAAACAGATGCTGAACCTTCAATAATTATAAAATTGATCTTTATTTAAAGCTAATATGTATTGTGATGTTGAAATTATTATAAATGTAATAGTTCTTGAAATAATTAAAAATATACATGTATAAAATTAACTACTTTTTATGTACAATTTGACCTATAAATTAAACTTCAAAAAATTCTTCACCGTTCATTTAAAAATGTCAATGAGAAAAGCATATTCAAGGATCATAAACATGCAATTTAAGATAATCGAGTAATTAAAAACCATGTATGACGTAATGAAATTAGCATTGTTCTTTTGCGACTAGAATCCAAGATGGCGGGAGGTACTCCAGACTCTAAGACAGCGTGGTGCCGGAGCGGCAATATTCACATAGGCCGGCCAGAGATGTCCGCTCATGATGGAACAGGAGGTGCCCGCCGCTAGGATCGTACATGACTTACATGAGCAGGACACCTCATTGTGAGGCTACATGAGCAAGACACCTCACTTGTTGTAAGGCTACAAGAGCAAGACACCTCATTTATTGTGAGGCTACATGAGCAAGACACCTCACTTATTGTGAGGCTACAAGAGCAAGACACCTCACTTGTGAGGCTACAAGAGCAAGACACCTCACTTATTGTGAGGCTACAAGAGCAAGACACCTCACTTATTGTGAGGCTACATGAGCAAGACACCTCACTTATTGTGAGGCTACAAGAGCAAGACACCTCACTTATTGTGAGGCTACAAGAGCAAGACACCTCACTTATTGTGAGGCTACAAGAGCAAGACAACTCACTTATTGTGAGGCTACAAGAGCAAGACACCTCACTTGTTGTGAGGCTACATGAGCGAGACACCTGACTTGTTGTGAGGCTACAAGAGAAAGACACCTCACTTGTTGTAAGGCTATATGAGCAGGACACCTCACTTGATGTGAGGCTACATAAGCAAGACACCTCACGTGTTGTGAGGCTATATGAGCGAGACACCTGACTTGATGTAAGGCTACATGAGCGAGACACCTGACTTGATGTGAGGCTACATGAGCAAGACACCTGACTTGATGTGAGGCTACATGAGCAAGACACCTCACTTGTTGTGAGGCTATGTGAGCGAGACACCTGACTTGATTTGAGGCTACATGAGCAAGACACCTGACTTGATGTGAGGCTACATGAGTAAGACACCTCACTTGTTGTGAAGCTGCAAGAGCAAGACATGAGGCTGCACGAACAACATGTAGCCGCGCAACAACATCCACCGCATCGGGACGTGAGCAACGGAATATACAGTTTGTGTAAACCTCGACTGTACTTGAATAAAGTGATAAAGAACAAAGTAAACATTTTTTGAATAAACTATGTAAACTAGGCTCTGCTGAGTACCTGGCTTTGACTCACGTCTGAGGGACAACTTTTAGTAACTTTGTTGAGCAAAGTTAACCTTTGTTGAACAAACATAATATAAGCTAAAATGTGTCCCAGTCGCATGTTTGTGTGAACTTTAGCTGTTGACAAAGTTAACCTGTTTAGAGAAACCTTACAAAATATGTAATGTAATTTTCAGTTACGCCGAGTTCAAACGGGTTTCACCAAACGATTGACGTTGATGTAAAGTACGTTCACTGAAAGCATAGACCATAAATAATTAAAGGTCCTTGGTTTAAAGTTTAGCTTTTGAAACTGTAGCTGACAAAGTCTCATTATAGATTACCTATAATTTGGTGCGAAGAGATAATTAAAACCCTAATACAGTGAGTATACATTGATTGCAACATATTGTTAAACTCATGCTTGAAATTCATTACAATTAACCAAATCACTGGTGAAACAAAACATTCAAATAGTTTAAACTCTTAAAATACCGTAAGAGCAAAAAACATTGTTTTCATGAGATTGTAAATAATAGTTAATTTTATTACCGTTCACGATAATCCAACCGATGAACGGTTATGAATAGCAGAAATATGAATAAAAAAATTGGTTTAGTGACCAAACGCCAGAGAAAACCGACTGAATATGTCTTCCTCGTATTTTTACTTCCCTTTGCAAACCTCTCCCTAACTAACCTGTTTTTATCAAGCGAGGTATCAGTTTTCTCGCGTTTCCACGGTGTTTCTGTTGAGCGTAAAGAGCGTTGTGTGACGCATGCACAGTGCGTTATGCATAGTGTGATGCATAGTGGTATGCATAGTTATGTTGTTTTATGCATGCAGGACCCCTCGCCAGTCACCTGTTACGGCACACGTACGGCTGTTGCATATTCATATATTCTTTGCAATTTGCAAATTGAACGTCACGTGAAAACGACGCTCTAGCTGCGTACTCTGACTGTGACTGAGGTATAGTCTGTGTGGAATAACTTGGCCCGCTCTTCCCATTAGACTAGGGTTATTTTTGTTTAGGGATTATGGTCAGCCTAAGCCAAGTTATTTCACACGGACTGTATTGACCAAGGCTCCGCATGGCTTCAATCAGACGTGATGATGCTAAAAGTGTCTGCAGGCCTACTTCTGAATAAAAGTTTCAACGGAAATTTGTTAAACTTATGACTGAGACAATTAATTACAGGTCAACTCACAGATCAATTCATTTGAATAAGGTTTCAGAGATAAAAAATGTCGATTGAACTGACAAGAATTTGTACAAAAATGTACCCGTAAAATTAAAATACATAAAAGCAAATAAAACTATCATTCTGAGAAAGCCTTGCAGGGAATTCTTAGCACAATAAATGATTTCTTAGGCAAAAATTAAGTTTCATCCTTTTGGATTAAAAATAATACAGAATAATTTCAGATATGAATACACTCTTCGAATCACAGTTTAGGATAATAACATTTCCTTTTGATCAATTTTGATTCAGAAATCAGAATTCATTTCATAGAATAAATAATCGTCTAGCAAAGTAATTCAGAGCAACTTCATCATAAAATTAAGCGAGGAGTCAGTGAAGTAAAATGTTATTAAGAGAAGTAAAAGATAACATTAGCATAACTCCACGGGCGGTTAGTCGAAAAGCGATTCCACCAACTTCCGGCAGTTTCTAAGAAACTCTCATTTTAATTAATTTACGTTCAAACAGCCACAACGGCGCTTCAAAAGTTATATATTCATGGGGAAACTTTAGAGCACTTAATTTGAGAATATTGCTCGTACTTTATTAAAATAAGCTTTGGGAAATTTTCTCACCTACATTATTTGAAGCGGCCCTTTACTCAGGGGTTGAGAGTTTCCGCGTGCTAAAGAAAAATATCTACAAAAGAGTTACAGTTTTCATGATAGTAGTAACAGATACAAAACTATTTTTATTGTTGAGCGATAAGTTCAGGTTTATAAAACATTTGCAGCTGGTGAAGCTCAAATTCAGATAGCCCCAGGGCATTACAATTTCTTAAGAATTGATTCTTTATTTTTTTTAGTTTGATGAATTAAAAACTCTTTAACGAAGTAAACAGATAGGTGTTGAAAAGGAATTACAAAAAGGCACAAAAGATTCAATTGTTTTTGTTATTAATGATTTAACGTACTGTCAATGAACACTAGAATTAAAACCCATTACCACTGAAGATAGTACGTTCTAAAACTTAATCATTGAGATAAGTAAAAAGGAGGAATATGTATGATAAAATTTAAACTTAAAAGAATTATGCCTCGAGAAAACGTAAACTAAAACTACCTAAAATGCATTCAAAATAATATTTATAAAAAAAAACAGTTGGTTTTTTCAAGTGAAGGAAGAAGAAAGAACGTAGCTGGCAGTGGGTTACAAGGAGCCGTAACAGTCACATTAACAATGTTAACAAACTTGTTTACGATGCTGGGATTGTATCCTGCCTGCAAATGTTTAAAATTTCGCAACACCTAAAGCTTGAAGGGTATATTCAGGATGCATTTTGGAATGAAATTCAGCAGATGAAACGGTATGTCTATTAATAATTCGCCTTATACGTAATCACTGGGTAATAACCTGAGTATAAACGTCTTAGAGACTCCTTTTGTCATTAATTCCTTAAAATGCTGTATTACTAATAACCTTTTCTTAAGGGATGCATGTAAAATTGGATCTAAATTATAATCTCGAGAAGGTGATTTCTATCAAAATTTAGATAAATTTTCCAAAAATTCCAGTACTATAAATATTCCATCATCTCCTCCTAAGCGCCTTATAAATTGATGACAACAGTATCACAGGAAAGGCGAAATTTCAAACTGAATCCATATATGGCGTTTTAAATTGATTTATAGTACTCTATATCTCATAACATAATTATAATAGGGCACTTTATGAAGGGGCAAAGGTTATGTTTCGAAGTGCTTCCATGCAAGGAGCTTCCAGAAGCTGACAACACGAATCTTAAAAATAGAATTGTCAAAATTTAAATAAAACTATGCTTAAAATTGCAGCACCAGATATGAGTTGACTAACTTCAGAGCTTCATTCAAGTTCTGCACACGTAATTGAAAATAAGCCAGCTTGTATTGCGTCAGTTCGACAAAGGTTAACTTGGTTAACGAAACTTCCTTCGAAGTCTGAGGCACGTTTGAGTCAAACAAAGAGAAGACTTACCCGCTCCGAAATTGCTGTCTCAATTCTGTTGAAAAGTTTTATTTATATTTTTGAAAAATATTTTTTTTCAAAGAAATTAACATGGAAGAAATAGTTTTACTTTATTTGGAATTTATATTTTGGAAAATAATGGGAAGTTTTTTATTTAATTTATTTAATTCCTATTTTTATTAAACTTAATTTTATTTCATCTCATTTTATTTTGTATGTACATTCTTGAATTATTTTGATATTTATTTTCTTATTTACCTAAACTTTTCCCATATTTAAGGATTTATTTCTTCAGTCCTGTCAAAGAGCGTTAGTTTGTCAAAAATTAAATTTAGTAAGAAAATAATTAAATGTTAAGAGGCAAGAAATTAAATTAAATGCTGGGCAGTATCAGGCTACGTACGCAGAACAGGAATTCGAGTGGAAAAACCTAATTAAGATGCAATTAAATATCGACCAGATAATTAAATTCAAATTAGATAGACAATGTTTGATGTAAGACTGAATTACTTACTTTGAAATCCGTCAATCAGCTCAAAAATTAACATGTATTAGTTCAGGACATTAATTTTTAGTCTTACATTAATCACACAGCTCAGGGGCTATAAGCATGGATAATAAAAACAAAGTTTGAATTTGAATACCAAGTTTTCTGCTAGAACATTATTTTATTTTAAATTACTGTTTCATTAACGACTCCTAAAAAACTAGCATAAAGCAGTTTTAAAGTGTGTTAGAGTAAGAGAAAATTTTAATTACGTAACGAAATATCACCAACAACTTGTACTTAGTACTCTATTAAATTACTTGTTTTATTATTACCTTTATAAGATAAACCACTGGTAAAAATCATACAATATTTTACAAATAAAGTTTACTTTGGATGAATATCGCCAGACGTGTCAGCCACACATTCCTTACCCAGAGCTAGAGCACGTACGCCCTCATATATTGCGCTCGCTGTATGTCGTGCGATCACACCGCTCTCGTATTTTTACTGTTATCAAAACTGCACCACATGTATTTTTTCAGTCGTCTCACTTGTCTTTAAAATTTGTTAGATGAGAACGAGAGATTCATAACAAATATTGCTGTAGATATTTATTGTTTTGTACGACAATGTTTTTACATAATTTTATGTGCTATTGCATTATTATAAATCTAAAGTTAATGTGTAAAACGGAATGCGTTACAAGCGAGTTGTATTGCACATCCAAGACCACATGATTTTACCAAACCAGGTAAACCTTTCCTTAATCTTTGTGTTTTCTGTGTAAAAATTTATTTGATGATTTTTAGCTAGCTGAACCAAAACTTATAATTACCACAAGAGATTTCATACTTGATTTTGCTTGTATCATCAAGATAAATATTTTTGGGAAATCTTTCTTTCGCTTACGAGGAATGCATATACAAGCATTCTCTTCACACACACGCTCAATGATAATGTCTGATTTTGCCAAACAAAAAGTTTTAACTAAAATATTATTAGAGGATAGTTTCAGATGTTTGCATATGAACACAGTGATGTTTGAGTAGGTGCCAAAAAGGTAGTATTTGCAGCGCGAAAGCCCAAGCCTCATCTAAACCCAAATACAAGGCGGGAGTCCCCACACGGCCGGCATCCCATCTAACTTTTGATTACTATTCATTTTTATTTGTAGCGATGCGAAACTCTTTCTATATATTTGGTTTCAGATTTGAGTCTCAATGAAATTAACTATTTCTCTAAGTGTTTATTGTATTAATTTATTAAAAGTGTCCCAAACAAGTTATTGGAGGTTTTACTTTCATATTCTGGTTGTTCCTAACTTTAAAAATACTATAAATGTATGAAGAAAACATTTTTTACAATGTAAGATAATGCATTTTAAATGGAGAAAATGTTTATTCAGGTGAAGGACCACGAGTACTTTTTACTACTAAATAGAACTGAGGGATATAAAAGAAAATACAACTAATATGGAGTTAACTGAAATAAAAACACCAAATCATAAATATTTTATTTAAAAAAGGATTTTTGTAACAGGGCATAACAAATAAGAATCAAAATATTGTGTAAATGTGTAAAAAATCACTTATTATAATAAGTAATTAAGTAGAAAGTATTATTTCCAATTAGCTATAAGGTTTTAATTTAAACCCACAAAAATAGAAAACTAGGGTAAAATAAAAACAAGCTTTATTAGAGTATTGAATGAATACTGAACAGTTAAATCTCGAGTCAACTTTAGAATTGATTTACAATTACCATTACCGTAAAGACGCCGACCACCAATATTTTAAGGCGAATATGTATTAAATTATGAATATATCAGTTTTATGAATTAGTTTATTCATAATGCTTGACTCAGGTTGTGCGTGTATATCAGTCATGAGGCGGGGCGGTGTAAGGAAATGAGATTGATGATTAAAATCGGATAATGCGGGCGATTCGCCACCAAACCCACGCGTTCCGCAGTTGCGGATCCCTCGGACCTGCGGCACAAACGTCGGGGAGACAGTCTTCAGAAGTCAAAAAATAAAAGTAAAATTTGTTAAAAGAAAATTGTATAGCTTCAATATACAAACTAGCCGAGATGTTATATGATTTTGCTCCTAAAACTTTGGATAAAAACATTATTATTTAAAGCAAAGCGATTTTATACGACTTGCGCTTTGAAAATGTCGTTATGTGAAAAATGTATAGGGACTCTTTGACACCAGTGTAGAGGAAACAACATTTTTACAACATATAGTATTATAAGATTTTCATTCCAGTGTGATCATGTATTACGACCCAAACGCAGAATATTCGAAACTTTTTCCACATATATTTTCATTCTTTGTACTAAAAAGAGTATGAGTATGTTCTAACAATTTATAATTATAATGTTTATAATTATAATTTATAATATAATAATTATAATATAATAATTTATAATGTTTATAAATATTATTATAATTAGGACATTATATAATGTCCTGTGACTACGAACATTATAATGTGCTCAATTATTTACATTAATATTTAATGTCAATAGAGAGTCATTTACAAAGAGAATAATTCATCAAAATTATTCTTTAATAACATTGAAATGAATTACAGTAGTTAGAAGTTCAATCATTTAAATAAAGCAAAAATATCCATTTGGCTTGGTTACAGTCTCTATAGAATAACTATATAATAACTACTTTACGACTGAACACGGTAGTGTGCAGTAATAATAAACAAGATTTATTATACTAACTTCTTCTGTAACGAGTATGACGGGTACAGAAAGTAGGGTACTTCCTACTCCCTAATAGTTTTTATAGTGCAGTACAATAATCCAATAACCATAATTTCCACTTTTATTTTGCTCTTGCTTCGAACGGGAATGACAATGAAAACAGAGTAGACAGTGCCTTCAACCTACGCAACGCACATAAGGAGTGCTGCAAGATGTTGCGGTAGTTATTTATGTGCTGTTTTTGAGGTGAGTTCAAACAATATTTCTTAAATAGAATGTTATAAATTAGTGAAAAGGATATAATTCTAGCGTATTTCCCCTAGGGAAGAATCTATTTCCGTAAAGAATATATTACCGAAGGTCTCATGGTAAGACCTAAGCCCCAAACCATGATAACTTTTCGCACGCCAATTAATTGGCGTGGTGGCCAATTAATTGGATTTTTTTAATTGGTGTATTAAAAAATTGGTAAAGGGGGATTAAATGCCCCTAACATTTTTTGGGGTTTTTCACATGGGAAAATAAAAAAAATCCAATTTTGGTTGGCACCATTGAACTCAGCTCGAAAAAACAAACGATTTAGTATTTTGAATGCTCTATCAATTTCCATCGGTTACCGAGACACTGAAAGTTGTGAAAACAGTTCGATGTCCCAATGTTAACTTTGTGGAAAATAAGTAAAATATTATATCTCGCTTATTTCTTAACATATCTTAATAAAACTTGTTGTTGGCTTCATCATGATGAAAACTGATGAATATTAGTCTAAAATCCCCGATAATCAAATTTTTGGCAGCAAACTTGCATACTCATTCCCCATGTTATCCTTATGGTAAAACAAAATTCGATATCTTCCTTGTTTCTTAACACGACTTCATAAAACAGAATATGGCTTCTTCTAGTTCAGATCTACTAAATGTATGATGAAAACATCCAGTTTTAACATATCTGTTGCAGTAAACTTGCATACTCATTCCCAATGTTATTTTCTTGGAGATTACAAAATGTCATATCTCTCTACGTTGGATTGAAATGTGTTTTTTCATTTGAGATTCGCTAAGTATGCTGGTCTGCTGCAACGGGGGTATAGTTGTGTTTTTGTGATCAACACGGATACATTGAATCTTGATTCAAACTACCTGTGTTTTGTGAGACAGTTTGGAAATGCGAAACCTTTTTAATTGGTTTCGCATTTAAAATCACACCACATAAAGTAAAAACATTATTTAAAAATGGTAGACATAAATATGCATTTTACACTTGTAAAGAGTTGGAATTCTATTACTATGAATAATATATTTAGTGTATATGTTCTACAGGCACATTCTTAGATTACAACGAAAATACTTCAACTATTTTAGGAAACTGGTCATTATCGTGAAGGGCATTCTTTTATGAACCTGTGACCTTTCAATCAAAAACCCTAGCTACTTTATCCAGTTGAACGGCTTATAGTTTATTTATAATACAGGATAAAAAAGTTTCGAAAATACAGCCTATTTTATACTTTAGTCGACAAAGCATGTAAAATTCCACATAGTTCCCATCGAATTGAAACAGCAACAGCTTACAGTTTACGTCAAACGACGTGGCCTAGTCCGTTCATAAGACAGATGTTAATTTTAGCATTGGCCTTAAGGACGCCCTGGTCACGTGTTTTGACTCGACCTGTACTCTGCGGTCGAGCGGATCGTTTCAGTGCTCCCAAGCCGCGCACCGTGCTCGAATGTCTGTAGTTTATGCCTATGTTTATGTTGAAAAGGACAAGAGGCATAAACAGGGAAGTTAAACGATAAACGGGCAGATTTATCGTCAGGCGAAAACTTGTTCCAATCTGGTCTGTTACAAGACAACTGTCTTCCTTGTGCACTTTACAACTATGGAAAATAAGAGAGAAGGGGCGAAGTAATGTGATACAAATTTCCGAGTACGGAACTAAATTATATTGGCATTTTTACTGTTGTCAAATTAATCAATCTTCTTACAAATAATGGAGGTTGTTAATTAGTATGATTTACCTGTAACGAGGAAGTACCGCTAGAAACCGTAAAACGCTATATGGCCTCCAGGCGTACTCGCTAGCAATTAGGGTACAGTATGCACAACCCCTAGGAAACAAAACATACCCACTAAAAACCGCTCAAAATATTCTTCCCCTTAAGTCTGTGGGAGGCTGAATATGAGTTGGAACCGCTATGAAAACAAAAGTACCCCAACTCGGATCAGACAAAGGGTGATATTATCTCTACGCCGTCAGTGATTTCTCACGGGGGGAGTGTGGGGGTGGGGTGGTTAATGAGTGGTATTCATTTATGCTGCCTGCTGTCTGGAGGGGGTGACGACAGGCCGGGTATTAATTAGGAAGACGGCTGACAACTCTTCAGGAGTGGTGTGATGCTTGAAATCGGATTTCGGGATTAAACAAGTTTTCACCAATGTTTTTAGACACTTTAAGAGAGAGATTTGTGAGGGAAGGTTAAGCTACAGCTCAGTATTGATTCTTAAACTGTATGACTTTTATTAATGTAAAGATGAAATAGTCTAGAACTCGTCTTCATTTGTGACGGCCGATTATCTGTCACGTTCGTTTTAGTGCATTTTTGTTAAGAGTAGGACCTTTGAACTTATAAAGATTAGAGTGTTCTCGTATAGAATATTTAAAAATAAAATCTTGTATGTTAAAACTTGAGTAAATCAATATTTAATTAATTTAAGGTAACTTTTAAGGTGTTTTAGCTTTTTCTGGTGATTCAAGAGTATAAAAATAAATAAGATTACTAATTTAAAAGTATAGTAATTGAAATAGAGTGTACAGAAAGTAGACACTTCCTACTCCCTAATAGTTTATTAAAAGAGAGTAATTAAAATGTAAGTATATTAAAAATAAATAAAATGACTATACTTACAAACTGTTCAGGGAAAAAGGCAAAAGCATACCTGTAACAAAAAATGGAAATTAGGAAATTGAGCCATGAATATTTTGGTTTTAGCATGATTCAGCTTCGTCATGTATTTTTGAGCAATCGCACCAGTGCATTGCACTGACGTAACATCAAGTGCAGGGACTAGCCCTGACCACATGTGCGGTGAGGGCTGGATACCACAACTGAGAGACCCGGCTACCTCTGTCTATACTCTACTGAAGTGGTTATCCCTAGTCTAGCGTACAATGGATGTGCAATAATTAATTAATGTTAGTAACTGTCCTGTTTGTGCAATGAAAACTTTCAAGTAACTCCAAAAAATTTTCATAATTTAAACTTTGAGCGATTTTATATGGTTCGAAAGTGAACAGTAATATACTCTGAACTACTTCTATGAAATAAACAATTGAAATAGGACCGCACTTAAAGTGTTCAAAACAAGTTACAACAGGAAACAGACCGAAGTCGTTATGGTTGAAGCAGTTGTAACACAGGACTGCCCCATGTCGACTTTGGAGTATGGCAGTTTACACTTGTTTATAAACGCTGGTTGATAAAATTTTGTATGTTGCATCATTCGGTTGTTTCTTTGTTTTAGCTAAGTTTTTTTGTCCAGGTTATACTGGCTGTGTGTCACTTAACTTGTTTGTTCTAGGTTTTTTTCCACCTGAAGACGGAATCAGTTTCCAGATCCCGAAACGTCACGAAACTTCTTTTTTACTAATCAGTGATGGAAAATGTCTGCAAAAATCAAAATATTTGGTTGTTATTGAAGTTATTTCATATATTAAAATAAATAGTATCTTAGCAATTACAGGAAAATCTTTTTTGATTTTGTTTATAAAATCTAAACAAAAATTCAGTCCATTTGGTGTTAATTAAAAAATACTTTTACCATAGAATTTGTATACAAAGTTCATGAATACTTCTCTTTAGTTATTAGAGTTATTCACGAAAAATATGTAAACATGAAAAGCGCTCAAGATAAAGTCGGTTTCATTTATTTATATGTTGATTGGGCTATCATGAATGCTTCCTGAACTACTACGTTCCCCTACAATACACATGTCTTTAGAACGTCACTGTCAAAGTCGATGTGAGGTCGCACCAGAGCAGTGCAATGACGTAATATCAAGTGTAGGGATTAATCTTGCCCACATTGTGTGGTGAGGGCTGAGGGCTGGACACCACAACTGAGAGACCCGACTACCTCTGTCTACTGAAGTGGTTGTCCACTGATCCTTGTCTAGTGTACAATAGATGTACAATAATTAATGAAACAGTCCTGTTTGTGCAAAGAAGAACTCATAATAATTTTAAATTAGCTTTAGGAACTATAAAAATATGAACTTTGAGTGATAGTATTCAGGTGTGGCATGATTGTTACCGTAAAGATACATCTGTACGTTATCTGTGCCCATACCGACAAGAGGATGACTACGATTTGTTTACACTTGTTTGTTAACGCTCATATTCAACATTTTGTTGTTGTATAATTTGGTTGTTCTTTGCAGTTGTTTTATCCATTAGGATAATTAACTCCTGTTTGAGCAATCACAAGTTCTGATTTAAATTTATTTTATGAATCCTGAACAAAATCATATGTTTATTCAAAATATTTCATAATTTAATGAAAATAAATAAACAAACTACCGGTCAGTTCAAATTCCAGAAGAATGAGTTAATCCAGAAGCATCTATAAATACGATTATTTTTTACTGAAATCTCAAAATAGATACTGTATTTTTAAATATACATTTGCACTGATTATCATTACATACTAGCTCAAACATATTGCTTTCCTCCAAGTAAGCATTATTGTACACCTGAGAATCAAAATATAGGTTTACATGTTTGGTTTGTGTTAGTCTTCCCTTGAGAGCTGTTGTACTGAACACACGTCTGATTATGGAGTTAAGCTTCAGCAGCTAATATGAGAACTATTATTTAAAATGGTGTAATTTGGACAAAAATCCTTGCTGTAATATCCCTTGTCTTGATAAACAGAATAATCTTTGTTAATTAAAATTCGTATGAATGACAAATGCAGACGTGTGTGTGTAATAAATAAGTTTTTATCGATAAAAAATTTCCGAAAACGGTGCACATTTATTTAATACCATTTTACATTTTCTGTAACAGATTTATTATTTTTTTGGAACTATGTTTTTTTTATCTCCCCCATTCAAGGTTCACATAAATTGTATTTCTTTTACTCACTTATCAAGTCATATTAACTTTGAAAGTGTTAAGTGTTTCCGTAAGTAATTATTGAAAAAAGTGATATATTTCTGTTGTGTAACCACAGAAGGTGGACTGAATAGACCATCCCCACCCACAGATGTACAGTTTGTGGGACGATTACAAATACTATAAATAATATTGACGATATTATAAAATTGTAACTATTATTTATAATAGTACGAAATATTATTTTATATTAAGCTGTATCGAGTTACGTTTTCTAGAATGAAAAGTTTTAAATTTGCATTTTAAAAATAATAAAAGTAATAAGTTTTGAAGCATTTTAAAATTATTTTTTAAATATATGAACGCCCTAAAGAAAAAATAACACTTCAGAATATAAGCCTCGTTTTTTATAAAAATAACACTTCAGAATATATGCCTCGTTTTTATACTAACAGTTTAACATTTATTTCTTAACTAATAATACCAATGTACGTACAGAAAATAACAAATACACACTTTTTTTATTTATTGCTGACCTAAATTTTTTTCACAGAATGGCCGATGAACTAAGATAGTCAGTGGTGCAGTATTGAAGCAACAGCTATTCAGTGTTTGACGCAATGGCATTAACCAGCACTAGTTGACATGATCGCTACCGCTTAGTGGTAATAAACTCTATCACTACCTCGTTTGGATTGACAGATACTGTGATATTATGACTTTTCAATATGTAGAGAAATGGTAATGGCTCCCATATAACGCACTGCAAGGTTGCATAAAACATTAGTTTGCCTTGTAGTCAAAGGAGTTGAAACTTATTTACTTGTATAACATAAGCCAATTTGCTAGATGAAAATAAAGTAAATTTTATAGTTAACCCACACAGTCATTAAAAATACCAGTTCAAAACAAGGTCGTTCGGTCTTGGACTGTCAATATCAGTGAGTTAATATACTCATATACGCCTATCACTAACGAAATATTATAAACTATACCATGCATGCGATCGAACATTCACAAACATGTTTTTCGTATATAAAACAGGAACTTAGTACAATTAGTTGAAGTACTAATTCCACAAAAAACCCACTGAATTACCAGAAAGCCATACTTTTAATTTTCATCCAAGGAAATGTGCTGTTGTCTATGATTTAGTATAAAAGTGCCTTTGTTGTTATAGTTGTCAATATGAAAACACTGTAGGCTACTTGTAATAGTTGCACTAAACCCCCTTTTGGTTGTATTATATCAATCGCACTTGTAGTACTTCCTCCTATCCACAAATTAGGCTGACAACCTAGACGTATTATGATGTCTTTTGGTTACAACAAGCTTCTAACATTTCAATATATTTTAAACTTAAAACTTCTACATCTAATCAATTTAATTAGATAAAGAGTACCAACTTCACCTATAATAGGGTGGTAATGTGAGTGGACAACATGAGAGAATAATGAGAATAGAGCACACGAGAAATATTAACATGTCAAACATGTCGTGAGTGCGATTGTATAGAATCTTTATTACTAAGACGAGCTGATTCTTAATTCTGATTCTTTCAATCATTAATCCAAAGAACAATAACGACTGAATCCAGAATCGACCCTTCAAAAACCTGTAGACGTATGTACAAAATTAATCCCTATTCAAGATGGACTCCCCAGATTGACACTGCAATAACCAAACCTCACGTCCCCATGTGGGCATTGGCGTTGCGCGTTTACATTTCATCAGCGTTCGCCATATGTCAAACGCGCACAAAGCCAAGTTTATTGCTTCCACTAATTGCGAGCAGGGCGAACGCTGCAGCTACAGTTATTGCTGTTCGTGTCAAATTAACGTTTATGGAGGATTGTTAAAATGCACGATGTTTAATGAAGGTAATTACAGCGTGATTGGGCGAACTTGTAAGTAATTGTTGTGTTTTAGTGTTTTTGTTTTCGATTGTTCATGTTGAAGCGAGTTTGTACGTGTTTGAGATAGGTTTTACCCACAAATCAAAATAATTTCGTAATTTTAAAGGGAAGGCCAGGTTATTAGCTGTAGTATTTAGGAGAATAATTCACAAAACCTTCTAAATCTGTAATTGGGCTGTGGCCTGAAATTTCCAACAGGCACGTGCTAATGAAAATGTTTTTTTAAGAAATAAAAATAAATTGTACGGAAAGTAGGTTGTGAGAAAAGTAGAACGAGGTTTGAAATGAATAATAGGATAGGAAGTTTAATTTTGTAAAAGAGATCCAAATTACAGATCCTGAGGTAAGAAATCTTAGGTTAATTTTCCTAATGATGGAATGAAATCCAATAAATTCCTCTTACGAATTTGTATTGCTTTGTCGATCTACTATTCTCTTGTTAGGCAGTATTACATCATTCGTGGCGGTCTCATCTTCAGGTCGAGGTCGTTATGCTCAAAATGATAAAAACTGATACACTGATGAAGATATGAACTGATAAAAATGATAAAGACTGATAAAAATATATACATATACATATATAACCACATACATAAACACTTTGTCTCTATCTGTCAATAAATCTGAAATCCATTAAGAATCCTTCATAGGGCAAGAACTTGAAAATGAGGCAACTTCCATCTCAAGGAATGAATTTTCCTGTTTCTCAAGACAAAAGAATTTTGAAAAGGCAATACCAATTTATATGAAAAAAATCTTAAATCGTGGTAAATAAATCCTTGAAAGACCTCTGTATGTTTTTCGTAGCTTAATTTTAGTTTTGTTTGTTGACGAAATAGGTTGCAACAACGATAATTATTTCAGAGTGTATCGTTTTTCAAGGATGGAGTTTAGCAATTTCTGTCGGATCAGGTTTCAATTCTCTCATAAACTATTAAACGTTTTTCTAAAAATACTTCTTTTTTGAGAAGGGGGAAAATCTAAACCACTAGTAGGCCTTAGACAGAACGCCACCAACGGAAATCTGTAGGACAAATTTACTTAAACTACTGTCATGTCGCTAGAAACATACGCGCAATAACTGTACTTGAACCATTAATTTGCCAGCCGAGTAGTTTCCAGGGACATTTGTAAACTTACTGTCAGACGCGTACAAGCTCCGCCATCTTAATAAATTACCTGATTTGTCTAATATGTACAGGAGTAATATATTTCAGAGAGCTAGGAACTAGGAACTCCGATATTTCATTTGGAGTGTTTGAAACACAATCTTCCATGGTCGCATTTCGATAGTTGTAATAAATAAAATTTTCCAAACAGAAGATTTTTTTGAACCATTTTTTGGAATAAGTTCCCTTAATGAGATCATTGACACATTTAAAGGAAAGCCTTAGCCTCGTGGAAAACACTTGTGATGACGATGCTCATCAGAAATTCAACATGAAATCAGCCGAAAATTAATTATTTAAACTATATTATCATTTTATCAGTTCATATGCAGCCAATAATACGATTACAATGTAGTACACAGCTATTTTTGATAACATAATAATACTCATGTGTAAAATAATGGACTTATCCTCCCATCAGTCAAAGATCAGATGAATTGTTTTTCTTGTCAAAGTGCAGGTAAATTGCGCAAAAATAGATTGCTTGAAAATGGTTTAAGATAAATTCTATGTAAATTCTAAGTCGTACATGTGTACTATGGTGAATGCTTTACATTGTAGAAGTAACTGGAAATACATGAGCTACTTACAAATCAATACACAGAATAAAATCTCAAAATAGAACAGAGCTGTCCTTTATTTCATCCTGTTGAGAGAATTCATCTGAAACCAAGTGCAGGAAAATCACTTGGAAGCAATAACAGAGCGGGTCGGGGAGAGATGAGTTTCCAGAAAGTGGAGCCGAGACTCGATCCTTGACAATTTGTCAAGTCAGACTTTTTGTTTAGGTATAAAATCATTCTTCTGAGAATATACGGGTCACATACATGTTTTTATTCCTACATTGAAGGTAAATGTTATGTAAGTAATGTAATAAAAGCAAAAATTGTGAATATTTTTTTCTTTTATCGATAAGAATTGTTCTTTTTTAGTTTTCCCTGGATTTTATTCCTTAAGGATTTTACAATCTAATTTTAATATACATACTATTTTCAAGATTTAAAATCAGATATTGCATCTAATTAAACATTGTAAATTATTTCCTAACACTGTCCTAACACAATCACAATTAATACAAACGATTTATCTTGTACAATATTTAGGATATTTTAATCTTGGAATATTGTTGATAAATCCTCTACAGCTTTGTAGCACCACCATATTTAATCAACAGTGACATAATTACAGATTTTGATTACAATCTTGAAATTGATTTTTTTCATCCCTGATGATTAATTCATAACAAGTCTAGCGATAAATAGCGGCATCGGGAATTTGCATTTTAACCGTCTATAAATTGCCAATTACTTTCGCTGGTGTGAAGATTGAAATCACAGATACGCAAACTGAATTCTCAACGTTGCTTGAAAACGAACTACTGGTCTCTTTTTAATTTGCAAAGAATTAACAACAATCTACTTTTAATTCAAATCACAACATACGTCGAAAAATGTGATTTATGATATTATAGAGAGGTAAGAAGGGTAATAACGTAATGTTTTAGTATAGTTAAACATGTATTTATTAATCCTGGGTTCTGGTTGGTATATTTGTGTGTGTCGTATCCGTATTTTCAGTTAGTTTTACTTTTCCACCAAAATGTTACCTATTTCGAGAACGTGAATAATTTTATGGGTCTTTAATTAATTATGAGAAGGCATAATGTTTTACTAGATCGAGAAATATCAAGTGTTTCTCGACTTTTCCCCCTACGTTATTAACTAATCTTGAAAAAAGTTACATACCAACTAAATTGAATTTGGTTTACACTGGTGAGTAAACTCTTCAGTGTATGTTTGCAGTTACTTGTGAACACTATTAGACACATTTAACTATCCAGTTTTAATAACGTGGTGAATTCTTGGTTTCCGTTTTTTAAGAATTCGTGTCTAAAAAGGTCTATGTTTGTGCTTTTAGCGAATTTCTCCTATAAGGAAGAAGCTATTACCGTAGGTCTCATGGTAAGACTTAAGCATGAGACCATGATAACTTTTCGTTTTGGGGCCCCCAGAAGCAAAAAACACCATTCGTTCGATTTTTTAGATTTATATATATCTATATATCTATATATGTGTCTGTTAGCACGATAGCGGCCGCAAAAATGGTCCGATCGGAATGAAATTTGGTACAGACGTGTAAAGTGGTAATCACTCGGACGAGTTCGTGAACCAGCCCAATCGGACCACTGGAAGGGGGGTTAAAGGGGGATAAACCCCCCAAAAATGGTTTTTTTTTTAGTTTTTTACACAGAAAAATAAAACTTATCGAATTTTTGTTGGCACCATTGAATTCAGCTCGAAAAAACAAACAATTTAGTATCTTAAATCACTGCTCTATGTCCATTGGTTACCGAGATATTGAAAGTGTTAAACACAGTACATTGTCCCAATGTTAACCTTATGGGAAATAAGTAAAGTTCTATATCTTGCTTATTTCTCAACATATCTTGATAAAACTTGGTTTGTGGCTTCATCTAGATGAGATCTAATGTTTGATAGTCTAAAATCCCCGAAATTTCCATTTTTGTGGCAGCAAACCTGCATACTCATTCCCACTGTTATTATGGAGCTTACAAAAACATGTCAAATCTCACTATGTTGGCTTGAACTTTGTTCTTTTGCACTTGAAATTCGCTGAGTATGCAGGTCTGCTGCAACGGGGTTATTTATTCATTTCATTTGTGTGACAAAGTCTACACTATGTGAGGATTTCAGCTCCCCGACAATCCACTTGAAAATGGCACGACAGCGTTAAAAATTTAGATTTGTAGCTTACTACAAACGACTTCGAACTGGAGAGTGGAAAGGTAACATAAAACCACTTTATTAGTTCTAACAGTTCAGAGGCAAAATAAAATGAGTAAATTTATCCAGTTTTCCACAAGAAATGTGTGGATGGGGCAACAAGAACTAGCAAGCAATGCACTGGACAAAGTTAAATAGTAAATAAAACTTGAATAAGTAACACTGAATTATAATAAAATTATTCGCCTTTGTAACCTCTACAGTTTTAAGATTCTCCACAGAGAATAATCAAATAATTTTATTTAATTTGATAAGTAAAATATTTTTTTTTATTATTCTATGTGGTTTCACACGACACGGTCTGGAAAGACGGCAGGTGGCAGTGTGGCTGTCCACGGTCGATTATGCAGGGAAAGGTCCACCATCAATTACTCACAAGTCATCGTCTTGCATATTCATTCCTCGGTAATTTGCAAATCGTAGGTTACTTTAGAAACTCGGACCTCGCTGGGACCCAGAGCGCCAATTATCATCTCAAACCTGTCGGCGGTTCTGTAGGAAAACGATGTATATGATTTTATAATGGTAATGTTCTAGCCAGAATCCTCTTCTGCCATTTAACATTTAAGGTTGAAGGATTAAGAAAAATTTTCTTGCTTTTGACTTTGGGTATTCTTAACTAAATACATATAAAACGTGATACTTTCAAACCACCATCCTAATATTTCTAGATATAATGCTAATTGGTTGTTTTTGATAAAAATGCTTATTGCATCCTTTATCAGGTAAAGCAATTAAATGTTGTGAACAGCTGCATATTAACAACTAAGCATAGCAAAGATATCTATTGAAAGCATTTCGCGCGATGCTTTAATCTTTAAAAGGAAAAATGTGATTAGCCAATAAAACGATGAAGGCTTTTTATAAAAGTATTGAAGATGATGTTATTTAGTGTAACGTCAATGTAGGGCAATAGTAGTTCTGTCGAAATCTCATTTTCCAATAACACCTGGTCTCCAATATCCACGAATATTGAAGAGCCCAGCTTGGGATCTTATCTAAATATTCTACACCTTATTGAGGGCTAGCGTTCAGATTTCGTCCGATGGTGACCTGTGAATATGCAATGAGATTTGATTCAACATCTTAACTGCCTAAATATTTTATCAATTGATTGTAATTTATGAATTTATTAATTTATCATTGTGTGGAAAAAAGGGTTATCTAAACAATAATATAGTTTTGAAAAGTTCTAAATATTAATCAACAACTATAAGTTAATAAAATATAGTGATTTTAAGGTTTTTATGTAATGGATGTTTAGTTCGATTAAAAAATTAAACAATTAAAACAATGATCAAGAAGAGAGGCTTTATAAATTTAAGCCTCATCAATATAACTCAGTCGAGAGAAAACTTGTTATACGAGTTAAACGATTCTGCTAACTTTTAAACGATCCCGCTCAAAGAACCATTATTAAATCATTTTTATGCTTTACCCCATAAGCGAAAAAGTTAAAGGTTTCATAATGTCAGAATACACTAAATTTGAAAGAATAGTAGAGCTTAAAAGGCCTCAATCGTTAAAAGGTTTTAAACATATCTTGTAAGGTTGTTGTGAATCAACCTGTAAGAAAATGAATTTATACTATAAACAGCATTAAGGAAGAAATTAATATTAAAAAGCTCATAATTTATCATAGGTTGGTTTTGAGGCATTATAATATAATAAATATCAAGAACAATATAATATATTATAAATATATAAATATAATAAATTAAAACCATTAAAAAGCCATTAAAAAGGTGTATTAATTGTTCTAGATATTTATTATAGTACATTATTATTATATTGTATTGTATAATAAATATCAAGAACAATATAATAAATATACAAATATAATAAATATAATAAATATCTAGAACAATTAATACACCTTTTTAATGGCTAATTAAACTATAAAAGTAATCATGAACAATATTGATGGAATTATTAATCTTATCCTTTTTACAATCAATGTTTCATAAAATAATACCTAGGTAGGTAAAAATATGTTGGTATTTTAGTAATTTTGAACTTTGATCTTCTAGGGCAGCGAGGGCCATTTTGGGGCAGACCGCCATCAGGGGCGGAAGGCCGGGTCTATTAATACGCAAATTAGCCTACAACTCACCCCGCCACGACACGGCACTTCCATTAAATTTGTCCCTCAATTTACGGCGCCCTAGATAATCTGAGATAAGGGGGTAATTTAAGGGGCGAAGCACAATAGGAAGATAGATAACACGGGGCTGATAAGAGCACTATCATGGGTAGTTGGTCCTTGATGGCTGTAAGAGGAACGGTAGATGCAGGAAAGTGGACTTTCAGAGACAAACTGGCGTTGAGGCTGGATTATTTTGAGATAGGAACTAACAATTTATTACTTCAAAATGAAGTAGATGGCTTTAAAAATTTCAGAATGGTAGAATAGAATTACCTCATTTTTTCTGTACGTTTCACATCAATATGTATATTGCCTAGCACAAAAGAATTAAGCCAATCTTATCCAATATTATAAAGAAAATTGCTAAAGCGTTGAAATTTCATGCAAGATTTTAGTTTCACTTCCGGAAACATTTTTTATTTGTTTGTTACAAGAGTTTCCATCGACAAATTTAGAGTTAAATTCTAGCATCATTGAGACGTACTCTAGAATCTTTGACGTAGTACTTCTTCCGCTGCAACTAATGATGGTGAGAGTAGGCATCAAATGAGAGTGTCTTAAATAGTTCAGAAATTTTAATTTTATGCAAAAACTTCACTTTAGTCAAGTGGTGACGAACAAACCCTAATAAACACAATTTCACATGATTTATTTTCATATTACTGTAAACATTTTTACATCAAGAAAAAGAATTTCGGACACTGAATAATTATTTTGACAAAAATTGGTGTTAATGAAGGCCATAAGCTATAAAGGAAAAAAGAAAATTTTAATGGAGTAAAATATGTGTATATTTTACTCCATTGCAATACCCATACTTATCGATGTCTAAAATTACACAACAAAAGTAAGAGATACAAAATCATATTGTATAAAAACTTTCGTATATTCAGTAGTTTATAAAAAGATTTTAAAAAATCCTCTCGATTATATTTATTTATTTTTGGATTGGTCAAATTGGCCAAACTTAGTAGCAGCAGAGTAGTTTTAATTACTTGTCACAAACAGAGTCAGTAATGAAACATTTGTCCACTGCGACTGCGGTCGTTAGACCAGGCGCTCTCCGGCTAAAACCTGGTTTATTGAAACATTAATAACTATTCATTAAGCCTCCACTGCGAAATATGAATAAATAACTTTACTCTGTTCAATTGGAAATGATAGCGAGTGGTTTAATACCAGTGGATTAATTGGAATTTTTGATTTGTTTTAAAAATTATTAAGCTCTTTTTCACTAAACATTTTCATTAAAATTTTGATTACTTTGTATCGAAGTTAGTAATTTAGAATTGGATTTAACATATTAGAATGAATGTAGATAAATCATGGATAGTTTAGTGGATTCATTTAAAAATAAAATTTGCCAGCACTAAACCTTGCTAAAAGTTATGCAAGTGAATGATATAATAGTTACTTTTCCCCGCTGCTTTTCTACACTGTGTGAAACAACCTGTTTTCGTGATGTGTTTATCACCTGCTAAAATTCATCATTACATTGATTATTGCGCAAATACAATGCTGTATAATATACAAAATTAATATTTATTATCTTTTTTATTTTTCCATAGGAAACAAGTAAACATTCGTTATTGTCTCGTCAGCTGTGTAGCGAAAAGTATCGTCCAAAACACAAGTGAAAGTGATTTAAATGTCAATATTTTACGGAGGTAAAGGTTTGCACTGCCGTGAATAACCTACCCCTCCATTAATGCATCATTCTACACATTAAAAAGTATTATCATAGTAACTTAATTGACAGTAACCAACAATAAACAGACCAACAGCTATACTAGAAGCTAACCGAGTAGAAGAACTGTCCGTAACCTGGGGTGTGCACCGATAACTCAGCCACTGGCGACGGTTATTGCTGGGGGAATCAGACGGGGGAAGAAGTGTCTCAATTAAACATCGCGGGGTGGAGGTTGAAAAACTACCCTCTGCCACGCAGTCGGTGGATCAGAAATATTCTTTTCGAATTAGACCGTGTCACGTTTGAAGTGTTAAGAAAACGTACAGCAACCTTCCGTCAGCTAAATCTTAAATAGTAGTTGATTCAACGATTGTATTATGAACATCTTAAAGCTTCGAGTAAGGTGAGTGATCTAAACATTTCACGAGAATACATATCAAACCAAAAATATACAACGATAATTATTTCTCCGAAGTTTAACAAACCCATAAATTTCTCTCACAGATGGAATTAGGCTGCACAAAACAAAATACATCATGAATCGTAGTGAAACATACTGCAGCTAACCTCTCAAGTTTACGCATTGAAAAGAGAATCAGATAATTTAGTGAAAACAAGGAATAGCAATAAAAAAAGGAATGGTTTAACGCCATTAATTTTCTTAACATGGTATTATTTTGATGTTTTAATTATATTTACTTTATCTACCAAATTAAATTAACACTGTCTGTGTTCTATGTGGCTTTATTAAAGGCAGACTTAACGAGAGTACAGATTGAGTCAAAAGTCGTGGCCCATAAAGCCAATGCTAAAATTAACACTAGTCTTATGTTGTAATGTATTTGCCTCTACCTGTAATGTCTCGAGTCATTTGCCTCTACCTGTATTGTCCTAACTATGATTAGAAAACGACCAGTTTCTTTCCAACCTTAAACTCATTAAGTTTAACCATCCTTACGATGTAATCTGAATTATGAGACTGGAAGTAGACATCCACATTATTACATTATAAAGTAACACATTCTTTAGAAAACTGGTTGAAGGTGAAACCGTGGAGTTTTCCATCAAAGGGTTTTGTTAAGGAGGTTTTAGCAGAGAAAAGAGCGTTGAAAGCAACACGTTGAGCTCTCCTGTTTAAATAGATCAGTAAAAGAAGCAACAAGCAAAGTTAAAGCCTGGAGGCGCGGCGGCGAGAGGTGGAGAAATAAGGGTTTAAACCTCACAGAGTGGCGAATCAGGCCTCTTCTCTCTTGTTCTTTTCATTAAATTTATAAAAGAAGAATATATAAAAGAGCTAAATTCGTTTCACAAAACCTTGTTACTTTGGTGAGATGCAGTTGAAAAACTCGGTTGTGATTTAGGCCTACTTCATACTCAAAGACTATTAAAATAGTAATATTTGAGGGAAGAGAAAACTAACAGAGTGTGAAACACACTTATCGGGATATCGTCAATCAATGTTAGACGTTAGAAAGTACGAAATTATAAAACGATTCTGTATTTGCTTTAAATACTGTAATAGTACATCTGCTCCTTCACACTCTTTGGTTTTTTAAGGATCTTCCTTACCATTTCATTTATCATGTTTTACAACTCTTCGTAACCTAAAAAGTTTAGATTTAGAATGGAATAGTCTACATACACCAGTGTTAGTTCTTTCCGTTAAATAAAACCAATATTGTTAGAAAAGAAGCATTTGAAAATGTGGCTCATTGCATAGAGACTACTGCTATTCCCACTGTTAGCCTTTCGGACTACAACGAACCAGTCCATATCACTAAGCAACCGCGACCCTTATTTTAAGTGTTCATGAGTTCAATTACAGAGAAATCCAAATCAATATGGCATAAATACTCTTCACTAAAGCATCAATTCACTCACAATAAAAAACCTTCATCTTTTAAACAGGAACCATTTATATGCTTAATCAAATGATGTGGTCCTCCCAGCCTTAACGAAGACTACTTTTAATTTTAGTATCGGACTTACGGACGGCCTAGGCCATGCAATTTGACTTGGACTATTACCGAGCACGTATAATTGAGATTCTGGACACAGGGGTGGCGAATTATTCGCATCTGTGTTCCGGTGAGCTGCACTTAGTCCGCAATCAATCGACATGTCCCGATCACCATTGGGCAATTGTCATTGTACATGCGGCGCTTTACAGCGGGGGGAGGGTCGAATAGTAGGATCATTAACTTGAACCTCGAGTACTTCATTGTTTTTCAATCTGGCCGAGGGGTTCTGGGGTGCTCTGAATGAAAACAGTTTGGAGAAGTCCTATAATGTTTATACCCATCAGCCGTTTAAATAGATTTTAATACATGTTAATTATGGTGCCCAAGAATAACCTCAGAAATTCAAGGTCTATACCAGTTCAGATACACGGTAAAAAATCTCGAAACTGTTTCATAATTTGATGGCGAAGATAGACTCGGTATATTTATAAAAATTTGAATACTTTTAATTAAATATTCTTTTGAAGTGAGTATGAGGCTCTTACTATTCAAGGAGGACGGCTTACAAGGAATTAGGTTCTTAAATGTGTATGCATGAATTGAGTTGCACATAAAAAGAAGAAATAAATAACTGAGAACCTTAAGCCTTAGGAACCTAAATACCTGAGTAATTTGGGTTGAGGATATTCCTTTTGAGGTCCGGTTTCCAGAGTTTTATCCTCCAAATAAAAGGATAAAAATTCTTTTACTCTTAAATTGAAACTAAAATTTAACCTATACTAAACGAATGAAATGTTATTCTTCTTCCCTCTGGAAATTCACATTTCCCGAAGGGATAGGAAATGGATAATTGTTTGAGAAAGCAGATTTGTATTATAAGTACCTTAACATAGTTGTAAGGACAAAGACATTTGTAACCAATTAAATTGTTATACTAACTTTTTCATAAACTATAACCATTACAGCACTGAAACAAACGTTGATTGGCAGCATTTTAATTGGCAAAGCAATCAACCCAACTAGAAAACTATCGAAACCAGAGAAAACGCCGAAAACCCAGGTATTGATTACAAATAGTAATTAAAGTTCCAAAGGTTTAAAATTAGTCAGAGATTGTTTATCTCTTCTGACCACGAATTGGAAACGAGAATGTGGGTAACCACAGCAGGGTTGATGGGAAACTGGAGCGCAGAATAAAATACTGGATCGAATTTCATATTAGCCGGATCATAAAAAAAAACACTGCCACCGAGAAGTGATTATTAAATTATTTAGCTTCCGGATTCCATCTGCTTGGCTACAGTAAAACTAGGCTAGAAATAGTAATCAAGCAGTAATTGACAGTAATTAAGATTATTAAGGGTAAATAACATTACCCCTGCTCCTGCAATGATTAAAACAATTTTTATATGAACACTTATCGTCTGTAAAGTAACGTAAAATCCACTAGATCTCGAGATCTCGTGATTCAATCGTGAAACACATTAATGACCTTGTAAGAAATATGACTTGTTTAAACTGGCAGTATTTAGCTACTAGGTCTGCCATTCAATACAAACTACATTATCTGATACAAAATAAATATAGCAAAGGTATCAGGTAGGAATGGTATGCAAATATTCATCCGAGCCTGTCTGTACCTTATAATGAAATTCTATTAGAGTGTGATCGCTACACAATTACGATTTCAGTAATTTCTGTACAGTTTACTTTACGATGGAGCTATAACTGATATACGATTTGTAACTTTGGCTGTAAATAATTTATACATTTCATTCCCATAGTGAAACGCTTAGATTATTGATACAATATCGAAAACAATTCCCTAAGAAATAAATAATTTATTGATTTAATTTATGAGATCAAATGCGTGGCCTAGGCTCCGTCGCCGGTCACTGGCGATATTAGTACAGTCCGAGGCAAGGGACTTGGTCCAGGCCGTCCGTAATCATCATTAGTCTTGTGGGCGGACTGGGCCACGCCATTTGACTCGACCTATAATGAAAGTAGGGGAGTTGTGAATAACACAGCTGTTTTTGGACCGCCTATATTTTTTAACAAATAAAACAATAACAGCAATGGTTTTGAGGTAAACGTAACAAGATGTTCTTCAACAGTCACGTGTTCAAAATCTAAAAAGATAATGTTGATTTTTTCCTGCAAATTTACCTTGAAAATAGTAAATAAACATTTTACTTTTTAATGCTAAACATTTCACAGGTTTAAAAGCTTAAAGCCCCACTCTTAAGTACGAAAAACCAAGTATTTCCCGGGGGAGGGTCACCGGACCCCCTCGCTATTTTGGGGGGTATTTCATACCCCCAAGACCCCCCGGTAGGTTGTGCCCCCCCAAAATCAATAGTTTACGCGACGCCTCTGCTTGTAAGAGAGACAATAAAGACATCCACGCCACTGGGCTATGTACGCGAGCGGCGTAGGAAGCTGTGTAGGCTGAACTGTATTTCACTGCCGAAGGTGTCAAGTCCAATTTAAAACAAAGAATGGTTATTGTATTATATCAACACGGCTTCTTGTTTGTGGGTTTTTCACATGAAAGCTGACAGAGTTATGATTTTTTTCGGATGTGGCTCTGGTGATTTTGCAATCAAATTCTGTTAGCTACCGCTCCGGTACCTGCCTGCCACCTTTGCGGTTGTTTTCCTATTCATATTAACAATTAAATTGTTCACGTTCAAACACTATATCATTTATCTTTATTTAGTAACATTAAAAAATAACAAACTAGGTTTCTAACCAAAAGTAGTATAATTATTTATTCAATCGAGTGGGTTAAACTTTGAATTCTATGATAGATTTTGTTTTATTTGACAATATTTACGGCCAGGTATGTAGCCGTAAAATTAACGTTATTTAGAAAACTATGTTTACTAACTAGTTTTCCGGATTGTCAATTGCTTGACATACTGTACATCACTGCAAATGCAGGCCTCCAACTAATAAAATCACGGTTAATAAATGTCACCCCCAACAAATTATCGCCACCCTTTGGCATTCCTGCACCCGGTCCCACCGGTATTTGAGTTTGCCCCTCAAAATCCACCCTTCCCCAACGAGCAATAAAGTTCGGCTTAACGTCTCCTTTATTGATCTGGAAATTTGGAAAAAAATCCCAATGCCTCTCTGCATGTGAGTGTGAACCGAGTCTCTCATCGCTTGGCTGCTACCGTCTAGCCTTGATTTTGGGCTTCCTTTGAATTTTGTTTTATTTTTTATTTGTTCATGAGACGTTTGAAAAGTTGAAGCTAAAATTGAAATGGTCGCAATAGTCAAGTTGGTGAATTTTGTGTAGATATTTAAAGTTTCTGATTGTTAAAAGAATTTAATATAATAATTTAAATATAAGTTTTTCTTGCGATATAATGGAAGGGGTTTTATAAATATTTTACATTTCAGATTACTGAAAATAAGAACTTAAACAACATGAGAACATAACATTCAACTAGACCAAAACTACTATCTTAAAAGCTTAACTAAAAGAAAAACCTAAAACAAAGAAGGTAAATAAATACGTATCCCCCCAACACTTTTACAGCGTTAAACTTTACAAGTGTGTTTAAGTTATCCACATACGGGGGCAATGGCTAAAGTTAAAAGTTCGGGCTTATGCGTGTTGCTTTCAGCATCCAAACTTTGCTCTTGCCTTGCTCGGTCTTGGACTCTTAGTTTTTTTAGTCCTTCAGAAAAATACTTTACAAAACTCTAACATTGCAGTGGATATTCCATTGGAGGCATTTGGTAAAACAGTTGGTTAATCATTTAACACTGATCTTCAACTTATATTCGTCTAAAAATACCCTCTTACGAGAGGTTTGCGTCATAATAGGTAGTGTAATCCAATCTACTGGTAATAAGTTGTAATGATAGTTGTGTATTGGTCCGTACAAAACACTAAATCTATGTCAACAGAAAGAAGAAACAAACATATTTTGATATCAATTTATCGGTGCGCGAACATGGCTAATAACCTAACCAACAACATAGCCTATCTTCTGCAACAACCTGCTGCACCAAAAAATGGTAAACATACAGAACAGATTATTATTTATAAGCCGAAATTTGCAGTCCATTAGACGCTAGACATTTATTTTTACTTCTTAATGTACCTATTTATATAACATCCATATGAAACCAGGTTTTTTAAACGAATGACAAATCTCTACGTCGAAATAATATTAAAACGTGGGGTTAAACTTGAAAATTGAACCAATAGGCTTAAATGGGACCAAGGTTACAGAGGTTTGTCTTCAGAGGCCACTCCATCATGAGAGTTGTAAAGAGAAAATTACAGCCAATTGTGCATTGATTCTGCCAGCACCGACGGTCCAGTGATGTATCAATGATGCGGTCTGCCGCAGGAGGACCGCAGTGACCGCAGAGGAGCGAGGACGGACCGCGGACAACCGCTTGTAACCACAGTGGGTGGGTGCGACTGTATCGGGCTCCGCCGCGAGGTGGATGGTCGGTAAACGAATAAAATGGTATTATATACAAGTATAAAATGTATAGTTGGCAATTGGGTACAATTTATCTGAAAAAAAAAACGCATTGAGAAATACACAGAATAAAAACTGGAGTAGGATTTTAAGTACAGTCATGTTCTAATTTCAGTGTGTGAAGATCAGATGACTAGAAGGTTTTGAGTAGATTCCTGAGTAATGTTTTGTTAAATGTTCTGGGCTGTATTTAGTTTATAAATGGAGTTACACTAAAACACATGCAATAGAATAGAAGGTAATCCTTGGACAGTGACCACTTACCGGATTGAAGAAAGAGGTTCAAACTCCCCTTTCTAAAAAAACCCCTCTGTTACTTTTTCAAAAAAACTGAACTAGAACTACATAAAGTACGTTAAATTAAATCACCAGATAAGACGTCGATCACCAGTACAGTGAGCAGCATGAAATATTTTTTACTAACAAAGACCAGCTAATTCATTTGTTAGGACTATTGATTAATCTAGGACTATACCGCAGCCGAGTCGAATTCCGATCGTTCACAAAACTTTCTCAATGTCTGGGATAGATCTGGCGACATTCATTTAACAAAGTAAGCACTTAATCTCTGTGCTACTCAACATAAGTTGTTAAAAAAATTCAAGGGAAGAGAAAATAACATTCATAAAAAATAACATATTCGTTATAAAAGATCACAATTGACTTGATAAAAACTGTTTAATTGAAAATTCCAAACTCACTTACTAAGGCCTACTTATAATTAAGAAATCACAATGCTGTTCAGCGGGTGATAAATTCATCAAAGATGATCTCGACTGCATATGAACGATAAAAACATACTACCAACACAAACACAGATAAAATCATTTCAAACACTCTCTTCTCCACGGGAAAATACAATGTGTTTATCAAGATCCTACGTGGTACGTGATATCTCCACCGTATAAAGTACCCGGTAGACATCGGAATGTGTGGCTATAGAGATATTTAACCGCCTCTCAGCATGTGTGTACAGCGCCGCGTAGGAAGCGCCGGGCTGCGGCGGTGTTCTGGCTCTTTATTGAGTGCTTCTGAACAGAACAAGGACAAAATGACAGGAAAATAACGGTTATGGCAAGACATTACTGCCACCGCACGGTGTGAGTACAAGACGGCTCTATGTGTCATGAAGTGTCATGAAGGTGGTGGAAAGAACTGGAACTGGAAATATTGTTTACTTTCTGGATTGGGAACTTACGAAAGTTCGGCTTCTGGAAGCGATTGTAAACATATTTGAGGGTGTGATAGTATAGATGGTTGTTAAAGGTTTGGGAGAACATTTAAAATTCTCACACGGATTTCGAGCCAAAAAGTCACTAAAACTTTCCCAGAAAATTGTATTATTTTTAAATCACATGACTATTACTTTATCGAACCAACTTATAAACTATGCAATTCGGCTAGCATTTAATAACTAACTGTACTTACTTGAACGCACTTAAATCGTATTTCTCCTTATTCTTACCTGAAAAGCAAAAGTACATTACTTATTTGCTTGGAATACTTGAATTTTAACTGTAATCTTTCATAAGCTTACCCGTTAATTAAATGAGTAAACACACAACAATGGATAAACTTCAAGGTATTTAATACGAATTATATAAACCTCACCTTGCGGTTGTAACTTCTTGTTATTTTTTCAAAAAATGGAAATCATAATGAAAACAACAGATTTTGTAAAAGAAGGAAGTAAAGAGGAGATCAAATTATTCATACACTGTACTTTTACTGAAAATGATGGAATTCTTTATCATTATTCACAAACGTCCTGAAACCTTGAAGTGCCTAATTTAAGCTGAGCCCAACGACGATCCTTCATCCTTTAAAATTATACATGAAACAGTTGCACCTTTCATAAAGCAATTCAACGAAAAGTTATTCGACAAGTATATCTATCATATTCGTCCGAACATTTTATAATCTTTTTGATATATCTCCTGAGGCAAAGATTCAAACAACATCCTTTGAGTATTAAAAATACATTATATTCTTTATCACCCGATACGTGCAACTTCCCGCGCTATACCACAGCACAACAAACCCGATGACACGCCCGTCCTACGCTATCGGCCTACGAGCTACGCGAACATGCCGCAAGTCGCTATCTACGCGTATCTCTACGGTAATAAACGAGCGATAAACTGCGAGAATAACTGCTGCTGCAGCCCCGTCAAGGTTGTAATAAACAACAAAGTGAGGTACAGCTAAGCGATTGTTAATGCTATTAATGGTTGGTTAAGCGGGCAGTGCATTGTTTTAGGCGGGTCTTAGCTTTTAATTGAATTCAATTAAGTTTTATTTTGTTTTACGTCCAACGGATAAAAATTTCCTTTGGAAATTTTAGTAGGACTGACTTTTCAGTTTAGCTTGGCAAGCTACTTTACAGTTGGCTGGAGTACCTCATCGCCAATCATGTTAAAACCTTAATAATAACATCAAGAAATTGTCATTGTTGTAGTCGTCATTTCCTAAATTGATAATCGATTGTTCTCATCTTTACCCTTCATAATTCAAAGTTTATGTGAAAACTGTTACGAAAAAAATAAAATTGTGTACTAGCCCTCACCAAGTAATCAGCTGGTTCTCTGATGTAAGTGAAGTTTACATCATTAACATTGCAAAAGTAACTATAACTATAGAGTTTAATAAAAACACGCCATCATTATTGCAAAATAACAAAAAAAATAAGAATATTCCAGTGAGGGAAATTAGAAACCTCATCATGTATGGAGGAGGTTTAATATTCTACACCTTATTTCCACAGCGGGAAATGCGATGTGTTAAGCTAAATCGTTAAACTTCATTTCCGCACACGCCCCCCATATTGCAAGATAAAACTTTCACCGAACAGTTGAAAATTTACATTCTCGCATCTCGTAGTGCTTCATGGATAAATTACTTCGTATATAATTACCTATCAACCATTCATGGATGAATATTCAATTAGTCTTGCAAGAAGACGGTATCAGTTTGTCGTCAGTGTTTACAAGATGTAGTAGGTACAAGCAGTCTAAATAGTCAAAGTCTGCTAGTCGACGAGTAACAGGGGGCTAATGTACACGTCAAAGAGGACATGATTTGTGGAGGTCTGTGTTGTAAAGCATCCTCGGTATTACATACCTAAGGATGGGGTTTATGTTCAACTCTGTTTTTGTTTTGACTCATAAGTGGGAATATTAGCTAATGTTTGAAAGAGTTGAAGTTGATTAAATATGAACAAATATTTATGAAGGTATATATCATATAAATCAAAAGTCAAAAAAATCAAAGAAAGTCCGTAAAAAATTATCTACAGGAAAAACTAAAAAAATATAAGTGGTTTCAGTAGAATTGAAACGAACACTTCAAATTTAGTTTAAATTTTCTAAAAACAGTGTTTTTTGTGATTTATTGTTGATCAATATCAATAATGAATCACATATATTGCTTTAAATGTTTGCATCATAAAAACAAAGTTAGATAGTATAAGTGTTAAATTATCTTTTAAACAATGAAATTTTTGTATAGGCCTATAGTATCAAATTTGACGGCTACTTGTATAGATCACAATTCGGTATATTCAACCTCATTAGGATAAACAAATTTTATGAAAATCCCAAGGTAGTGTAAAAATATTTCTGACACAAGGAAAACACAGGGAAGTACAGGAATGTCAATGTACACGAGGTTCTCGATTTAAACCCTTGATGATCACAGCCCGTGCTATAACCCACACGTCAGCACCCCAAACATTCATTTGGCTTTCAGATGAAATCTGAGACTTAACCCCCCATCTCTCACAGCAATGTGACGCCAATCTCAGCAAAACTGACGTTCACTGTGAAACAAACGTGCAGTGAAAAAGGTTTATAACGTTCACGTCGTTTATAAATGAATTATATATTTTCTAGACATTATAAATATACTGAGTTTTAAAATATTTTATAAGTTTTAAGAAAACATAAATTGAAAGGAAAATATTTTAACATGAGAAATGGAAATATTTTGCAAATTTACATAATTTTGTTACGGAAATGTATGTGAAAAATATAGAAACCCTTATAATTTAAATCCTTGGATGGAATTGTTGGCAAAAACATTAACGACGTCTAGGTGGCAAATTTAGATTAAACTGAAATTGTTGGTCAAGTTTTTAATTTATAGAAATAATTTCATACATAATTTAGTATAAAAGTGGTATTAATAACCGTGTTAAAATAAACGTTCGATAATGCACGTTTTAAAATGCCTTACCAAATCCCTGGAAGCATCCAACAGAAATAAAATAATTTGTTGGCTTATAATCCAACATATTGCTTTTACATGCCTTGAAAAAACATGGAGGATGCCCCGCTGTTTTATAGGAAGTGTACTTGTACGTTTTAATTATAGTTTATAATAATTAATAGTACCCCCTGAACAAAAGTACTGAAAAATGACCAAAATTCCGAAAAATATTCATCCCAATACAGGATGACATCATTTCAATCTACTACAAATTTACAGAGCGTAAAACTAGTATTTATAATATTGCTTATAAAATTTCTAAACCATTTCTAAATCTCAATACGTGTTAAAACAAAACTCAAAAGTGTATATCTCATTTGGTGTAGATGTTAAGAACAAACGTTTAAGGTTGTTCAAAGGTGCGATGCCAAGAGCGAGTTCTGAGGCTGTAAACAACTTTGTTAACATTGTTTACTTGACTGTAACGACATTCCACAAATTCGCCAGTTTCTAACACAATACACTGTGTTTATTTTACTGCTTTCATAAGTCAAATTCAACACGTCTCTTGCTTTTGTTAAGTTAAAGTAATTTTGAGAGATTTAGTAAGTTCTAGAAATTTATTTATCCAATTTCTAATAATTATTCTTTTTCTGAAGAATTATAGAAAAAATCAACATACGGAAGGTCCAGTGAAATAGGGGGTTTGTTTAACATAATACTATTCAGTAGTTGCATGAACTTACAATTTTAGTTATTAGTTGTTTTGAGATATCACAAAAACAATGTTTCTGGTCAAAACTATAATTTTTTTATTATTCTTCGAAAACTATACTGGGTGTTTCCAAAGAAGAGCTTTTGGGGATTTGATACTTGCACAAAGACAAATAAAACATATTCTGTTATGTGATTATAGGTCATTATTTCCTCTTTTTCCGTAGGTATTTATGCATTTATTTTAAAACATTAACTCATTACTTTTAGAAGACTTGACAGGTATCAACAAAATGGTACGTAAGTTAGTAGAAACTAATAAGACATTCTTTTTACTTTTAGTATTTGAATGATTTTTGAGTTGTGAAACTTTTTTAAAATGGTAAAAAGTTAAATGTTATACCTCGTACAAAGAAGGTATTATTAACCTACACTAATTTAACGGGTTTTAAGTTGATACCCCAAGTAGTTTAAATTATTTTACAGGTGAAAATGCATGCTGAAAACGAAGCACCACGAACTCATAATTATAATAAAATATGTTTGTATTGATTCAAGGCACAAATACGCAAAAGGACTCCAGAGAGTTTGGAAATACTCTGTCTATTATGCCGTAACCAGTGATTAAAAGGAATGTTATTCTATGAAACCGTTGTAGTAGTTTACATAAAGCGGCTTATGGCAGCTTAGCATATAATTAATGAAGATAACGCTTAGTAAGTGTTGGAGCTTACTACAATCACTTTTAAAGTTATTCCTTTATCAAGAAATTTGTGGTAAATGGTTGCAATTTTAAACCAATATGGTTGAAAGTGTTGGTATTTTAATATTGTCTCCAAGTTATTGAAAAATTGAGGATTCAGTATTTAACACACTATTGTACAACAATAAAAAAGCCACCATCTTAGAAAATAGTGGCCAAACATGCTTTTCTTGCAATTTTCACCTTGAAAATTTAAAATAATAAAGTTTGCATCATTGATGTTTGTGAGTTTACAATAACAAAGTACGTATAAAAGTTGTAGATCATCAAAATCTCAGCAAAATCTCTTCAGTAACTTTTTAGTAAGATTAATAATTAAGTTGCACTAGCCACAAAATACTTTTTAGCAACCATTTTCCAATATGGTGGCTTTATTAATTGTTGTACAATACGGTAAGTATACAAGTTATAGGCCTTTTCAAAATAAACAACTTTTTTTATATAAGAAGTTTTTCCCTAAACCTAATAGTAATAATGATATGGCTCAAGAACTATATTGTGGTCACCATTTTCCAAGATGGCAGCATGAGCACAAGTTTTATTTTCGAAAAAGTGATGGGGTTTCAAAGGAAACATATCAAGAAACATACGGTAACTTGTTTTCTTCTAAAATGACTGGACTATTATAATCTATAGTGCATAAAATTGTAGGGGTCAGCACGTTATTTTAGCGATGATGTAAAAATGTAATAAACAACATTCGTCGGAACGGCGGGAACGTGATAACAACGGCAGCGGAAGCGAAGTTGTGTTATTTTTAATAACGCAATCCGCCCACGCCGCGATGGGAGGCAATATTGCGGGCGGAACAGACATAACACCGTGTCACACCGGCTGACAAATCTCTACTGCCATTGTCGTTTCTGTAGTTTTTCTCTGTTAGTTTTCGAGTAGATGTCATGATATATATTGCTGGCTAGTACACTAATCGCAGCAATTCTGAGTAATTAGTGAAACTAGTGAGGGCTCCGGTGTCATGCATAAACCTGCGTATACTAGTACAGCCGAAACCACTTAACAATCGTCGTAGTACAATCGTTTTAGGCTTCAGCTTATTTTTAAAAATCCACTTTTCAGTGTGCAGTAAAAAATACACACTGGTTTTATTGTAAAACCCCTTAACTATTGTTTTTTATTTAGCTAATGTGATATCTAAATTGTGCTCACTTTAATCACTATTTTAGATTAGCCAAAAACCAACAATTTGATTGAGCGGTTGAGGCTAAACTGAATTTTGAAGTTTACACTGGAATTATGGGAGAGGCTGGTAAAAATGGGATTTTTTTCGCGACTGGAATTCCCTCTTAAATTCCCTATTACAAAAGCATACATATTTATATTTTTTTACCTCTTACAAACTGATTAGAAACACATAAAATGTGTTCAAAGGTTTGCTTCAAATGACTAAGTTCAATACTTAATTAATTACTCAATTAAATAATTAATTCATATGACATGAGCAGTGCACTTATTATACCGGGTGTCCCATAATAGTCCCCCCCAACTTTTTCCTATATTTTTTCAAATATAAATTCCACACCACCCCCAATCATTATTGGGTTGTTAATACTTCATTTTGAATGGGTACCCAATTTTGGCCGCCATCTTGGATCCGCCATATTGTATCCAAAATATTTTTTTCAAATGTAAAAGTGGTGTTGTGACCCATAATTTCCAATTAGATTTTTTCACTGATTACAATACCGCAATCCGTTTTTTAATATCTCAATTGGTTCTGAAGATATGGGAACTTTTATTTTATTTATTTTCAACCAATTTAAACGTTACAATTTGATAAAATAGGCTCATAACCACAATATCATGCTGGATAGTGACATATAACCACCATCAGTCATTGTTGAGCGATTTACACTTAACTTTTACCAGTGTTAATTTTTTGGCCGCCATCTTGGATCCGCCATTTTGAAATGAGGTAAGTTATTTCAAATATGAAGTTGATATTGTGACCCATCATTTCAAACTAGTTTTTTACGCCGAATTCAATGGCGCAACCCGTTTTTAGCTATAAAATTTAGTTTTTGAAAAATTCATATATTTTTTTATTTTTATTAGAAATATGTCACTATCTTGAAAACTAAACGCTATAATTAAAAACGGTTTGTGGCATTGAATTCGGCTTAAAAAACTAGTTTGAAATGATGGGTCACAATACCAACTTTATATTTGAAATAACTTACCTCATTTCAAAATGGCGGATCCAAGATGGCGGCCAAAATTGGGTACCCTCTCAAAATGAAGTATTACTTACTTACTTACTTCTTACTTCTTCCGGTTGTCCCGTAGACCACGTCGTGGCATGAGACCTGTCATGTCCCTATACTAGGTCATTTCCTCTTCCTGTTCGCCAGAACCAGGTCATAAGAAGGAGGGTTTGTTAGGTTAGGCCAGGTTAGGAGGGAAGTGGTAAATCATAATAACATTGATGAATAAGGTAATTATGTAGATTTAACTTAAATTTTTTAACACAAGGAAGTTCTCTTAATTCTACTGGCAGAGTCGCAAAAAGCTTAAGTCCTACGTATGCTGGCTTCTGTTCAAAAAGTTTCAGATTATGTTGGATAGATGGATTAAGGTCCCTGTTTCTAGTATTGTACCCATGATTGTGAGGTGTAACAAGATTATTTTCCTTAACATACAATACAGCATCAAAGAAAAAAAGAGATGGGACAGTTAATATTTCTAAACTTCTAAAATATTCAAAACAAGATTCAGTTGGTTTAAGACCAATAATACTTCTGATAGCACGTTTCTGTATAATAAAAATACGTTGGAGATTTTGTTTGCTTGAGTTGCCCCAAAGCACTATTGAGTATCTGATATGACTTTCAATCAAACTATGGTATACTATTTTGGAAAGTTTTATATTACCTAGCCTAGCAACGTTTCTAAGTACAAAAAGATTTTTTGACAGGATTTCAGAAAGTTTGTCTACATGCTCATTCCACCTCAGACCACCTCTTATATTAACTATATTATTTCTCTTATATTAACTACCCAATAATGTTTGGGGGTAGTGTGGAATTGATATTTGAAAAAATATAGAAAAAAGTTAGGGGGGGGGAATATTATGGGACACCCGGTATAGTTGAAAAATTACACTTATACTTATGAACACCCCTACCTTGTCATTCCTATAGCTTATAACTCGTCAGAAAGCTGAAGAGCACAAAAACCGAATTTATTATATTTAAAGTAATACTGGGCTTTAAGTTTTATCTTACAATATTCTAATATTTATAAGGGCTTTTAGAAACATTTTTACTTTACTTTTCTTTTAGACTAGATATAGCCGGCTTATGACTTGTAATGGGGGAGACTAAGTATAAGTTGAGGCTAAAAAGTCGGGTTATCTCTAGTTGGCTTCAAAGTCGCAGATGTGATGCAGTTGGCAGAATGTTCAGTTTCAGTTGTTTGTTCAACAGCGACAGTTTGTCGACCGAGTTGCAGCGAGCTGAGAATTTCAGTCTGGGAAGTTTGACAAAGGGAAGGCATGCCCTAGATATTTTCATTAATACTTTTCTTCCCTTTCTACACTTTTGGACATCTGAAAATTTGATTTGTTAAAAAATAAACATCAATAAAGCATATTTTTTAATAATAATAATAAAACTTTTATGAAACAATAAGAGGTAAGGAGAGAGTGAGAGGGGTCCGTCAAAAGGCGACAGGTTAGAAGTAAATGAGGACCGTAACGTTCCTGCCTCAATTCGCTTCACCGAAATGTCACTACAACAATAGTCTTACGCTGACCTCACGTTGAAACCCTTTCCAATGCTTCGGGTTATATTACAGCATGAGGTTTAACTAAAGAGAACATTGTTTAACAAGAACATTGTTTAAACAGTTTGGAAGAAGGAAATATTTTCTCATACATGATTAGATAATGTTAATATAATATAGAAACTTGACTTGCAGAGACATATAATAAGATCGTGAATTGAGATTAAACAGTTTTTTTTAATCGCAGGGTATGCAATTGTTAAGACTAAATTATTAAATTTGTTATACAAGTTCATTAAAGTTTCGTATTTTCCGAGGTTAATTAAAAAACGTAATACCAAACGTAATACCAACGTAATACCATCAAAATTTTACTAAAGAAACCACCGAGATAACCAACTCTTCAACTTTTTTCAGAATTTAGAGTTTTGAATATTAGGCAGCTTTACATCAAATCACTTCTCATATTTATCAAGACCAACAAAGAGGAAATTTTTACCAACATTTGTCATAATTATCCAACTAGAAATAGGCTACATTTTGGTTATAACGTTCTTCGTTCCACATTCAGCTATGTACAAAATTCTCCATTCTATATTGCACATATTCTTTATCGTAACTTGCCTCCTGAAATCATTAATGCTGAGGGGGGCAGTGTTTCGCAGTACAAAAGGAAAATAGGCGAGTGGCTCCTTCGCGCTGGGTGGGCTGCTGCTGAGACATTGATTCGGTCGCCGTACACTTGAACCTTGTCAAATTAATCTTGTAAACCATTTTCTAGTGCCTAGTATGACGGCATGGTGAGAGGCATGCCATGTGCATGTGGGTGTTTTGGTCACTAGCTTTTAGGATTAATCCTATGTTTAACCTAGTTTGTTTCATTTTTTAATTTTCCTATGTTTTCGTTTTTTTAGTAACGTTTATATTTAAATTAAACAGTGAAACTAGTTTTGTGTTTATTGCGGATTTCAATGTCCGATCGACAAAACAAACTGCTGAACTGAACTCTTCTTCCGCGCACAGACCTATAGTCTATGCGGAAGAATACATTCCATGTTATATTTATTATGTTTTGTTCATGTATATTTTTCTGGAATAAATGCTTTTGAATTTGAATTTGAAAAAGGGTCCTAAATGAATTTTAAAACAAATCGGGAACTCCTGCTCAATAAGATCCTAATTTATTCCATACAAATTTTTAAAGTGATAATAAAAAAACAATAATTGCTCATTAATTAAAATCGATTTTGAATTACAATGTCCGAGGTAGTTGCAGCTGCAGCGATGTTACCGCATGTAATGAACATGTCACAAACAGTGACATTTTAATGAAACATTCGTCCCATGTTGCGACAGTTGCATCGTGCTGCTTTGCAAATTGTCACGTTGGTATAGAACGTAACATGGTTATTAATTATTCATGAATGGCTGTCAATATTATACAATCTAATAATCTCATACCAACAAATTGTTTCCAGTTTTCGGTAAAGCACTATAAGGATTCAATTATTTACATTAGTAATAGTTTATTGTAATTGTAGTTTTGGTTAAAACTAAGGAAATGATTAGCAAACAATAAGTACTAAGATAGGTAATAGTTTAAAAAGAGGTAGCTTTAAAAAAAGGGAGATAGTTTTAAGATAGCTAAGATAAAAAAATCTGAAAATAAGTTTGGATTTAACGTTTGATTTGGGAAATGAGTAAAAGAAGCAACAATAATAGTTTAAACAACTGAGGTGAAACAAGGGACGCGGGGATAAGGGGGTTTAACCCCGGTTGAAAACTAAATGATTCACCGCGTTACTTTTCCAAACCAGAGATTCCTCTTTCTTTAGATGTGTAACTTTGTTTAGATTTGCTTTCTTCTTTATTTTCCTCTTTAACTTCGTTATTTAGTTTTATTTAAATATTTACTAGGTACAGAATATGTAATTTTTTAATCCCGTTTTTTCTGGATCGAATTTTTGTACAGAGCACTTAGGTTAAAAAATCTTTTATCAGTATATAAAAATTATTTTAAATAATTACTTAAGTTACTGAATTTCTCGCTTAATTCATAATAAATTAATGAGCGAGAAACCTATTTCACTTGCCTCTCACTTTTTATTATAAATATATTTCATTTTCTTCTTTTATGTTTGGATTCATACTTTACCTATAAGAACAAGAGTGTTTCATTTCCAACATAAATATAAAGATTATTTACACATACAATTTGTAATTTTTTTCAAACATACTGTCAATAATATAGTATAAGATTTTGTGAAAATCTTCCAAACTAAACATAAATAAATGTCAACAAATGTCCATACAGACAGTTAAGAATGTCCGCCAGACTGACTTAAGATAAAAAAATACCCCCGTTGCAGCAGACCTGCATATTTCAAATGCAAAACAACATATTTCAATCCAACATAGCAAGATTCAACATGTTTTTGTAAGCTCCATAAGAATAACATGGGGAATGAGTATGCAGGTTTGCTGCTACGGGTATATCAAAACTGGGTGGTTTAGATTCAATATTTAGTTGATCTAGAGTTGGCAACTAGAAGAAGCCATTTACCAAGTTTTATCAAGATATGTTGAGAAATAAGCGAGATATAGAATTTTCTTTATTTCCCATAAGGTTAACATTGGGACAATGTACTGTGTTTACCACTTTCAATATCTCGGAAACCAATGGATATAGAGCAGTGATTCAAAATACTAAATTGTTTGTTTTTTTGAGCTGAATTCAATAATGCTAGCAAAAATTGGATAATTTTTAATTTTCTATGTAAAAAACTCAAAAAACCCATTTTTCGGGGGTTTACCCCCCTTTACCCCCCCCTTCCGGTTGTCCGATCGGGCTGGTTCACGAACTCGTCCGAGTGATTACCACTTTACACGTCTGTATTAAATTTCATTAAGATTGGACCATATTTACGGCCGCTATCGTGTTAACAGACATATATATAGATATACATACAGGGTGACAAAAAAGTCTGGAAACGGCTTAATATCTTTTTAACTAAATCTGTTAGAAAATTAAACCTTTCACATCAACTTATATGTATAAAAACTACTTTTTGCAAGCATTACCATTTTTTGAACTCCACCAGGGGACGACCCATGAGGAGTACGTACATAATCTTTAATGTAAGCATAGGTTGATATGCACATCATTTTAAAGGGCTGGTCAAGTGGAGTTCATTGCCGGAAACTGCGTCTCAAAAGCTTTATCCGTTACAAAATGGCGGCTGATCAAAATCCTAAAGAAAATACACATTGTTCGCATAAAGATTGTTTAAAAATTGTTTGTACTCTATATCTGAAGGATCTAAACTCCGGCATTGTATGTCAGACCTAAAAACCTATTTTTTAGGGTGCCGTAGAAGATATTACCTCCAAGGGGGGGATGTTCCACAAGGAGTCGGTACAAAATTTTAAGTGTAAACATAGGTCGATATGCACATCATTTTGAAGAGCTAATCAAGTGGAGTTCAATGCCACAAACCGCACTTCAAAAGGTTCATTTGTTACAAAATGGCGGCTGATAAAATTTTTCAACAAAAATTCATAGGTTAGTTTTGTTGGGGGGGGGGGGGGGGGGGGGTGGAATACAAGTTTGAATAAATCAAATTGCATATCAAACCTAAGCCTATGTGTTTTTGTTGAAAACTTGAGTCACCCGCCATTTTGTAACCTATAATCCTTTTGAAATGCAGTTTGCGGCATTGAATTTTATTTTAATAGACCTTTAAAATGATGTACATATGTACCCATGCTTACATTTAAGATTTTGCACGACTCCTTGTGGGCCGTCCCCCATTGGAGCTAATATCCTCTTCAGCGTCCTAAAAAATTGGCTTTTAGGTCTGACATTCAATTCCGGAGTTTTGATTATCCAGACATAGGCTGTGAACAATTTTTATACGATATTTAGGCGAACACTTTGATATCCTATTTGATTTTTGATCAACGGCCATTTTGTAACGGATGAACCTTTTGAGACGCGGTTTCTGGCAATGAACTCCACTTGACCAGCCCTTTAAAATGATGTGCATATCAATCTATGCTTATATTGAAGATTATGTACCTATTCCTCATGGGTCGTCCCCTGGTGGGGATCATATAAAAGTAATGCTTGCAAAAAGTTGTTTTCATACATATAAGTTGATGTGAAAGATTTGAATTTTCTATTGAATTTAGTTAAAAATATTTTAAGCCGTTTCCAGACTTTTTTGTCACCCTGTATATATTGATATGTATGTATATATATAATTTCGAACGAATATATTTTTTGCTTCTGGGGGCCCCAAAATTAAAAGTTAACATGGTCTCGGGTTTAGGTCTTACCGTGAGATCTACGGTAATAGCTTATTCCTTTAAGGAAATCCGCTAAAAAACAAAAAAAAAACACTGTAACAGATAATAAACATAGGCTAACCTACTTTAAAATACTAGGGATTAAAATAAAACATGGATTCAAAAACTGTACATTCTTCTGTGCATTATACTTAAAGAAAATGTAGGGCTTCCAAGGCTTAGCCTAATTGGAGGTTCCATTCATTTCAATTATCAAGTACAAATAGCGATCGGATAAAAAATATAAAAGATAATTAAATCCATCCCTTATGTTTTAGAGCCATAAATTGTACTAAGTAAAAATTTATATGTTGCCAGTCCTGGGCCTACATAAGCTAAATAATGAATTATGCATTGGCGAGAGGTAACTGAAAAGAGTAGGTCACAAGACTGCTCAAATAAAAGGGTTTAATAAACAAAGCAAAAAATATCAAGGTAACCAAAATTCAAAAGAAACAGGAAAATTTAAATGGAACAAAATTAAAATAAAATTGAATTTACAGTGTTTGCCCTGACAAACTTGGTTTTAAAATAACAATGGTTAAAATTTACATTAATAATTAACTTGTAAGTTATTAATACATTGATAACATAATAAATGAATGACTTGATAACTTCAAATTGGAAAAAAAATTAGATAATACCTTTTTATAAAATATGTTTACATGATATTGAAATATTTACACTACCTTCTTATAGAATAACAAAGAAATCCAAATCACCCACAGCACACACTCCTAGCTCACTCCCCATCACACACCCGCGTCTTCCCTCTCGTCCAGAGGTCTCCTTCTCCCACTCCTCTTCTTTCCTCCTCCCGCCGAGCAGATAATTGCCTCCTCATTGGCTGTCATCCCTGATAGGGAGTGTCTTAAAGGTTGTTGATACAGTTCTTAGAAGAACTCCCTACCGGGCACATCTTGCTCGCGTCAGCTGGGAAAGGACGAATGAAAGACGATCGGTCAGACGGACAGACGGACAAGTTATAGTTTCATGAGGCGAACTATCGAGTCTATGATTTATTAAGTTTGGAGTTTGGAAAATTATTAAGTTTTCATCACGTAGTTACACCCCCCTGGCTTAAACGTCAACCTACCACCGGTTGACCAAATCGAAAATGTTACTTAAGGAGCTTTCGCGGTCCTCAGGATGACACGGACATCTTCTTTAGCGAGCGGAAATCTTGATGTTCGCCCCGACTCTTCATCCCCCCTTCCAGCGCCGCGCCGCGGTCTTGAACCGGCGCATCCTACCTACTCACGACCCTTCCAGCGGAACGCGGTAGAATAGATCAACTGACTTGTTGATTGAGCGGTCACGTCTTCTTTCGCCCTTTCGGTCTCCTTAAGTAAATTTAGTTGAAATTTTGGCTAAATTTAGTTTTGAAATAGTAATTTTGTTTTGAATTGCGGTGATATGTAAGTGAGTTAAAGTATTGTATGTGTAGAATTACATGTAATCTCTTGGTGGGGTTCGTGACTGAGCGTTCAAAACATTCAATTTAATATTAAGGATGTGAATGAAATATGCAGCAATTAACAATAAAACTGTCAAAATTGTTATCCATGCTAATAATACATATAAGATTAATCTACGGTCGTCTACGATATCGGTCCAGGAGTTTTTTACTTGAATATGATCAAATAATTTAACTGGTTCTAGATTTTTAACAACAAATGTTGGTGTCGTTTTAGAGGAATTCTGATTTGTAGAATAATATTTTCGTTTTCGTAGTGGCATTTGCAAATAGGAAGTGTGAAGTAAGTTTCAATTTTGGCTAAAGGAATTGCTAAAGACAAGTTTTGATCTTGTATTTTAATTTGAAGCCGTGTTAGGTCTTGTTTTAGTGCTGCAGAGGACAAGATAGATTCTGGAATTTTATTTTTTTCACAATCCTGATCACTGTTTATATTTGCTGAGAAATTGTTCAGTTTAGTTTCTGCTAAAGTAAATTCTGTGTGTTCATTTTTGACAAAATCTAGTAAGGAATTTAATTTATCATCAACTTGTTCTTCATTTTCGGCTAGATCATGTAGATTAGTCATTGTCGCTACATTGCAACACCATTCTAGTCCTCTACCAATAAATTCAATAGATCTTTTAGTTCTATAATTGGAGGTGTTATGATTAATTTTTGTGTAAGGGTCAAAGTTAACTTTTTCTACCAACAGCATTTCGTGGATGTAGTTTTGAATTTCCGATAGAATGATCTTTTGCTTGCAATTTTGAGATTCTACTTGGATTAGGCTATTGCAATCCTGTGGACGTGGGGACAGTTGTGATTTTGGAATAGACTGAGTGATTTTGGTGTGATAATTGATCTTGTAAAACAAAGGCGCGACAGAATGATAAGGAATTAAAATTGAAGATACGTCATTGAAGGTTACGCCCGATATAATATGAAAGGGTATTTGCGTCCCAACTGACGGAGTAGATAGCCATATGAGGAGGGCGGCGAGTAGACACGATGCTGACACCGCTGAGTTGTTGGAACGGCGGCGAGGCAGCAGCGGCCGGTGCGATGATGACATCATGGCGCTGATGCGTGGATGAGCTTTGCGATGAGTCCGCGGTTGTAGAGTGTGCTGGAATTATTATTATAAATTATCTAATATTTAATTTTGTTCCTCTGCTTCCTGTTGTATTTTGTAACATGCGATATTTAAATGGCGATTCATATGCTTATTTATCAACTATTTTTTTGTTTCAATTACATATAATATTTTTCAATATGTACATAAAAACTAGTTATTAATTAATAGTTCATAAGTACCTGTTGAAGCAAAAGCTATCATTGTAATATATTACACAATATGACAAATAAAGTCCTGTAGAACCTACTGGATCTACATTGTTGTCACAAAGTTCATATTGAAGATATCATGTCTCTTAGATATGAGAGTCCATTTATTTAAAGAGAACAAAAACTCATCTAGTCATGACTTGTCATGGGTTGTTTTTATTGCGTTAGTTAGGCTGAAATCATGAAAAAAATCACATAATGGGAACTTCATATGCATTTGAAACAACAATGAGGTTGATCAGTCCGTCACTATTGTTCAAAGGCAAATGTACTAAACAACTATTCAAATAAATTTAATGTTCGATAGGATGAGTACAATGAAATACTCCCAGTTACATGCCGGCCGGCTCACGAACTAAAGAGTAATTTCTCTCGTTAAATGTATCATCGTATCTAGTAACAGGTATGCACTCCTCCTAAACTATGAGCGTCTATGAACTGTCTTAAGAAGACAATTGTTGTAAGTCACTTGCATAACACTTTCCTACCTAGTTCAATGCTTTCACAAGTTACAGTCTAAGTTTTGTTAGAGCGTGGCCACGCATATTGTCTTTGCACAATTTGTGAGACATAAATGTGTTGAATAAAGAATAAAACTTATTAATAATGTGTGTAGCTACACAACTATATACATTATTTACATATGGGTGTGTGTGTGGGTGAGTTGGTAACTCCTTTGTATTTTATAAGAACAAAAGAGGAAGTCTTACGTAATTGAACATATTAACATGTCATATATATTTAAAATAATTATAAGCATATGAATCAAATGTTGTTATAAGTTATTATTGAAATTATCTGTTTATAAAAAAGTAGAGCTGTAAAACGAATATAAGCAATAAGTATTTAATTATTTTAACCATTATTGATGCAAAGATTGTTTTAAATATCGCATGTTTCTATCTATATTATATTATACAATTCTGCTTTGAAATAGTTTCATTCTGGATACATGAATTACCTCTTTTACTAATCTACCATTTTTTAAGATTTCAACTAAATATGATACTGGCGTAACTTTCTTTAGTACAGTGTATGGGCCCTTGTATCTGAATGAAAATTTTGATTGGTTATCTCTGAGATTTTTTGGGTACCAGATTAGTACCTGATCGCCAGGGTTTAAAGTCAAATCTCTCCTATTCCTGTCAAAATACATTTTTTGTTTCTTTTGTTCCTTAGCTATTACATCTGGAATAGTATTCCTAATCTCATTTATAATTTTTAATTTCTCTAGTAAGTCTTTTTCAACATTATGGTTAACAAACAATGTATCACTTGGAAACTGAGGTTCAAATCCTAAGAACAGGTAAGCTGGTTTATATTTTGTGGTATGGTGTATACTATTATTATAAGCAAATAGTACATAATCAATATACTGTGACCAAGTGTTTGGTTTTTCAGCAACATAGTGAGATAGCATGTTTATCAAGGTGTTGTTAAAGTTTTCTACTTGACCATTTATTTGAGGTGTGAAGGCACTGCTTAAAATATGACATGTTCCTATTGCTGTGGTTAAATCATGAATCATATTATTATTGAACTCAGTACCCCTGTCTGTTTGAATAATGGTTGGCACACCATAAGTACAGATTAATTTTAATAGACATTTAACAATTGATTTTCCATCAGCAGTTACGAGCGGGAATGCAAACGCAAATCTACTACAAGATTCCGTAACTGATAAAATGTATTTAAATTTATTACTGGGAGTTAATGGGCCAATAATATCAAGCTGAATACGTTCAAAGATTTTGTTTGTGGGAGGGATAGGATTAAGGAAGCCAAACTTTTTCTTTGGGGTATTCTTTCTCTTCTGGCACGTTTCGCAGGTTTTTACATAGTTTTCGACATCCGTGGACATACCTATCCAATGATATCTTTCCTTGATTTTTCCTAATGTTTTGAATGTGTTGAGATGTCCTCCAGATAAAGGCGAATTGTGGTATTCTTCTAGTATGTCTTTAACTAATGTTTGGGGAATAGCCAATACATATCTGTGTTTCTCACCATCTTTATAGCTTCTGTAAAGAATTCCATTTTCTGTTTTGTAATTTGCGGCTAATTTCCTGTACTTTTCTTCCACAAGATCAGGGTCTTCGAGAGCAAGTAAGACGCGTTTCAGGTCATCATCCTGGGCTTGCAAGATCTTCAAGTCCACTTGATGAAGGGCGCTTACTGAAGAAAGGTTGAAAGTGAAATCCTCTTCTATTGTCTTATCAACCGGATTTCTGGAAAGAAAGTCGGGAAAGACCAAGGATCGACCTGCCTTGTGCGTTATTTCCAGGTCATAGTCGCATATAAGATTAGATAATCTGATGAGTCTAGAGGAAGCTCCTTTAAATGATTTGTAATATTGGAGAGCTGCGTGGTCTGTGAAAACTTTTACTTTTCTCCCATAAAGAAATTCACGCCATTTTACTAGGGCATATACAAGAGCGAGAAACTCCTTTTCTGATACGCTATAATTAACTTCATTAGGTTTTAATTTTCTGCTTAAATATTGAATTGGGTGTTCCGTGCGTGTTTCAGAATCGTACTGTGTCATAACAGCTCCGATTGCAAAATTAGATGCGTCCGTATAAACTCTGGTTTCTCTGTTTTCATTGAAGTGACTCAGAAGTGGTGGTGAGGTGAGAATGGTCTTCAGTTCCTGGAATGATTTCTCGCAGTCGCTTGTCCACTGAAACTTCTTTGTAGAATTGTATTCTTTTATAAGGTTTGTTAGAGGCATGGCTATTTTGGCAAAGTTCTTTACAAATCGGCGGAAATAATTTGCAGCTCCTAGAAATGATCTAACTTGTTTAATTGTGGTTGGTGTTTTAAATTTAGTGATTGATTCTGTGTTAGACTTTAAGGGTAAGCAGCCTTTAGCGCTAACTTCATGACCAAGAATGTTTATTTTACTGTACATAAACTGACATTTTTTGGAATTTAACTTTAGGTTCACTCTATTTAGCTCTTGTAATATGATTTCTATATTTTCAAGCTGATCATCGAATGTTTTCCCTAAAACTGTTATGTCATCAATAAATGGTATACATTTACTGTATAAATGTTTTGAGAGTATTTTTGTTATTGCTCTTTGAAATGCTACGGTAGCAATTGAGAGACCTTGAGGCATACGCCTAAATTGGTACTTTCCAGTTTGAGTTATTACTGTTAAATATTTCCTATCTTCTGGAGCGATTTCCAATTGGAAAAATGCATTCTTCAGATCCAAATGAGTGAAATATTCCATTTCTGATAAGCATGATAAGACTAAGTCAACTGAAACTATTGGAAAATTTTGTTGTTCCAAGCATTTATTAACAGATCTTAAGTCAGATATACCTCGTGTAGAAGAATCTGAATTTGTTATTACAAACATGGGACTTGCACACTCGGCATAGTCAGGGGCCTCTTCGAGTATGCCTGCTTTTATTAGCTTTTGTACTTCATCTTGAAGTATTTTACGCTCCTTTAAGCTTTGCCTATATGGAGGGTGATAAACTGGTTTAGCATTTGGTTTTATTTTTAATTTTACTGGTGGTAGTTTAGCTGGATCTAAATCTTCGGTTCTGTTGGTGAACATGTGACTAAATTTATTCAGGGTTTTCGCTAGCCTATTATGTTGTTCAACTGTAAGTTTCGGATTAATATCAAGGGGAATGCCATTTCTGTCTACAGGAATTATTTTACTGGGGTCCAGTTTAGGTACTTGGGGTGGTGTTTTACTTTTGTATATTGGAATTTCCATATTAGGTCTCAAATATCCTAACACGGAATTTTGCTTTAGCCACTTTGGAAATTTACTGGCATTATATATTTGAATGAATTTATCGTTCCCTATGGCGTCTGTAGATATATATACATGGAGTTTTTTCTTTTCTCTGATGTTGAGGTCAATATCTAACTCGTATGTTGAGTGTTCGGGTGGTAACTGCATTAATTTGTAATGTTGATGTGGAGCTACAACAATATCCTCGTTTATTTTAATTTCAACTAAATTTTCTGGTTTGGTGATAGTGTTTGTGTTGAGTATAACTGGTTTCAAATTCAATAACCACGATTTGTTCATAGGAATAGTGTGAGTTTGATTTTTGTTTGTTATTCTAATTTGCTGTTTCTTGAAATCAAGTTCCATGCAATTTTGGAATAAAAACCAATTTCCCAAAATTATGTCAATAGCTAGGTCTTTTATTACATAAAACTCTGTTGGATACTCTTGTGAATTTATAATTATGGGTAACGATAGTTTTCCTATTACTTTAACTGGTTGGTCATTGGCTGCTACTATTACTGGTAGGTTGTCCGTTTGAAGGGGAAGGTTATCTACAATTGTTGATTTAATTAGGCAATAATTACAACCGGTGTCAAGTGTTGCTGCGTATACCCTGTCTGTTTCTTTTACTTGAATATTCATAGTTAAGGTGGGAAATTTCTTGGTTTCTTTTACGTTAAAAATTATGTCATAAATATCAGATAAAGTACACTTAGTTTGCCTTCTTTCACATTTGATTAGATTTCTTAGATTTAAGTGTTTAATGCTTTGTTCCGATGCTTCATTTTCAATTATACGTTGGAGAGATACTGCATCACTATTGGATAAACAAATGTCATGAATTTGGAAGGTTTGGTTTTGGGCATTAACTAGTTCATTGGGAAGTGATGACTTAATCATTGATTGGTTGAAGGTAGCTTTAGGTAACGGCGGAGGAGGTTCGGTCACGGCAGCGATGATGTCAGAGGCTGCAGCAGTGTCGGTGCCCGTATCAGCTGTTCGTGACGCAGGCAGTTGCTGATATGTTGATGCTGGTTCGCACGTCACGTAGGATGACGTAGACGCTGATGCTCCCGTGCTCGTTGCAGTGACCTTGCGATCAGCTGATGGTGTCGTCACCGCGGTCGGTTCATGGATAGGGTGTTTATTGGTGCTATTGGTACTTGCCTTTTTATGCTTAGTTTTTCCGTTACTATTAGGATTTAATTCTCGTCTATTTCTGTAATTCTTGCGTTTAAGGGACTCTTGTATTGTTGGGAAATCAATTTCGTATTGTGATTGTAGAAGTGAATGTTTATTGTTATTTGTTAAGTTGTTCATACTTTTAGGTCTGCCTGACAAAAGTTCAGGGAAATGACTTGTTTTATTCCAAAAATATCTAGTGCGAAATGGTTTGTTTTCATGGGAAGCCATATGATTGTGTTTACCAGTCAAATGACTTCCCTGGTTTACACGTTTTTTTGATTACGTGATCGTTGATCAGGGCGCCTGAAACATTGATCTATGGTGTGATTGGTTCTTTTGCAATAAGAGCAATGTTTAGAGGATCTTTGACTGTGATTTTTGTTGTTCCTGCTGGCACGATTGTTTCTTGAATTGAACCAACATACTTCGGTGGTGTGGTTATTTACTTTACATATGTGGCAATACCTTGCGTCTTGAGGATATTGTGTTCTGGATGGGGATTTGGAAGGTGATTTATGATTTGAGTTGTAATTAGAGTTGTGGAAACTAGCTCTGTTTTTGGGAGAGGAGTTTCGTGAGTTGTAACTAGATTCACGGGAAGAACTTCTACGCATAAATCTATCACTTGACCTGTCTCTTGACCTATCTCGCCTATGGTATGGAGATTCATCTCTTTTGTATGGGGAACGTGACCTATATGAGGTTTCATCATTAGGGCTCCTACACCTGTCTCTACTTTTACGGGTTTCATTTGTTGCAAGTTTTAGACTGTTTACGGTTTCTGTTAGGTTTCTGATGTCTGACTGTAGGACAGCTAAGTTAGCGTCATCAAATGCTACTGATTTTGGGTTTGTTTTGGGAGATTTATGCCTCTGATACAATCGTGTATTTTTTGACTTTAAAATCGACCGTGATTCAATTTTGAACAGATTTTCTTTCAATTCTTGTAAGGATCTATTTTCCAGTTTAATTAGCTCATCACAAATATTTGGTTTAATACCCTGAATTACGTATTCAATTACTTTTTTGTCAGTCATGTCGGGATCAATTCGTTTGCATAGGTGGATAATCTCGAAAAGGAAGTGGGACGGAGATTCGTTTTCTCCTTGAACCCTGTTTTCAAGTACAGTTTGCAGGTCTGCAATCAAAGCTACGGGACTAAAGGCTTTAATGAATTCTTTTTCTAAATCATCCCAATCAATTGTTGCATGCTCTTGTTTGTAAAGATTGAACCATTTGTAGGGTGTGCTTGTTAGATGGGTCGGAAAAAGCTCAATTTTAGTTTTGTTTGACCAATGGTTACATAAACTAGCTGTTTTAAATTTATTTATGAACTCATGGACGTCTTCTGATGGTAGACCCGAGAATGTTCCAGCTTTTATTAGGGGTAGTTTTTCTTTAGGTTCGTTATTATCCATTTTAGTTTCGGGTGTTAGTACAGCAGGGCTTTGATTTTGTAAATTAATGGTTGGGGTTTTGTTTAAAGAATCTTGAGTTACTGATTTAGTTTGATTTGGAGTGCTCTCTTGGTTTAAAGTTGCGTTACTTTGTGATCTAAGAAGGGCTTCGTGCTGTCTAATTATTTCATTGCCATAAATATTTTCATTAGAAGTGTTATTGTTTTGGGAGGATGAAGTAGGCAAACCAAGACCGAATGGTTCATTAGATTGCATATGCCAAGGTGTTAAATATTCACTTTGAGGGTGGGGTTCATTTTTATTGTTTGACGGGCTTTCATAAATTGGTTCTAAGATTTTTGACAAATTCAACAGGTCCCTGAAATTTTCCTTTTCTTTATCTTCTAAGATACCGTTGAAAAAGAGTGTTGCTAAAGCTGTAGCAAATCCTGGGTGTCTTTGTGCCGTTTTAAATACATCTTTGGTGAGGGCTAGTTTTGTTCTTAAGTTGGCTAGGGTTTCGTGTTCAGGGATGGGTGGGAGTTTGATTTTATATCTGTTAGCTAACTGTAATGCTTGTGCTTTGTTTAATACATAAATGTCAATATCAACAATTTCGAAATTTAATTCCATATCATTGTAATTTTTATGGATGGAATAAATAGCTTACTTTACTCTAGCCTGACATATTTTAGCTATTGACTTCACTCTGGTTTGTATAGAGATATTTTTTAATACATTTAAGTATCACAATTCAATGATAACAAAACATTATTTTAAGGTTAGGCCCTATTTTGAAGTGTTGCAGTTGTTTTATTTCAGATTATATAAACTCTTAAAACTGTTAGATGTTGAGTTTACTTTAAAGTATTTTTAAAAATGGTCCTACATTACGAATAATTGGCATGATTCGCCTAAAAATACATCTTAGCACATACTACAAAACTTATATGAAATTATCAAGTCAGAAGTAATTTGTCAAATCAATCAGGGATCGAAATTACAGGGCAAACTAAATTACGCCTCCACCATGCCAGTCCTGGGCCTACATAAGCTAAATAATGAATTATGCATTGGCGAGAGGTAACTGAAAAGAGTAGGTCACAAGACTGCTCAAATAAAAGGGTTTAATAAACAAAGCAAAAAATATCAAGGTAACCAAAATTCAAAAGAAACAGGAAAATTTAAATGGAACAAAATTAAAATAAAATTGAATTTACAGTGTTTGCCCTGACAAACTTGGTTTTAAAATAACAATGGTTAAAATTTACATTAATAATTAACTTGTAAGTTATTAATACATTGATAACATAATAAATGAATGACTTGATAACTTCAAATTGGAAAAAAATTAGATAATACCTTTTTATAAAATATGTTTACATGATATTGAAATATTTACACTACCTTCTTATAGAATAACAAAGAAATCCAAATCACCCACAGCACACACTCCTAGCTCACTCCCCATCACACACCCGCGTCTTCCCTCTCGTCCAGAGGTCTCCTTCTCCCACTCCTCTTCTTTCCTCCTCCCGCCGAGCAGATAATTGCCTCCTCATTGGCTGTCATCCCTGATAGGGAGTGTCTTAAAGGTTGTTGATACAGTTCTTAGAAGAACTCCCTACCGGGCACATCTTGCTCGCGTCAGCTGGGAAAGGACGAATGAAAGACGATCGGTCAGACGGACAGACGGACAAGTTATAGTTTCATGAGGCGAACTATCGAGTCTATGATTTATTAAGTTTGGAGTTTGGAAAATTATTAAGTTTTCATCACGTAGTTACAATGTATAGAAAAAGGTAGTTTATAAAAATTCTGCAAAACTATAACTAGTAATATGTAAGTGTTTATACCTTGTCATATTACATAAAAAACCTTAATATTTACGTATTTTAATTTGTTCTTTCAACTGGTTATTCTAGCAGAATTGTAGATTAACATTCATCTGAAATCTATGACTAAATATACTGTTGGATTATTAGATACCATTTAAGTACAAAGAAAATAACGGCTATTTTTGTTAACAATTATCAGCCAACAATACGGTTTAGATTACATTGAAATGAGGCAGTGCGAAGTACGTGAATTCGAAATACTTGAACGTTTGATATTCAACCCAACATCGAGAAGGGCAAATTGGCCAATGAGGGTGCATGTACACGGTGCATCAATTGTGATGCAGGATCGCCATTAGGGCAATTGTCAATGTACATGGGTGAAGGGGGGTCCAGGAGGGGTTACGGGGGGGGGGGGGTTGGGATTGAAAGAGAGGGTCGAACACGCTGAGTCCGGACGATCTAAATCGTCGTCCACACCGGCCGAAGTGTTTTTTTTAAGTCCTTTCTTGCTTTTTAAATTTTTCTAAATAAAAAAGAGTAAAGTGTTTCTGAACAAAAAAGTACAAAAATATGTGACAGGTGGTATTAACGATCCGCACTCACAAAATAACGTAGGCGGAATATTTTACAATGGTATAACAATACACATGTTAAACGGTTTTTGGTCAAATTGGCTTAATCGAAAGAAATATGTATTTAACATTAAAATTGGCTTAGTAGGCTCTTTAAGGCAAAAGTAACCTAAAAGATTCAAAGATTCAAAGATTTATTTGCCTTTAAATACATAATGGTACAATTGGCATGTCATATAAAAATTAACCACCTTTACAAAACAAAATTGCATTATCTCATAATTAAAACATAATATAGGTAACAAACTTAACCTAACAAGTAGGCCTACAGCCAATCGAAATGAGAAGGACAAGAGGATAAATTAAATAAATAAATAAATACCTGAGTGAATGATGGATGACGGGTTGTGAGATTTGTTAGTTTGTTAACTTTTCCCTTAACTACTGCCTTTTTCTGCTGCCTAACAAAACATTCTACTATTTTACTAATCTCGTATGAAGAGGTTATGAAAAGTGAAATTCAGGACAAATATGTCCATTACTTACTCTTACATGACGACTAAACCCTTATAAAACAGAGGGTGGAAAGTTCTGAGTATTTCTTGGAATTGCAATTTTTAATAGTTTGAGCTACCGGTACATGCCTACATTAGCCTGCTCTAATGCCGTACTAGAACATATTTTTAATTCGATATAATATTAAATTAAATGGCGTCATCATTACCAAATATTAAAGAAAAATCTAGTGGCGTAAATAACTTGTCTAATATTTTTTAACAAGGTAAACTTTTCAAACCATAATGATAAGTTTGATTACAAGCTGCAAACGATGAAAGTTTCCACGAAATTCACTGTCATGTTTTGCGACTCACTGTGGACTGTGATGCACTCACTGTAGTAACGCTATAAACGCGTTGTGAAACACTGCAAATACCCAAAGTAAAGTGAATCACTAATGCTATCTCAAAGGGAATGTTTTAATTCAAAACAACGTTAAAACCTTTGGGGTCCTCTATAAATAGAAAATAACGTTGCATTGGAAAAATTGTGTATTATAAAACACTAGATGAGTTTTGTTTCGGTGCGGTAAAAATAATTACAATGCGAATAAACAATGACAATGAATAACGTTTCTTAGTTAGCTTTACTTTTTAATATAAAGCTGTGTTTGGCTAACACAAGTAAAGGAATGGTTATTGTTAAAACAGTTAAACATATTAATGAGTAAACATTATTTAATGATTTAATTAATTCAATTACACACGTACTTCAAAGAAGTATCAGTGTGTAATAACAGAAGAGAATTAAATTGAAAAACCCCTCTGGAGATAAAATCAGATATGTCACACTCATATAAATGAAAATGATTCACAGCATTTGTACTTATAATTGCCCGCATAACAAGAAAGTGACTTAATCGTTACCTGAAATAATTGTCATTACTTGAGGAATGTGTTTATCTTGAGGTAGCATGTAAACTGCATCACTTACAGACATGCGAAAAAATATTCATAGTGTGAGTTATATCAACACTCATACAAAAAAGTATAAGTTCAAGTGTAGCAGCAATACACGTTGTATACCATTCATAATAATTTCATAGAAGTTCAGACTATCATGCGATTGAAAATAAATTGTATCTTTTACCTTTCGTTAGTCATATCTTTTAACATGTATTTAGTTTTTTATTGAAAATGAGAAATTTCTGATTTTATCGGGACGAAAAGGACTCAACATATTTTACCGCAGCAACAACATTTAATCCCTAGACGCCTGTAAAACGTTTAAATGAATGATTTTCTTCTTCACCCACACTTCCCCTTTTCAGACAGAAAAAACAACTCTCCAACGATAAATCTAAGCCGGGAAGAGAAGAAATATCCAATTAATTTGGCTCGGCGGGTAATGGGCAGAGATAAGGGAGCAGAAGGCAAGGTGCTTTACAATTTAAGACAACAATTCGTACATCGTTATTTCTTGTTTTTCAGTATTATTAAGGGGGATATCTCGTTAAATTTAACATTATTTATTCATTGAGTATGTTTTAAATCAGCATAAACTTTTGTTCGTTCAATATCAAGCAGCGTTGTTAGAATTTTTACAGATTTTCAATACTTCTAACAAATTTAATTGGGCCTGCTTGTTTACTTTCAAATAATTGAACATTCTTAACTGACGAGGAAATGATATCACTAAATTTCAATGAGTTTACAAGGAAGAGCCGAGTACAATTGGAATTGAACGGTTTCTGGGTATTGTTAAAATTAAACAACTGCGCGTTATGAGAGTAATATAATATATATTTCCTCTGTTGTACTTCGTTCTTGTTTCCCACAACAATAAAGAGTTAAGGTTTGTTATTTGAATTGATTATGTGTTTTCTCATCATTTATGATGGTAATGAAAGCTCGCAACAATTTATAAAATGTATATAGGCGCTAGTTTTTGTTACATTTGGCAGACTTTTCAAAATTCGTTTTACCTGTTTTCAATGAACTTATATTTGTTGTATGAGTTTTGATGCAACTCACACTGCGAACTTTATTCTACACATTCGGGCATGTTCAAATACAGCAAAGCATTATAGTGTGGCTGAAACAAGCGGGGCTTCATACACAAAACAAGTATGATTTGTTGTGACACACGATTGTTAAAGCTAATGAATATTTAACCAGAGTCTCGTTTACAAACAATAATAGCCGTAGCTTGTAATTGTTGCTTTTATATACGTAATAGGCTATAGTTAGCGTCGCTTCAAAAGGTACTAAGCCAAGCCATGATGTAGACTGAATTATGTTAAATGCTAGTTGGAAAGGTATGTTCGATTTTTTTTATTTATTATATTTTTAAGATTATTAATCATAATTTCAGATTGCTATTGAAATTTACATATTACTACCTCCATTATTACAAAATACAACCTCGCAGATTAGTTTAATTGAAAAGTATTTTTCATTTACATATTTATACATCTTATCGTAAGACATGCAAAATTTGGCTGATTTGCATCAAGTGGGCGTATAGGTGTATATAATATGTATTTAATAAATTTATGTATATGTTGAAAGTTCGTGTCTGGTAAAAAATGTGCCACTTAACCATTATATTCTTGAATTATCTACAGACATTTTGCATCTTACGGATTTAATTAAAGTCGGTAATGCATAAACGGCCACGGTACAATTTGACAGTCCGATGTATTCAGTAAGTTACGGATGAAATATTCATCTCATCTTTCCGCTTAGGTTTGCACTCATCCTATCCCGATCCCTCCTATAGACGCCACTTTGTACAATATTAACATGGGAGGCCGGACTGGGCCTCAATATGCCACGATATTGGCCAAGCAGGTGTCGCAGGAAATGAAATTTGGGCTCCGAGCCCCCATAATCGTAAATTTACACAGGCTTTGAACGAAACGGAGGCTTCCAATAAAAGGCCATCTCTAACAGGATTGAAATCCTGAGGTTAACTTTCGATTTTATTGTTGAAGTAATAAAAATAATTTATATTGGAAGAGAGTTTGAAACTTCCGAAATTTAACTGCCAACGTCTCTTAAATATTATAAATTAACAAACTACCGTTTTGAAAATAGTATATATAAAGAAATTATGTTTTGCACACTGACGGATTTTAAACATAATGTTCATAAGTTAAAATATACATTTATATTTTACTGTTTTGAAATACTGTAGGACTAAGGATAAAACTTAACGAAGTTAGGTTGACGCTTTTGTAACAAAGTTAGTTCGGTTGCATTTATTTTTTATTATCACATAGAAAACGGTGAACATTTTTTACTTGCAAAAGTAAAATCATGAATATTTACACAATATTAGATAGAATTATAAAAGAGGAAACAAGTAACAAGAACGAGTAATTACAAGTTGTCTCATCTGGGTAAAATAACTTAACATATTTCCTTAAATATCGAAACAAATTTTTTTGTGCAGAAATACAACATTTTACAAAAACCCATAAACGTGTACCTCAGGTATAATTAAATAAAATGATTTTACTGAATGTATAATACAACAAGGTTTTTAGGATCATTCAACATTTAGAATCATTATTTACATGGCTTTGTTCTCTTAGCAACTGACCCAATGACGTTGTAATTCTGTAGAACGTGGCCAAATTTTCACCACACAGTAATGCATATTACATTTTTAGACAGAAAAAGGATCGGAGAATCTGCAAAATCGAGCGTTTCGTTAAAATAAAAAATGCTCGACAAATTTCCCAACTTCAATTAAAACTTTCGCAATAAATATTCACGGAGAAAACATTCACCAGCGTTTAGACTAGCCTAAGGCAACCCCAGAGTTTGCAGGCCTTCTCAAATCACTACAGTTAGTTAAGTAATCAATTATAAAGTTAACATTTTACTATTTCAGCTAAAAACACAACCGTAGTACAAATAGTAACGGCACATCACACACGTGCAGAAAAAGCCCATGTGATAGGTATTTTTCATTATTTATCATAGTCGTTATGTTTATTGAATTTTAAACTACCGGTACCTAAAATAATAATTTTCTTAATTGACTTTTGTTTGAGATGTATGCAGAGTTTTCATGAAATAATTATTAAATTATTTACTTAATGTTGGTTTCATTTGAGTTGTTCAATGTTTGTTTATTTCAATGGTTATTTTATTGATATTTTACTGAAGATTTTATGTACAGCACTATAAACATCAAAAATAACGTTTAAAACACAAGGAAAATGCATTGCTACATTTGTCTTTTGATCAAGGTATAACTGTTTGAAAAGCTGAGGTAGACTAGTAGATAACTAAAAACAACTAGAATTAAAACAACTATGTTTTATTTCAGTTTTAAATTACCTGTCCAGTATTAAATCCAAATATTTTAACCAGAAAGAGTCCAAAAACCATAAAAACCTTGCCGAAAGAACCAAGTAATGAACAGATAATCTAAAACCAATAGTAATCCTACAATCTAGGGAGAAATAACCCAGAAGGAATCAAGTACATTTTCATGCATAGCACAGTTTTGTAATTCATCCTAATGAATCTGCATATAAATAAATTGCAGTATCTAAATCAACAATAAAACGTGTAGTTTAGTTTGGAATTAAAACTCATTCCGAGAAGCGTTCTTTGTAGCGTATTCTGCTTTTTTCGAGAGAGCTCATATTACTTCACATCAGACGAGTTCATTTTCTTAATTTACCAGTGATTCTTTATAAAGAATTTATGTTAGTAAAACTCATGGTAACAAATCGGCTGAACAACAAATTCGTAAACAGCTATTTAATCAAAGGTTTACTTAGAAAATGGTTCATTCCAGAAAATCTTAAGATTTTTTTAACGCATTTCGCTAAAAAAAATGCTTTTGCTAATGCACACTATGAAACTATAAAGTCAATACATCCATGAGACGAAGACGGAGCGTTCTCCAGCTACATGCATTGTCCCTTACAAGGTCATCTCTAATGATTTCTCATTATAGTAAACAGTGACGGTGCGCCTAGCTCCTTCCTCATTGCTAATGAATCAAGATAAAGTTGCATTACTTTGACTTACCGTCGGACGTTTTGTATCGAGTACAATTTAACAAACGCGGGAAAATAATGATGTGTAGTAAAATAATCGTTGGGTTCTTTAGACAAATATGTTTGAAGTAATAGTTTTAGTGGAGTGTTGGAAACCAAGTTCCGCTACTTCGTAATAATAAAATACTAACAATTTCTTTATACTTACATTTTATAAATACTTTTTTCAGAGAGCATTTTTCCTCCTTTTTCAAATACGTAGTATTTAAATTTGCCTAGATTGTCTATAAGTGGAACAAATTTCATATTCTACAAAGCTGATTTTACTTGCTTACTTAATAATTCCTCCACGAGGATTAGTGATCTAACTAGGAGAACAAAACAATCAATAAAGTAACCTACTTTTAAAAAAAACGTTTCTGAAAACATGAGAAATTTACATTATTAATACTGAAGATAAAGCATATAAAATATAAAATGACAAAAAGGTACTAAGTTCAGGTCTAAAAGTAATGAATTTTATTACAGAATCCCTCAGATAATTTACCACCGGGTTTTCGTCGAGTAGGGACTAATTCGGCTCGGAAATTGGTCCCAGTAAAGTTGGTTAATTGGTCGCGTAAAACCTGACCCATGAAAGTCAAATGTCGCCTCGGCATTCTGTGCTCAGCAGCTCAGTACTGAGCGTCTATAGTTACGTATACAAGGTCATTGTCCTCTTGGAAATATTCGAAGGAAGTGAAATATGTGTCTTTAATTTGAAATGTCCAACGAAATTGCAGTTTATTTACCGATTTAACCTATCACAAACAAAATTAACTCTAAATACACACTTGGGAACCTAAAACTACAACGTTTATATTTAAGAGACTTTTAAATCAATTATCCTGACTACTTGAGAAATTCAAACTAATTTGTTAAAAACTATTGCAAGGTTTACGATTTCATGTTGATATATGGTCGTTGATATATGGAATTCTAAAAAGTAATGAAAAAAATAATGAGCTCTCGATATTAAAGATAAATGTAAATCTTTTAATCCTGTACTCTTATACCACGTGCAATGCAGGCCTGCCTGCTTGCTTGCTTGCTTGCAGAATTATCATAATAACGGCTCTGAGGATTTCCTTAACATTCTTTCAATGACTTTTAGATTCCTCAAAAACGTATTCCATGCAGGTGACTTGGCCAGAGAAAAGCTAATTACGTATAAAAGTTAATTTTGAAGTGCTAAAATGGAAACGAAATCACAACGAAAAATTTAAACAAAAACTAAACTAAAGGTGTCCAAGTCAGTCGGTCTAGTCATGTTTTATTACAGCAAGAAATGCTCCTTATTCTAAAAATTAGAAATAGAGAAAAAATGGGAAAGGTAATGAACGACCAAGCAAGGCGCGGTCCTCCAGGAAATATAGTATTAAACTGTGTATGTAAAGGCAGTATTATTCCTTAAGTAAAATTTTAACGGTAGGTTAATTGGTTATCCGGTTATCGGATTGTTACATCAACATAGCCTTTTACGCAGACAATCCCTTGTGGGGGATCAAGTTGATTGCATCCAGTAAAGGTTCCCGCAACGACTGCAGGTCTTAGGACTAATTTCTCGTGGCTACAAACGCTTACGCACAAAAAAACTCTAAGAGTCTCTTAAAATTAGAAATAAAGTTTCTTAAGAACATTTATGGTAATAAAAGTATAATTAAATGTAAAAGAAAATATATAAAAAACAAGGTTTAAAATCCAGCTAAACAATTAAAATGCTGCGCTGCAAAAGATCAATTTAATGGGTTCATTAACCTTTTCTTAGTAATAACAATAAATAACCTACGGTTGTTCAATTTATGCGGTGATTGGGCGCAGTGGTAATAAACTCGCTCCATGCAATCAGTATTAACCTGGTGAATTATTGCTTCTCACGGCGGTATGAAAAAAATATTTTACTTAGAAATTTTACTAGTTGAATGAGGGATAAATAATATTTTGTTAATCCTTCAAAGCTGGCTGGCGGCGTCAATTGCGAAATAACTAAACTGCTTAGTTTAGTTATAGCAAAATAATTTGTATGAGTAGAAATATAAGGTATGAGTAATGACGAATAAGCGTTTACCATCAATCATAATCTACAAACAATAATTGTTTAACATATTCTATCACCCCTACGTAACTTTGAAGCAGTATTTCAACCTGTACATCAGGCGCTCACCAATGACGTCCACATACATAATGTGGACGCCGACGGAAATTAGAGTGTTACTAGATAATTTCACGCTATTGATCGAAAGTCCGTATTGTTTATTAAAAAAATAACATTTTAATTAAAACAAAGCTCAATTCTTCTAACAAAGTTTTGTCTGATATTAATTAGTTTCGCTAGAGTACCCAGCGAGCGTGGTCATTATAACTACACTCAATTACACAGATTCTGCTTCGTTAGTTTCTGTCTCGTAATTTCTGCTACCTCTGCAAATACCGATTTCAATTACATTTTTCAAAAAATATATTTTCAAGTTTCAAGCCATTTATATACCGGGAATATTGTTTTTCTGTGCATTTTCAATGCTTGTGAAATATTAAGGTAAACAATTGACGAACGCATTTTAATTGTAAGTCTTTCATCCTATCATGGTTTCCTCCTTGCTGTGTAACTTAATGCATAATAAACGTGGTTACGTAAATGCGTTTATATTGCATAGAATACTTTAAAAAAAGTCAATTCCTCGAGAAAGATGTTACACAGCGCGTTGCGAGTAAAGTGAAGCCATTACCAATGCTAACGACACTATAACTCGACATGATGATATGTCATGCGACACTTCCTGTACAGATGTCGGCGCTGGGGTGGAATTATCATTAAACACAATAAAAATTTGTCAGTTACATTGCGTCGTTGACTATGGTGATGAGAAAGGATTGTGTCTTTCGGGAAATAAGTTCAACATAATTTCTTTCCAGCTACAAACCAATTTCAGCGCAACAGGCCCTACAGTGTTTAATACAACATTAAAGCAAAAGTATTTTTTAACATTCATATGAACCTTTTCAAAGAAGCAATTTTAAGTGCCTTTTTTCGTGAAACGGACCGTTTATCCACGAAGAAAAGAATAAATGAGATGATATTGTTTTCAGGATAATTTAAATTACATATGTGTTCACTGAGTGAATTCAACGTAAAACTGTATTCGTCTCATAAACAAAAAACTGTTTAAGTAGTGCAATAGTGGGGCTGCTGGCCCAATCAAACTTTGACAGGCAGTCAATTTTTTGACAGCTACTTCCGGTCACGTGACCGGAAGTGACGTCATCAGCTGTGACGTAGCTGTGACGTGTTTTTGGTGGGTATTTAAAGTTTAAATGCCCTGCTGTGCTGGGTATTTAAATTTTAAATGTCCGGAAGTGGGTCAAGGTCGGTTGGGGATGTTTTTAAAAAAGATCTTGCATTTTCGGAAAATCCGAAAATGCAAGATATTTTCTTTTTTTTATTTATTTGTTTTTTTTTACAAAAGTATTATTTTACAAGTTAGTAAAGTTTGCTCCCAAATTTGAAAAGTAAGTTGTTGTCGGTGCTGAAAGTTCTTGTTTATTTTCATTCTTCTTGTTGTTGTAAGTTGGCAAAAACACATTTTTTTCGTTTTGATTGTTTGTTGCATAAAGTTCTAAAGATAAACCAAACCCAGTGGTTATAAGTTGTTTTAGTTCTTCGCTAAAAATTTCCAAATCCTTGTAGGTTGTAAGATTGATAGTGTTGTAGTGAATCCCGCGAATGTTGAGAGACATGACTAGAGTTGTTTACTCGACGAGAGGTGTAGCAGGAATGACTATTGCAAAGCCGGTGCTGCAGGTACCTCCGATGGTAGTGGGGGTAGTGGTGGGGGTAATGGCAGGTGTTTGTTTAATCACTTTGAATTTAATCGTTGCCACAATAGACCGAGTCGATGTTGCAATTCTTCTAGTTTATCCAACCGGTTCTTTTGATATGTTTTGCAACTACATTTACAATAGCTGAAAGAATTACATTTTGTACAAGCTTTTCCGTCAACTTGATCTTCAGGTATTCTAAAACATTTTTCTTTGCAACAATAAGTTATAAGTGTTAGATTATTTCTTTTGGATGACATGTTGGTTGTAGCTTGTCTTAAACAGAACTGAGCCTCTCAACGTTAAAGTTTCGTATTTATGTAAAGTATTCGAATAAAACTATCGAATAAAATAATCGAATAATACTATCGAATCCTACTGGAAAATTACTAATAATACTACTAATAATACTACTGGAAAATTATTTGTTAGCCATCTGTTTGTTATTTTAGCTTTTGACTTTAGTTCATGGACAGAACACGGTGCTTCAAATAAAAACGGGTATGCTACTTGTGTAAGCAAATCCAAAATTACCAATTCTTTTATGATAAATCTATCATCGTTTCCGCGAAATGCTTGAAATTCAATTACACAAGGTTTTGCTGCCATTTCTTCATCCTGTCTGCTCATCATGGTGTCTGCTGATCAACTGTTTTCCACACCACGGTAGGTTAGATATATATATATAAACCAGGCCGTACAGTTGTAGGCGCGTTGGTGTATGTTTAACGTGGGCACCATCCCCAGTAGGCCTACCCCACGGTTTATTCTTTTGTTAAATTACATTGTAGTTTTAACCTAGCAAAGTTTCTTCTTCTGTATTATTGTTGTTGGTGGTTTCTTCTTCTGTACTGTTGTTGTTGTTGTTGGTTTCTTCTTCTGTAGCCTCCGTTGCAACTTCGGTAAAAGGTTCAAAGTTTCTTAACTGCCTCCACATTTCCACTTCGTGAGGTATTCTATTAAAGATGGATGTATCTATTGGTCCGTATTGTAAAGTGCTTTCTGGTTGTTTTTCGAATAATACTATCGAATAAAATAATCGAATAATACTATCGATTAAAAGTTCAAGGTCATCCGTTTGAGGTTTTAAAAAAATACAACATATCAGTATATAAAAACATATACTGATATGTTGTTTTTTATCTTTTTATTTAAAACATTTTTTTTACAATGTTATTTTTGTGCGATGTGCAGAGTTAGTTCCGTAGAGTTGTTTCCGCTCATTCCGTGTGACACCAAATATAATGATCCTGGTTGAATTTCCCGCAGATCTTCATTTTGCAGCAACTGGACGAATCGTTTTGGAAGATATACTTGAAACTTTGGTTCATCACCCGGTGTATATGGTGCATCGGATAAAGATGCGACGACTGCGTCTCCATGCGTTGTATCAATTTTCTTCATTTCATGAACAATATAATGTTTCTGTTCTTTTAATTCTGAACATTTCTTGATAATTAGAGTATTTGATTTTGAATGCAAGTTGAATTGTTCAACTAAACATTGGAGAAACTGTTGTGATGCCATCCTTCACAGGAGATGTTGTCTGTTCGGAGTATGGAGTTAGACTGATACTCGGGGTGTGTTGCCTCTTCGTTTATATAACCTTCGGAACCCCCACTACATTCTTCCGTTTGTTGTTGTAAGTAAGCAGCCAAGTGATACGCGTTTTGTAATGCGCATTGAGATTGGTTGTGTTTCGGATTTATTGTAGAAACACAAATATTTCTAGCATCAAAGTGAAATGTTTTGTCCACTTTTATGTTTAAAACTTCTTTGTTTGTGTACTGTCGTATCCAATTCTTTTTTTCCAATCCTCTGGTATATATGTGTGTAAATTGTTTGCAAAAATGAAACATAATTTTGTGTACATTGTTGTACGGTAGGAAACCTTCATACCAATGGATATGATGAAAATTATTTGTTAGCCATCTGTTTGTTATTTTAGCTTTTGACTTTAGTTCATGGACAGAACACGGTGCTTCAAATAAAAACGGGTATGCTACTTGTGTAAGCAAATCCAAAATTACCAATTCTTTTATGATAAATCTATCATCGTTTCCGCGAAATGCTTGAAATTCAATTACACAAGGTTTTGCTGCCATTTCTTCATCCTGTCTGCTCATCATGGTGTCTGCTGATCAACTGTTTTCCACACCACGGTAGGTTAGATATATATATATAAACCAGGCCGTACAGTTGTAGGCGCGTTGGTGTATGTTTAACGTGGGCACCATCCCCAGTAGGCCTACCCCACGGTTTATTCTTTTGTTAAATTACATTGTAGTTTTAACCTAGCAAAGTTTCTTCTTCTGTATTATTGTTGTTGGTGGTTTCTTCTTCTGTACTGTTGTTGTTGTTGTTGGTTTCTTCTTCTGTAGCCTCCGTTGCAACTTCGGTAAAAGGTTCAAAGTTTCTTAACTGCCTCCACATTTCCACTTCGTGAGGTATTCTATTAAAGATGGATGTATCTATTGGTCCGTATTGTAAAGTGCTTTCTGGTTGTTTTTCGCATGCATCTACCAGATATTCCTTAATAACAGAGCTTGAAAATACTAGTTGTTTCATATACCTGGTAATAGGTGATGTTGCATAGTTTAAAATGTAAAATTCTTCACGTGTTAGAAGAATTTTATTTTCAAATTGTGTCGAGTCTCTAATTCTTACTTGTTGTTGACCACGATGTTTAATAATGTCAATTTCATTGTCACAATCCAAAAGTCGAATGTTAGTTTTTCTTCCAAAGAAACTGTTGGCTAAATAACATTCAATAAGATGTAGATGTTTTAAAAAGGAATCCCAAGCATTTTCTGAAAATAAAACCATCTTTGTTCCATGGCTTAGTATTACTGCGGGAGAGTAGTCTAATGATTTTACCAATCCTATCGACACACTTTTACTCATGCAAGATGAAATAGGATAAAAGATGCGAAGGAAAACTTCAGTTAAAATGTTTGGTGGAATATTTTCTTCAAGTTTTCTTTTCTTTCTTACGTTTGTTTTATTATTTTCCAACTTTTTATTTTGTTTTCCAAACTTTAAAAAGTCATCAATTTCCTTTACAATATTTTCTTCAAAATGTTTATCATCATTTTCCAATAAAGGTGCTGTTTCGGAAACGTCTTGTACAACTGATAAAGAACTCATTTTGTTTATAATGCTGTAGACGATGTTACCCATACAACTGTAGACAGTAAACTAAACAATTTTCGTTCCCGCTCCTGCTTTTATAACCGAGTGGTGGGGGTATTTTTTTTTCCTTTTCATTTTACAAAACTGCTTTTACAATTCCTGTTAAAGGTGTATATGTAACAATTTTATCATGTAAAATTAAACAATAAGCAGATGTATCTTTGGGTACATTTTGTTCAAATTCCATTTCTATTTTTATATCTACACTGGAAGATTTTACAGATTCGTTTTGTTTTGAACAATCAACTACAACAATCGGATAGTTAGATTTAAATTGGTTTGGCGTTAATAAAGGTGTGTTTGTTTTTCCATAATATGAATTTTGGAATCTTGCGTACATATCGTACAAAACGCTAAACCTGTCTTTTGTAAAGTTTATGTTGAAGTTGTCGTATGGAAAGAATTGTGAGTTTAGAAACACCTTAAAATTTGTAAGTTTGCAATGATCAAATTCACCAGCATGTTTAGTTATTTCGTTTCTTCTTTTTGTTTGTAATCCAAATATTACATATCTTGCCTTTTCCAAATGAGTAGAAGTTTTTACAGTCCATGTATGACGTTGTGTTTCCGGTAAAACCGGATATTCATGAAACTCCCAACTTCTAAATGGTATTACGATATCACGATCTGATTTTAAAGTTCTTAATAATGAAATTCTATTCTGATCGTTTAACCGTACATGCGGTACTCTCCAAACAATCTTGTCTAATTGCATTTTCCATTCTAAAGTAGCTTCCGTTGTTCCATCAGGCGCCATAATAATATCTTTGTCGTTTGATGATCTTAACAAAACTAATTCTTGTTTTACGTTTATTATTATCTTTCGGTAATCTTCGGCAAAGCCTAAAAGTAATCTTAAAGGAATGTAAAAGTCAAAATTGCCTGAAGTGTTTGGAGTGATTGTACTGGAATCGGGTGCTACCCATCCTGCGGCGGCCAGCATATTTTTTTCACTCGGTGTTAAAGATGCTAATCCTTTTAATGTACTTGTAATTCCCACCTTTTTTGTTGAATCTACTGTAACTCCGGAAATTTCATATCTTATTTCATCAAACAAATATGCCATGGGGTTATTTATGAACGGAACAGTACTTGCAGTGCTTCCATCTCTTTTTGTTACTCTTCCTTCGATATACAAATAACTTTCACATGGAAGTGTATAAATATCCTGTTGTTGTATGGGAATTCTAATTTCATCATTATTATTTAATTTTGATGAAGCGTAAGGGTTGTGCGTATGATATTCCTTTTCCCATAAGGTTTCGTCGAATGTCGGACCCTGCGCTATATCCAATATTTCCATTATTAATAAGTTTTAATCCAATTTCTTCTAGAAAACGAATGTTATCACTTGTTAATCCTTCTATAGCTGAAGTGCTACTGACTTGTTTACCAGTCAGCTCTTTCTTTTTAAATGATAACCCCATTGTTATACGGTTGATTTTATATGTATTCGTATAGTTATAGGTTCGTCTCTAAAATCAATATGATTTCCGTCTTGATCTAGTATGTTCACCACAATGTCTGAAATAAAACTGGTGTTTAACGGTAGGTACACCAAGTTTTGTGGCTTTTCCACAATTTTAAAACCCGGAGCGACCGTTGGATAGAATGTGTGCAATATATGAGTATTTTCACCATCTCTATAAGAACCATGTATAATATTACATGTAATATCTATACTGTTAACTTTCATTATTGTTACAGTTCTAGCACCTGAATGGTTAATATTAGGTTCTAAAATTTTTGTTGTTTTAGGAAATCCTAATAAACTACCAATTGAATGTTCTTTGCTAAAATCTATATAATATTTAGATTTAATTTCAGCTTTCATAGTATTGTTATTTCCTTTTATTGTTATATTATCTTTTCCCATATGATTTTGTATCGCTTCATTTATATCATCAATTTCATATGCTCCAGTGGGTAAACTAAATACTTGTATATCTGAATATTTGTTTGTATTTTTATCTTTTGTTTTGTAATAATGTATTTTGTCATTAACATTTTCAGTAACGTTGGGAATAGAATTATAAGTTGTTATATCTAATAATGCGGCTTCCCATAATTTATCTTTTTCCAAACGTAACGCAGGGAAAAGAACACTTCGCAAAGTAGATGAAGTTCCAGTTAATGATACTGTATAGGAAGACATCTTAAAGTTGACTAATACTTTTTGTTAAAAAATCTAAACATAAATGTCCACAGATTACCGTATCATCAGGTTGCTCTCTTTTATAATTGTATAGTACATTTTTAGCTGTTTTAAAGTAATATTGTAGTTCTTTTGGTGGTGGAAGATTACCAAAACTATCAAAGTAGTAAATAGTTGATCCTAGTTTCTTATAACATACCCAATGAGTGCCTGATCCTTTACTATTATCTAAATTTACTATTCCGGTTTCATTTTTCCATATTTTAACAGGTAATGCATCTTTCATAAACACTCCTCTAAAAAATGGAATTTTTAAACAAGAAACATAAGTAATTAATTCTTTATCTGTTAATTCTTTATTTGGAATTAGTAATTGTTTTTTTCTGTTTAATACACACGATACGGTCTTAGGTATAATCCTCCTCCTTTTTTTATCATTGACCATATTGTTTGTTTCTTTTTATTTTTACCTGCGGTGGATCGTCGTTTTCTTCTTATATTTCCTCCACGTTTCTTTGCAGGTTTTCTTCTCCTTTTTCCACCTCCTTTCTTCTTTCCACCTCCAAACATCGTTTTACCCTTCATTGCTGCTGATACCGCTAAAGCTGCTGCTTTTTCACCGATACTAGCGTCACTGGATGTTACTCTTTGCCAAGCTTTTTCAGCAAGTGCTCTATCCGCTATTGATCTATTTTTAGTATCTGCAAACTTTGAATATGCTATATCGTGTTGTTTGCAGGCTTGATCAAGTTTATTTATTCCAAGATCTCCTCTAGCAAGTCTTTTTTTCAATTTTGTTCCTGGACCACAATATTGATAACCTCCTGGTAAATGTAGTTCTACAGGTAATAAATCGATAGCTTTGTTAACTATAGCTCCAACCGGCTTAGTAATAAGAGAAAGTGCTGTTGATGCTATTCCTCTTCCTCTCTTTATAACGTGTCGATTATGACTGATGCGTTGAACTTTCAACATGGTTTTTTATAGTGAAAGGAAATGCCAATACTTGTTTATTTTATAAATTCTTTATAATGAATGATGCACTTATCCTTTGACATTGTTTATTTATAATAAACATGTATTTTGTTTATGGGTAATAAACCTTTACCCAGTCTTTTGGTAGGATTGTATCCTTTTTATCAACATCAACTTGAGCAAATCTTAAATTTCCAGTTTTCATATTTAAAAAATATTTTTCTATAACATTTTTCTTAACCCAATGTAGTTTTTGATCAGCTTTTATGGGCTTTATCGTATTATAAACATCATATAACACTACACTTAAGAGTCTTATAATGTAATTTACATTAACAGCATCAACAATATCAATAGGGTCATCTAAGCTAGTCAATCGCAAGTTTTGACAATGAAAAAACTTTTTGTGTTTTTCTGTTCTTAAGCATCTTTCACGCCATTCTTTTACTCTAACTGCATCACTGTCATTTACTCCCATTCCAACATTAAATAGTGGTCTTTCTTTACAATCAAAGCCTTGTTGACCAAGTCTTGATGAAATTTCTTTTAATGCAGGAACTTGTCCAATTGTTGCTACATCAACATCATTCAACCCTTCTTTAACATTAGTAATTATTTTTGCATCCGCATCCCATTTGTTATTGTTTAATTTCATTATTTGACTTATTGTAGCTGCATCTGATTTTGCAGTTCCCTCCTTAACGTTAGTTAACACTTTATTTTTGCAATCAATTGACTTAATATCATGTGTAATACAATGATCTGTAACATATTGAAGGTTTACCGCATCTTTCATATCTTTAGGGTCTCCAATATCGTGTATTACAAAGTTGTAAAAGGAAAATTTATCTGTTTTTTCAGGTATGACTGAATGTAAATACTTTTTGGTAACTGAATCTTGATCATTAACAGGATCTGCTATATTGGCTATTCTAAGATCTTTTGCATCATATGCTTTATTATTACTTTTAGGATCATATCTTAAGGTTTGGTTTATGTACCACATTAAATATTCTTTATTTACCGAATCATTCTTATCTATTGGTTTTGGAAGATTTGCAATTCTATAAAAATTAGCGTTATACACTTCATTTTGAAGCTTTAAGCTAGGTAATGTTTCACTTTTTAAAGTTTTGAAATTTACTGCATCATTATCATCTTTTGGATCATTTACAAACTTTAAACGTTTGTTACTTATATCATAATCTCCATCGGATGTTAGTGGTAAACCACCTCTTTTTCCATAAGATCCTGATTTGCTTCCAGTTTCGGAATACCGTCCAAACTTATCCACACTCATGGTTATACTGAATGTTTAATCGGTTATGCTTGTATTCTATATACTCATATTTTTATGCAATTACTCCTCGATTTCGCAATTCGCCGACCAAAGCTACCCATTCATTTTCTAAACCACTATGTCCGGCTTGTTTAGCTTCATATATCAACTTCATTCTGTCAACCAATTTGTTTATATCGTTGTAGTATATTATATTAGTATCATACAAGTTTTTTAATAATCCTTTTCCTGATAAACTTGATTGATTTGTTTTTCTTCTTTTATGTAAAATATTTATTTCAGCAGAAGATAATGATTTTCTTTTTATGGGTTCCCTTCTTTTTGGTGGGAAAAGTTTAGCAATAATAGTTTTATATTTTTCTGATGCATTTCTATGAACATTAAAATTTTTAGAATAATTTTTCTTATGCGCATTTGTATCCTCCAATATTTGTTTAAAAATGTTTAAATCCTTTTTAGTATATTTATTAGGTTTCGGCTTAAAAATAAGTTCAAACAATCCTTTTGTACCCTTGTATTGTTTATTATTTATAATAATATTGTCATGTTCGTCTACATCAAGTTTGCTATCTCCAATCATTAGCCCATTTTCTTCTATTCTAGCACCAAAAGTATGATATTTTCGAGTTGGTTGTGCAGAATGTAACATTTTTAATACAAATTGTCTTGCAAGCGGCCCTTTATACGCGATATCCGAGCCCAATTTGCTCAAGTTGGATGGATTAATAGGCTCTTCTTCTTCTTGTTGTTCTTCGCTTGTAGAAAGACCTTCTTTTTCTGTTAAAACATCCGTTTCTTCACCTATTTCGCTTTCTTCTTCAGTTGTTTCTCCTTGTTGTGTAAAACTTGTATCACTTTCATATTCTTCTTTTTGTTCAAATTTTGAAATGGGTAAAATAGCATCTCCGGAAAAATTAAATGTTGAATGTTTAACATTTTGTCCTAATTGTTTTAATGGCTCAGTAATAGGTTTAAATGTTGATTCCAGAAATTTCTCTCTTTCACTTATTCCTAATCTTAACGCTCTGTTTTTATGTCTAATAGAATCACTAAGTGATTTTATTTCTTTTAATAGCTTTTCCTGATTAACCATGTTTACACCATGAAGACTTGTACGATAATGTTGTTAATTAATGTATTAAAACAAATTTATCAAAACCTATGCGGTAACGACCATCTGTTATAGCTTTATCTTTCATAATTACCAAAAATCCATATTTTTCCGCCCAAGCTTTTCCACAAAGCTCTTTGAATTTATCAAATGACATATCAGCATTTACATGATCGTTGTATATATGTTTTAGGTTTGTATCATCTTGTTTGAATAAAACTAAAATATTTGCATTGTCTCTAATTAGTTGTTTTGGAATTTTGCTATATGTTTGTCCGATATATATGCTATCAATATTATTATGTCTTCCCATGGCAAAATAGTTTCTAATAGTATCATGATTTTCACTAGATACATCATCAAATACAAATACAGAATACGGCTTAGCCTGGTCTGGTTGCATAACACTGTCACTAGCATTAAATTTGTAATAGTTAACATCGGGCACATCAGTCAGGATCTTTTCCAACAATTGATACTTTGGTTGATGTAAGGACTTTGAAAAAATATATAGGTTATTAAATCGCAATCCTTTTGTGTTTGTAATTAAGTTAAACACAACGTTAGTTTTGCCACAGTTTGAAGGACCGCTGACTATACATCGTACAGTGTTTGGAAATAAACTGCCGTGTTTACCATTGTTGATTTTAACGTTATCTACGGTTAAATCATCAATGTTATTAATATTAAATTTATCTTTATGGTGAACAATCTCCATCTTATTCAAAGGCAGAAGAGTAAATAAGTTGATTTAAAACTAAATCAAATCTTTTATAGGTATCCACGAATCTTCAGTTTTATCAAACCCCAACCAACGTACTTTAACTTGGTCTTTTTTCCTTTGCAACACCTTTTCAACAAGATAAACATCGCCTACTGTTGACTTTAACAATTCATGTCCGTAAAAACCGCCTTGTAACAAATTTCCTTTGTTATCTTTTAAAATATAAGTTTCCGGTACAGTAGGTTGTACTTTATACACTGTAAAAACTTCGTTTGTCCAATTGGGCAGGTATTTTTTAGTAAACACTCCTTTGTATTTACTAATTCGAACTTTATCATTTACATTAAATTTTCTTGGTTTTCTTTGTTCCGCTTTTGGCTGTGTATTTTTTTTAATTCGTTGTAAAACTAGTTTAGCGTTTTTCTTATTCACTTTGTTAGGTGCCATACCGATAGTTCTATGAAACTTGTTGTTGTAATCGCTTATTAATTTTGGTAAGATATCAACCCATACGTAAGAACCTCTTTTCGAAAACATTTTATACATTGCACCTTTTAAGGTTCTATTAAATCTTTCAATTATAGCTGCCTTTTTCTCAGAATTTGTGGAATAATGATTTATGTTATATTTTTTCATTAACAAGGCAAAATGTTTATTGAAAAATTCTTTCCCATCATCAGTTTGTAAATGTTTAATTTTATTTTTATCTCTTTTTATAGCTACTTGCATAGCTTTTGTTATGCTGTTACCAGTTTTGTCTTTTAATGGCAAAGCATCTGCAACTTTAGTAAAACAATTAATAATCGTAAGTATGTATTTAAATCCTTTATTTATTTTACTATGCGGTTGCATTTCAATTAAATCTGCTTGATATAAATCATTTATTCCTTTTACAACAGTATTTCGTCGTGGAAACTTTATTCTTGCAGGTTTATGAAGTTCATTAACAATCTTTTCCTTTAAGTCTGTCATGATGATTTTACTAACAAAGTCAAGTTAGTATTGAGTGTTTCTTTTTCTGCATCCGCTTTTATAGTTCAAGGTCATTTCAACATATTTTAAAAAAAGGGGAAATCACAGCGAGCATGCTGTGATTTCCCCTTTTTTTTTCTTTTTTTCTTTTTTTCTTTTTTTTATTTTTTTATTTTTTTTTCTTTTTTCTTTTTTTCTTTTTCTTTTTACTCATTGATAGGATTGAGAGAGTAGTGGCCGAATGGTAGAGTGTGAATTTTGTCTGGAAGAATGTGTCGTTTGTCATCATTGGAGCAGAGTGCTTTTTTCACTTCTGTTACGCTGTACAGTTGATGGTTGAAACTTCTGATGGTGTTGAATTTTGCAGTTATAGTCGTTTCTTCAAATAAGCATTGCTTGTAGTGTTCAAAATTTACATTCTTCTTAAGATACAAACTTTTTACTCCCTTAGCTTTTTTAATAATATTGTTTTCTTCTTTATGCAATTGTAGTGAATACAATTTTGACATTAGTGCAATAAGTTCTTTCAGTAAAATTCCATTTGCTTCGTCTTTAAATTTTCCAAGTTTCTTTTTGTTCCGATCATTGTCATAATTTAAATGATCTTTTGGATAGTCACTAAAATCAAATTCATTTTTGTGAACAAATGTTCGAAGATCCAAATACATATCTTCAGTAAGAATCCAGTAGATGAAAGCGTCCGTGTCCATGTAGGCGATTCCGATGTTATCTCTACCGTAGAAGGCGACCATTTTGTTGTAGTGGAAATCGTACATGTGGGTTTTGGAAATATCCAAGATTGACATTCCAACGTACAACGGACGATCCATTTTCACGCTTGTCTTCTTCATAGATACTGCCACAAGGTTTTCATTGATGATAACGGATGTTTCAAAGTTTGGTTTTTGTACAAGTTTTTCTAGTTTTATAGGATCTGTAATTAATTTAACATTTTTGTGTTTTCTTTTGTTTTCCAATGTTTTTCCAAATATCGCATTATTCATTAATTTAAAAAAGTCCTTTTGAAATGTTGATGTTGCAGCTGCTCTTCTTCTGGTGTTTGAATCAATGTACGGTTTTAACCAGCAAGATTGGGAAAATTTTAAAACTCTATGAATTTTGGTTATACGTAAACCCAATTGGAGTGCTTGTTGAACAACCCAAAAGTGAGCTACGTATCTTTGTTTATTTTCAAGAGTCATCATTAATTTTGGATGTTTGCCAATTGGTGAAACTTCTGTTTTTGCAAGGAGCGGAAGATCGTAATGAAAATCATGCAAGTGTTCTGGATATTCAAAGTCACAGTCCAATATGTATCCGGTGTCTCCGTCTTTTGAAATTTGCGAAATATCACCAATAGAGTCTGGATTAACCCATTCAAAGTTTCCAAAAGGAAGTGGATTAGACATGGCCCATCCGTATAAATTGTTGGCATCGAAATATCCTAAGAACACTGATGGTTTTTCTTTATCGTAGTTTGGAAGATATTTGTTGTTAGCTTTAACATGTCTAGTAACACTTTGGGTCAATCCACCTCTAACGCCCGATTCGATCATCAACACCATGTCAATATCTGTTAATAATTGAAAGTTGCACTTTGTTTCTTTTAGCATAGCTTGCCAAGCTAGTCCTGGAGAAGTATAAGAATGAAGAGGGTCTAATCCGTAAGCTTCAAAGCAGGTGTTTCTAAATTCTTCCATCACATCGCAGAGAAGGGTCACATCAAGTTTTACATAAAAGTCAGAATAATCTCCCAGAGTGTTCATTTCCAATTCGTCCCAAACTCTGCATGCGTGTTGATAGTCTTCAGGTGAAATGTCCAAATCGGTAAGTTTACTTTTGAAAGCTTCTGGTGGAGGAAGTGACGTTTCTTGAAATTTATGTAGTCCATCGATGTAATCATACGGGAAAACTCCTTTCCGAAGAACCAAATCCATTTTTTCTGCAGGTACAATTTTGCTTGTTTCTATTAAATTTTGTCTTCTTAAATTTTCAGAAAGTTTCATAAGACTGGAAGGCATAAATCGAAAAGAATCAACAAATCTAAGTTTAATTTTGCCCACCTTTTTTGAAAAGCTTATAAAATTTTCCATAGTTTGTGCTATAACGTCTATTTCACCGTTGTCTCTTGCTAATTCGGGAATGATAAAATGTCCATCGTATCCGCTAAGATTGTGAAAAACCACGGGAATAAAAGATGGTAGTTTGTAGTTGATGTTACATCCGTTGCAAGCTGCACCTCTGTAGGCTCCTGTCAGATGGTCATGGTCGCGAACTTTAACTTTAGTTTCTGTAAATTGATTGTTACACAAATAGCATGTTGTTGTCGAATCATAAAGATAAATTTCTTCCGGTGTCATAGGTGACATAGGAACCACATTGCTATACATTGCTTCCACTTTCCCGGCGATGTCGTATAAATCATCAACAAAGTATCGAGCTGCTTCTTCTCCACGATAAATCTTTGGTGTAGATGTCAAACCATATTCTTGAAGATGTTCTTCAGGCAGAGTGGATTTTACTATTAAACAGTAGCTGTTTGGTTTGTGAAGTTGATACTTTGTTCTGCTTGTAATTTCCTCTCCTTCTTCTTGTTCAAGTGGAAGCAATGAAGATTCAAAATCTGCATACACTACAACGGGAATTCTGTATTGTTGGATAACTTTATCAAATTTTACTTGTGATCTGCTAGGGTGTGGTAATTTAATTCTTACTTCATAGTTTCCATTGCATAATTTTTGATGTTCCATCAACCATTCTGAACCACCTCTTCTTAATGGTTTGTTTACAAAACAAAAACATCTTTTACAAGTGGTTTTTTCTACTTTATGTTTTGATAACTGTTTGCAAACTAGAGCTTCGAAATCTTTAATATATACATAATGTGAAATATCACCTTTTGTTATTAATAATAAATCGGTATGATCTCTGCGTTCGGTGGGTGTTATACGTAAGGGATAGACATTGTTGGATGAATCTAAGCCAAAGATGTTTACAGATGCAAAAGGATTTTTCTTTTCAAATTTTGATATGTCTTGAATTGAAACAGGATAAGTCATGCCTTGAAAGTTATACATATAGGAAACCTCATCGTATGCTCTACTCGGTCGTTCCACATGATCTTCTACATATTTTGCAAGCATTGCATACTTGAAACATTCAGCATTTTCATTTTGTACATTAACACAAGATTTGGTTACTCGAATCTTCCTTGGCAAAGCAATATCTACTACCTCTCATTCCATATCCATGTTTATGAACTCTCACATCTAAGCTTGTTATACTTAACAAACTCCATCCAGAACCTCTTCCTTCATGTTCTTGTAATTTTGTTAAAAGTTCTTCAAAACAATCATCCACAATTGAGCTTATATCCGATGCAAACATGATGGTTTTGTTTTTAGTTAAAAATCCTCTTGGTGATGTTTCATTCTGAACATTTGTAAATACAGTATCTAATAATATTCCAAACTTTATAAAATTTAATCTTCTTAGTTCATTCTTCAATGTTTCTGTTACTAATGTTTTTGCTTTCAATATAAATTGTGCTAGTTGCAATTGAGCATTGTCAATCTTAAAATGAGTTACTACACTGCCTGGTAAAGCTCGGGCGTATAATTCCACATCCAAAGATGGTCCGGGTGCGTATTGAATAACACTTGGTCTTGAATTTAGTTGTTGTTGATGGGTAGCCAGCATTTGATCTAATTCTTCTAAATCTTCTTCTTCTGCATTGTTTCTTGTTTCGTTGTTATGGTACACTTCTTTGTGTATTTGTAGTAAGTTTTCATTTTCAAAAGATTCTTCACAACTGATGCAGTAATACATGACGTAGGTGTGCTCTCCACAAAAGTTGCAGTAATAATAAGAACCACTCTTAAACTACCCCTATTTATAGACTACCCCCACCACTTTTTCTGTATTAAACACAAAAAGTGTTAATAACAGTTAAATTTCTTATATTTCAAAACTCCTAAGTGTCAAGGTCAAATAATGCAAGTTTAAAAAAAACATCTAAGTGTCAAATAATGCAAATATTAAAAAAATCTAAGTGTCAAGGTCAAATAATGAAAGTTTTAGAAAAAATCTAAGTCTCAAGGTCAAATAATGGAAGTTTTAAAAAAATTCTAAGTCTCAAGGTCAAATAATGGAAGTTTTAAAAAAATCTAAGTGCCAACGTCAAATAATTTAAGTTCAAAATAATACATATATTATGCGTCGTAAGTGTGATCATCATTGCTGTTGTTTAAATATGTTATTTCCAAATCGTTATCGCTTTCATCTTCCTCCATGTCCGATGCCGGAAACAAACGTCGCCGAACAAGAGCATGTATATATTGTACTGGATCATAGTTAATTGTTACAACATGTGTTAACGGTGTTTCTTCGCCTATTGCTACTGGTACTTCCAAAATATTTTCTTCATCACTTGTAGCATCAGACGTAGCATCGGATGTAGCATCGGATGTAGCATCGGATGTAGCATCAGATGTATCTTCTACAGGAATCAAACTATTTTCAAAAATACTTTCGTCATCCGTTAAGTCTTCTGGTTCAACTATTTTATATATTTTTTCACAAATTGTACATCCAAAAGGAAAATTGTTGTCTGTTGGAGGCATTATAAAAGAAACTTGATATTGTAAAATAAATGTTGAAGCAAATGTTTGAAAATTTTTCTAAGTCCGAAAGTATTAATTATTAGGAAGTTTTACAAGTCCAATGTAAAGTAAAAATAAAGAAAGAAGTGTTGTTGCCTGTTTAAACAGTTGCAAAAGAATGATAGGTTTGAAAATTTTTCAAAGTCCTAAAATATTAAATATTGAGAAGTTTTAACACTTAAAATATTTACAAATCCAATGTAAAGTAAAGAAAGAAATGTTGTTGCCTGTTGGAACAATGGCAAAAGAATGATGGAAACCAAACCCGCAGTAAGGGTCCTGTGGTTTGGGAGGGGGTAAGCGAGGAGGGGGGATGACCTCAAGCCGAGTTGGGGTCCGGGATCTGCGCGTGTGGTTCGGCATCAGTTGCTCGCTAGACAGTGAGGTGGTAACATGTTCAGAAGGCGCCCTGAACATTTTATCATTTTTGCTGTTTGGTGAAAATATCTTGGTGTTATTTGTATAATAACATCTTGACGTAGGACTGATTAATTTTAAGGCATGGTAGTTGTTTGTGCTTGTAGATACCCTAGGGTTTGTAGTTTGTTTTTAATTTGCTGGTTTGGTAGTTAGTATTATTTTAAAATCTTTCTTTTACTTACAATATATTTCTGCCTGGAATGTTTAAATTTAAAGTAAAATTTTTGTTTTTAGGAATGTTATATGATATGTTTTTAATACCTTTCTATTCCAATTTCCTTTTTCCAACAAGCTTGTTGAGGGCATTCCCTCTCTTGTCTTGTACTCCTTTTTAGTTAGGGACACCTTTCAATTCCAATTTCCTTTCCTTTTTTCCTTCCATCTTTTGCATGGTAAAACCAATAATGGTAAAACCGGCAACCGCTTTTGTAGTGATTACGCTCACCAAAGCGGGTCACTTACAACCTCTATACGTGCTGGATGGGTAGTTCGCCTACCTCCGGAGTTTCGCTAGACCTCAGTTGTTCTGCGTCGCTAATGGCGAGACACTGGCTCCTTTAGTGTTAGGAAATAAAAACATATTTGTATAACATTTTTTCCTAAATTTAATTAAGCAACTTGCTATTTCAAAATAACATTTTTGTTTTAGCTTAGCGTTGTGCGCTTATGGTGAGGTGTGTGAGTTCGCTTACGTGATGATCACACTGTAATCATGATGTGCAGCGCTGGGGCTGTCTAGCTATTTTTTTTAAACTAAATTTTATTTCTTTATTTTTTTATTTTTATTAATTCTTAAACTCTAGGCAGATTGTATTGTAAATTAGCTTTTCTTCTTTTAGGTTTCCGGGGGTGTACGGTTCTGTAAAACCGTACACCCCCATTTTCTTTTTAGTTATCGAATGACCTTGACCTAGTTATTTTCAAGGTCAACAAAAAGACTTAGCGAAAATTTCTAAGTCTCAAGGTCATTTATATATAGGTAGATTTAGCTTTTCTTCTGTTAGGTTTCTGAGGTGTACGGTTCTGTAAAACCGTACACCTCCATTTTCTTTTTAATTATTGAATGACCTTGACCTATTTATTTTCAAGGTCAATAGCAGTTAGCGAAAATTTATAAGTGTAAAAAGTAGGTCAAGGTCACCAAAAAATACCCTATGAACGGGGGAATAGACCGCTAAGTAATTCTTTTAGAATTACAAAGTGGTCTATTCCCCCGCTCCTATTTTTTTTATTTCATTTTTTACACTAACCTCTCAGTTTTAACAAAATGAGGTATTTGTTGTGCGCACTGCATAATGTTTGATTTACACAACACATCTTTTACCCTTTTTTAATAATATACGAACATTGTTCTTTTTAGGACTAGATTGTAAAAAGTAAAAAGTCATTTTGTTATCTCGCTTTTATAAGAAATTAACCCTCCATTGTAAATTTTGAAAATAGGTCAAGGTCATTCAAAAATACCCTATGAGCGGGGGAATAGACCGCTAAGTAATTCTTTTGGAATTACAAAGTGGTCTATTCCCCCGCTCCATTTTTTTTTGTCTTGTGTTTAATTTGACCATTTAACTTTATCAGATGGAGATTTTCTTACTAAATAATAATGAACATTACTGATATTTGGAATTTGAAGATTTACTGGTAATTTGAGCAAGTAGAGTTCATCACAACATCTAAGAACAACATCCCTGTTACTGATCTTTTTTACAAAAACATATTTGTGGTTTAATTTCAATCTGTTGATTTTAATTCTTTTATAGTTTTCAATTTTTTCTGGCAATTCACTTTTGGAAGGTTCAATTTTGACTTTTTTAGAAGGTTGAATTTTGACTTTTTCGGAAGGTTCACGTTTGTTATGCAAATTACACAATTTTTCACCTACACTACACAACTTCACACACCTTTCACCTTTGTTCGCTCCTTTTTTTAAAATATGAGCACATTGTTCTTTCTTAAAACAGGATTTTCTTAATTTTTGAAGTTTTTGAAGTTTTTCAGAAATTTTCTTAGGAGATTTTTTTGGTGAACATTTTTTTGGAGAAGGAGATTTTTTCGGTGAAGATTTTTTTGGAGAAGGAGATTTTTGTTTCACAATAGAAACAACAGATGATGATGATGATGTTCTTGATGACGAGGAAGAAGACCTGGACGAAGACGAAGTGCCTGCCATAGCGCCGGATCCTAAGAAAGTAAAGATTACTCTGTTTACCCTGCCTTTATAACAGCTCCCCACCCATTTACCCCCTCTACTTTTCGACGTCAAAAAAATATTCATCCAAGCTTTCTAACACTGGCAAGGAAACAGTTTCAAAAGGTTGAGACAAAATTTCATAAATGTCTTGGTTTAAATTATGCGAAGTTTGAAGATATTCTTCTATTTCCTGTACAAATTTCTGTTCGAATTGTTGGAATTCTTCTATATCCTGTAAAAATGTCTGTTCGGATTGTTCAAATTCTTGTTGTTCTAAGTTAAATGTTGGTGATTTCAAGTCTTCTTCCAATTTTTTAATGTAATCTATTGCATTTTGAACTATAGATTGTCTGTTAATTTTTTTTTGTTTTTGACTTTCCGGTACAACTAATTTTAATTTTTCAAAAGCTTTTCTTAATCTGTGTTGTCTTCTTTGTTCCCTTCGGTTTCTACTTAATCTTTGATCAATCGGGTATTTTTGGAAAGATTCCATAACGTTTTGTTGATTCAAAATGTAGCAAACTATTAATTCTATCCGCTCAATATATAGTGGAAACCCGGGGGAGGGGGAATCACCTTCGCCATCAAGGTGATTGGTACGTATTTAAAGCTTTGAGGTTTGCATAGCCAGACCATAACTATGAGCTCCTTGTACGAGTTGTGTTTGCAGCGTATCTGCTCAGACAACCCTATGCTTCGGCAAATTAGGGAGGTGTCAGAGCCGCTGAGCTCATTTATGAGCACAAAAAACGGTGTGTTTCTAAAACTAAAATTTGGTGGGAAATGCCAAATGCTGGCAAAAAAATATGCGGCCTATGTCACATGGTACGTTTTCATTAACTGAATTGTTTTTTCTATTTACAATATATTATTTTATTAATTTTCTTTAAATTAATATTTTTTTTTAGCGGCTTCCTGGTGCGAATCCGGATCAAGAACTGTACAGATACCTGAAACATGCATCTGAAAATGTAGGATACAAATTGAAGACGCCAATAACGCAAGAATATTGTCATCTTTGTGGTTGGTTTCCTCTGGAGCAATATGATATTAAATGTATGTGTTTATAAACACATATCAATAGAAGAAATTAAATAGGAGCGGGGAACAGAGCAGCTTGTGGTTTAACCACTTACTGCTCTGTTCCCCGTTCATAGGGTATGTTCAGATGACCTTGACCTAGTTATTTTGAAGGTTTATTGTAACTTAACAAAAATTTTCTAAGTCCATAACGAGGTCAAGGTCATTTAAATCTTAGCGGAAGAATGAAAAGAATAGCTACCAACATGCATTGTTGGTATCTATTCTTTTCTTTCCTCCTAGAAAACCCCCTTAGTCCGTGTCAACTTTGATGTAAAGTTTTGTACAAAATTGTACATAATAAAGGACCCATGATTCAAGTCCTTCGTAATCCATAGAATCCGAAGTGCAACAGATTTTTGTACCGTCTGCTTTAACAGCTTCAAGTACTCCACTGATGCAATTCAGATTGCTATGATACGTTTTTATGTACCATAGTACTCTTTTGGCTTCAACAAAGTTGTGCACAGCACCAAAGATCATGAGGGATTCCATGGCAAATATAACCACAAGACTGCAGCACACCTTATATATACTGTCGGTCCAAGGCGGCGGCCTCCTATGGCGACCTGGTTAACCCAATGGAGGGCGTTGTCCTTTGCCATCAAGGTGATTGGTACGTATTTAAGGCTGTGAGGTGAGCATAGTCAGCCCATAACAATGAGCTCCTTGTACGAGTTATGTTTTCAGCGGATCTGCTCAGACAACCCTATGCTTCGGCAAATTAGGGAGGTGTCAGAGCCGCTGCCGCAAATCTTGCAAAGCGAGCTCATTACTGAGCACAAGAAACGTTGTATATTTAAAACCAAAATTTGGTTTCAATTGGCAGATGGCGAGAAAATATGTGCCCTATGTGACTGGGTACGTTTTCATTAACAGTATTGTTCTTTTCTATTTACAATATATTATTTTATTAAATATCATTAAACTATTTTTTTTTTTTTTTAGGCTCTTCCTTCAGCCGAAGAGGGAGAACCGTTGCATAGGCAAATGATATACCGATTTGGAATCATAGGATACAAACTGGAAACACCAAGACCGCAAGAATTGTGCCAGCTGTGTGGATTCTTCCCATTTGCTAAATATCAAGTTAAATGTATGTGTTTATAAACATATATTATATGTTTATAAAGACATATCAATAAAAGAAATTAAATAGGGACGGGGAACAGAGCAGTTTGTGGTTTAACCACTTACTGCTCTGTTCCCCGTTCATAGGGTATCTTCAGATGACCTTGACCCACTTTTTAAGAACTCTATGGTGGGGGGAAATGCATATATATAAACCGTGGATTAAGTAAAAGACAACATTTCCCTCATCAGCATGGAAACTTTCCGGATGTCTTACAATGTTCATTGCACTCCTGTACAACATGTTCATTTTATGTTAAATTTAATCCATTTTCTTCAAAATGTAAATTTTTTTGCAATTTCTGTTACTGGAGAAAGATGGGTAAATTTAACATTAGAAACTGTCATGGTTACAATCAACCCTTTAATAGATCCTAATTGGTTTTCAACAGTGGAATCATATATTGATACTATGGCTAGGAGGGGGGGGGGGGTTTCGCGGGGGGAGGGGGGGGGGGATATAACAAAAAATGCTCCAAATCTATCGTGCGGGTAGTCAAATTAAGCGGAATTAAAAGACAAACAAAAAAGGTCCAGTAACATTTTTTGATTAAACCAACGGTATAAAAGTTATGACGCAAAAACTCAAAAATATTAATAACCAACGCGAAAACTAAACTCACCATCAACAGAAATTAAAACATTTACAAAAACCCAAATGTTAAAAATAATTATTTAATAAAAGATACAACACAAAACTAAAATCTTAACTTATTTAAAACTTTAACAAAATATTTAAGTCTCAAAAGTAGAGTTTTAAAATCAATCAATATATAAGTCAAACAAGTAAGTCTTTTGAAATTAAAATATCTAAGTCTAAAAAATAGGTCATTTAAAATAATTCTAAGTCCGAAAGTAGAACAATCAAAACTAGGTCAAGGTCATTTAAAAATTATAAAAAAAAAGGGGGGTGGGGAAGCGTGGGGTCCCTACCTTATTCTACTACTTTATTTCTATACTACTTTATTATAACTTATGCTACCCCTTAAATGCTATCATGCATGCGGTTACGGTGTGATCATCACGTAAGCGAACTCACACACCTCACCGCCCTATCATATCTTAACCCCTACCTAACGTTCCCCCTATTCTATCTTATACTATGTAATATTACAGTTACGGTGTGATCATCACGTAAGCGAACTCACACACCTCCCTATAATATTACACCTAACTTAATATTACAGTTACGGTGTGATCATCACGTAAGCGAACTCACACACCTCACCGTAATATTAACCCTGACAATTAAACCACGCAGGAAATGGAAAGGTAGGTGGATTGCCATTGCGACCGACTATTATAGGAGGGCGCCTCTCCCACAATAGCCGAACGCAGTGTGTGCTTGACATAAGCCATCCCACACACCATGGCGAACATTACGTTACAGCATAACCCTCCACGTAAGCGGACCAGTTACACCTTCACCGTAATGCCAAAGAGAAACGTTGCGCGCTTGCTTATATCAGCGAGCTCGAGACTCGACCTCGCTAGCGAGCCTTGACTAGTAGGTCAACGTGTCGCTCTGCCGGGGCCGGTAGCCTTGGCCGGGTCGCTAGCCACCGCTCTCACAACTTCGTCTGGCCTACTTGGACCTGGTCGCTAGCCTCAGCTTTCACTACCTTGACTACAAGGTTGTTGTGTCTGCTGCCTATAAGAACCCCATTCGCCCGCCTTGTGTTATTCTGCCACTCGCCACCATCGCTGTTACTATCCATTCCCACGTTTTTTAACCATTTTTCCTATTTCATTATATTATCCATTTTATTATTCTTTTTATATCAACATGAACTCCTCTGCATCTTCTTCATCTACCCCCATTCTCCTGAGTCTGCTGCAGAAACCTCTGCAGCAGAAACCAACTACAATTCCGGTATCTATTGACCTTTCTTCTATTTCGACTGATTTTCTTCAAAAAAAAACAAACTTCTCCCGTCCTCTCCTCCTCCATTAACGAAATAATAGCTGATGCTCTTAATGAAGATCAACCCCAATTATTTCAGAATCCCACACCAGTTACAGAAACATCAACGCCGCAAATTGAAGACATTCCGATCGCTCCAATTTGTGACGATATTTTAACTGAAGACTGGATGGAGTTGTGCGGACTGCACCCTTCTTCTACCCCCCAACAAATTCAACCCGCACCAATCAAAGAAACCCCCACCCCCCAAACAATTCATCCCGCACCAGTAAAGAACATCAGGCTAAAGGAATTAAAGAAAAACAAAAAATATAACCTGTACAGAATTGAAGAAAACAAAATTTATATCTACAACGAGGAGAGGACGAAAATTTATATCCTCACAACTCCAAAAACCAAACCACCACTTGTCCCAACAGATCCAAAATTTTTACTAGTAACAGCGGAGGGTGGAAAATTGAGAATAAATATATTAAATTAAACCTTATATTCCTTCCCCTCCTCAATCAAAGTCCACCCTGGTGGCAAAATCGGCCCTTCTAAGGGCCACCTAAGACTTTCAAATTTAGGCTTAAGTTAGGGCCTCAACCCTTGGTGACTACAAGCGGTTCATATACCTCTAAGTCCCAAAGGTTGAGTCAATAGCGGGGGGCTTTCGCTAAAGCCTCAACCCTTGGTGACTAACAAGTGGTCTGTGTACCACTAAGTCACAAAGGGTTGGACGCTAAAGCCTCAACCCTTGGTGACTAACAAGCGGTTCACATAACTCTAAGTCCCAAAGGTTGAGTCAATAGCGGGGAGCTTTCGCTAAAGCCTTAACGTTTGGTGACTAACAAGAGGTCCGTGTACCTCTAAGTCCCATAGGGGCTTTCACAAACCACCCCTTGTTAGTCACCAAGGGTTGAGGCTTAAACTTAAGCCTAAATTTGAAAGTCTTAGGTCGGCCCTTAGAAGGCCTTTTTTTTGCCACCAGGGTGGACTTTGGAGGTGGGAAAAGGTTTTACTCGGTAATATTTATGTTTAACTTGGCACCTTTTTTATTTATTATCAAGTGTCGAGGGTTAAGGGGAATAGGAATTTTTTTGGGAATGTCAATGACATAAATTTTGGTTTTTTCAGAATTAAAAATGAAAATAGAAGAAGATAAATGTCTTAGGATTTCATATTTTCGGTTAAGTTTCAGTTTTTTTAGATGAAATTTTTGCTGGGGTACGTTTGAAGATACAGGTGATATAGGTGGTTTGGTGCGAATTTTGGGTGGTTCGGTGCGAATTTTGGTGCCGGTAAGAATGTTTTTCCAAACTTGCTGAAAAGGTTTTCGAGCAATAGTGGTTGTAACATCATACCAATCACGATTGTTGTTCGATTGAATAATTCGTACCCCAAGCAGTTGAAGATAGGAAAACCAGTTATACCAAATCTCGGTATACTCGGAGCGGTTCATTGTGAAATTGAAGTAGGTGTTGTTAGGACGGTGGCAAAGGAAAGAATAACTTGTCGAGTGTAGAGTGTAGAGTGTGTTAAGCAATCAAGGACAGGTGTGCCGGGTGATGCAACAAGGACGACGACCTGTATTCGCCGGCCGGCCGCAAGCGAAAGTGCGGCGCAAGGTCAACCAGTTGTATTGCTAACTGGTCGGCAACAAGCGAAAGCATGCGAGGTCAAACCCGGCCCACTCGGTCTCGTTTATCTTTTAAAACTCGCATGATAGGGTTTGCAAACATATTAATTCAAATATGTTGTAAAAATTTTCTTACGATATTTTGTTACAAATCTTTTTAAGGCAAATGTTAAGAAACCATGTTTCTATTTTAATCGCAACTACAGTTTCGATTTCTTTAACTAAATATTATAGCTAAGTATTAAAGTAATATAATAAAGTAGCATCTTTAAAAATATTGTAACTTGTACAAAGTTAAATAAGTATTTTAAGCCAAATGTTAAAAACAATTGTTTAGTACTGAGATGTTCACCCTACAACACCTACGTTAGAACTAACACTACAAATCCAAAAATTGCGAGGAGTCTCTCATGGTGGTGGGGGGAGGGCAGATGTTCCGAGCTGCACATGTCAAGGGAGGTTGCAACGCCGATACTGGCACATCAGTTTGCTAGTAGAACCGGCAGAGTAAACATCTAAATAAACATGAGTTCTGTTTTATATGTTTCTTTTATTAAAGATGGACTTTGCATTGAAACGCAAAGTTTTCCTATTGATGCAGATCCTATACAACAAATTTTAGTACATCCTCCAGAAAGTTATGATTCCATCTACATTTCAGTGCAAGAAACAAACGACCCCCCACCACCAACAACTCCTGATGCACAGTAGGACACGGCTACCACACGTCATTAAAGCTTCAGCTCTTTACCCGAGCACACATGGACTCTGAGCTTCAATATAATACTGTTTCTTCTACATCTACACCAACTTCCGAACAATTACCTACTACAAATGAAACTACTACAAGTCTACAAGTAAATGAAATTTCATCAACTGTTAGTTCTGATGCGCAAGCAATAATGTTATCATTAATTGGTTTCGACTAAAAATTCAACAATGGAAGAAGAAAGAAATTCGCTACTTTACAACTTGGTTTTTGTGAACCCGTCGAAATTTATTATTTGCCTACTTTCATTTTTATGTGGTTACAATTTTGGTTACCTTGTTCAGGAAATGCTAACAGATAAAAAGGAAGAACATTCGCTATATTTTAAAGTTTATGTTTATGTAATTGCATCTTTATTTGGATACTTTGTAGCAGGATATTTTCTTGTTAATTTGTCAATTCCATTTTTTACATGGTATTTTAACAGACGTGAAAATCAACAAAACAACAGTTTGTAAAAAGAAACAAAAATTATCTTGCATTTTCGGATTTTCCGAAAATGCAAGATCTTTTTTAAAAACATCCCCAAAAGACCTTGACACACTTCCGGACATTTAAAATTTAAATACCCAGCACAGCAGGGCATTTAAACTTTAAATACCCACCAAAAACACGTCACAGCTACGTCACAGCTGATGACGTCACTTCCGGTCACGTGACCGGAAGTAGCTGTCAAAAAATTGACTGCCTGTCAAAGTTTGATTGGGCCAGCAGCCCCACTATTGCACTACTTGTTTATTTCAAGTTTAATCTATTTTATTTGTTGCTCAGACAAAGTTTTTTAATGAAACGTTATGGGGTTTAAATTAAAATATACTAAGTGAAAGTATTATGTTTTTAGACGAATTAAAGCACAAGTTCATACCACATGTGTATGCAGATAACTAGGAAAATATGTTACTGTGACAGCTAAATTAAATGCAAACACAATTCAAAAACTAAGAAAAATTAAATTCTATCTAATTCAAAATGAAAATTCATACACGCATTGCCGGATAAAGATAAATATATTCGGCCTACATGATTATAACGTTTTAACTAGAAAGAAAAGAAATAAATATTTGTTTGAAGTAATCATAAATAACTAAAAACGTTTAATTTATAGTTTTTATCGCATGTAACAAAACTGTCTACTTACAGAGGAGTAGCGGACTGGTAAGCATGTGGGTACAGACAGCCATGTGTCAATAAGTCGCCTTATTAAGGCCTTGTTGCAGCTAAAGGGCCTTTGTGGCCCTCACATCAAGTGTGCTCGCTTTGTCGCAGCTCTAGATCACAGCGAGATTATCCTAGCCATCCTCATTCAACTGGAAGTGTACCCCCTCTTCATGAAATACACGATCGACTTTATATTATGATTACAAATGCATCTTGATTTGGTTAAAACTGTCACAACAGCTACTTGAGCTCCTTGATGTATTATGTTGCAGCTGTAATATTGAGTATTTTGAGAAGAGGAGAAAGGAATTATTATACGGAATTATTATAAAACAGATAAATAATTGTCTTAACATATAAAAATCCTGTAATACAGCCCCTAAAAAGGTTTCCACTATGGGATCCTATAGTTTATCAAAAACAAAAAATTAGTTTTTTGAAGGTTTTAATTTATATTGTTGCAATATTTATGTATACAGTATAGAGTTATATGTTATGTGATATTTAAAAAAGTGATATTTTATTGTTGGTTGTATGGAAGTCACGGTATATATGCTGTGCCACATAAAACACTTGTAATGTGCTTGGTGAAATAAACTTGATGATCTTATTGTTATAATTATAAATCATTCATTAAAAGTAACAAAATCAACGCTAAGATGGTAAGATGGTATAGGTTTTCTTAAGGTGGTGACATATTTCTATTAGTTATATTATGTAATAGCTATAATGAAAACAACACTAAAATCTATGTGGTAATTCATGTTCAATGAATCCATTGAATTGAGATGGAAATACGCTTCACTTGGAGTAAATTTAGAGTAATCCTTACCAAATGATTATTAGAAAATCAGAATAGCATTTAACACACGATCGATAAAATTATAGTTAAACTATCAAATTCTCTTTCCTACCAAGTTGAGAATAAAATTGAAAACAGGTAATTAATTATGAAGTGGAAAACAGTTAAACATGACCCAAGAGGAGATTTTACAAAGTAACAGTGGCGACGGGGGTCGATAATGAATAGCATTATTACCCCTTGGCCTGGATTCCTTCTAATTAATATCCTGTCTCTTGGCCCAACGGAGGGCAGCATTAATATTCCTCACATCAACCCTACAGTTACGCCCTTTGTTGTCGTTCCGGCTGACAAGTCTTCATTTGTTTCCAAACTTGGTACTTCAATTAATGATTATTTTTGCCTTCTAGAACTTATTAGGTTTACTTCAAGAATAATTATTTGGTAAAAAGTAATTTTTAGGATTGTAACTACAACAATTTTACTTTCATAACTTTGACAATTTTTAAATCGTCTCACAATATATGTAACTTCACGTGAGAAATAACAAAGTAGTAAGCTCAAGTATATATAACAAAAAGAATATATTGGTCCTACGCAAATTCGATTACCAAACAAAATACCTCAAGTGTTCAACCATTACAACCATACAAGAAATAAATAAACAAAATAGAATAAACTGCACTGTAAAGAAATAAATTCGATAAAATTAACTAGCTTATCACTGGTATTGTGTCTGTAAGATAAACAGGACAGTATCACTGCACAGTAAGATCAACAGGAAACATTAACTGTAGTATAATGAAACAAGATTTGTGGCAAGAAATAAAGGAGGCAAAGACGGTGAAAAAATTATAACTGCAAAAAATAGACAAACACAACGCGTATGATGATATTGATGATGCACTTTGGAGCAACGAGGTACTAAATGATTACTCTATAATATACCTAGCTTCCAAATAACTATTGCCCTGGCTGTCCATATTTTAGCGGGCGGTTCAAAAGGGGAACTCCCTAAATCCCCTTCTGAAACTCTTGGTCGTATTAACCTCCATTAACTTATGCCCCATTAAATCTACAATATTTTTGATGCAATATCGCACTGAAAGTTGTTTGCGCAATGGTAGGGCCTAAACACAATACTAATTCTTATGTACCTATTCCATAATTCCTTATAACTTGCTTCAAGCTCTGTAAGACGATTTGCCGTTATATTTCTTGAGAGATATTCACGGACTGACCCTTTTGTGTTCCTTTGTCCAAGTGGACATCAGTCCTTGGTTATCTCCCCACGTGAGAACAGCTGTCTCGGTAGTCCGGGAAACATGGTTTGTTTATGGTTTTATCGCAATTTACGGCCGCTTTTTATGACACATGACCCGGCAGGCTGTTAACACAACCATAAAGTACGCGAATATGTGTAAAATGCCCACCGCAGCTTTGGCTTAAAGATGAGATTTTTGTTTACAAGTAGACGTACGGATTTATATACGTTTATTACATTTTTAGAAATAAACAGGTTTCAATTAGTAATAAGTATTGAAATGGGCACGGTATTTAAAAAGTATTATAGGTTACCAATCAATATTAGATTTCTCAAATGTAATGTGCCTTTGCAACTCTCTCTTCTTCATGTTAGTCTTATATTGTTTGCACAGTGTTAGTTTGAGGCATTAAATTTGGTTACTCTTTGTTAGTTCTTGTTAACAATAGTGTTGCTGTGTTAAATGTTGCACGTCTGTCACATTATATTTTCTTTGCATATATATTTTTTTGTGCTTGTTGTCATGCTTTTCAGCCATGAATTTTTGGTATTGCAACTATTTATTGTTTACTGAGCTGTGCATACTTGATCAAGTTTTTTTTTTTCTCTATATATCTCCCAGTGTTCAGGGTTGGTTATTTGTAATTTAATCAATTGTTATTGTTGCTGATTATAACTTTGTCTGCCTTTGCCATTGTAATTTTTTTCTTTTTCGTATATTTAAATTTTTAGTCTGTTTTCAACTTTGTCTTAACTTATAAGTTATGTTTCATTTTTCAAATGTTTAAGTTTGTTATTGCCTTCTTGCTGTATCCTAGTTATTTAGTTATAGTTAGTTTTAGTTAGTTAGTTAGTTATTTATTATAGTATTTTATATGCTCCTTCTCTATATAAATTATTGCTCATTAGTGATGTTTGTTTTACTGTGAACTGTCATATCACCTTTTGTATTATTGTTTATATGTATTGGCATTGCCGTTTATAAATAAATAAATAGACAAATAAATAAGTTTGATTATTATTTAAGGATAAATCGAAAGTATTTTGACTCCAGGTACCTGATTAATTCGTCATTTTGTTTTGGCTCGAGATATGTTTAAAACAGTCAACATTTATAAATATATATCAATTAATGTTTTCTTAATGTTGCAAGCAGTTTTTAATGGATATGTAAATTTTTCACTATCAATTTCGGGTATAATCGGCCCCTCGCCCTCGCGAAGCAGCGAGTTAAATCATTAAAGCTCATTTCCTAAACATACCTCAGCGTAGCAAAGGCACGATATGGGCTCACCTGCACGCTCTGTTACTGACTTGAAACTCTACTTTATGGTTTTTTTTTTAGTTTTTATTATAGTTATGTTCAATTATTGTTTGATTTTAAAAGGGTAAAGATTATTCAGAAAATTCTTAACATATTTTTGGTTTATTTTATTTCAAGTGGTCTTCGCAGTAATATTTTAAAACGATTTATGTAAAAAAATTACAATAACGAAAAATAAAAATATTAACTATGAGTAGGTTTCATTATTGTAGAAGTAATTCACGTCCTCCGATAATACTTTAGGCATTTGAATTTGCCTTGATTTTTCTTAAGTTGTGCGTTATGTTTTGTTTACAAAGGGTTAACAATTCGATTCGTTAGACGAAACGATTAATAAAAAACTTCATAAAACCAGAATCTTTTAAGTACCAAAGACGGATCCAAATCAACTTACTTCTTCCAAACAAATCATGCAGCGAATAATTTTTTTCCTAGGCACTTCAGTTATACTACTAAATTAAACTAACATATTAATATACATACTTTAAAACTTACAAAACAATATCTAACGGAATTAACAACAATATAAACAACAATATGACAATGACAACACGGAACAGTAGATGTGTGCTAGGGATGAGGGATGGAGGGTCCCTCGAGCCCGATGATGTGATAAGCCCCCAGCGACAACACACAGATACAGTAGATCTGTGTTTACCGCCGGTCGGACTGGCGATGTTTCGTGCGGAACTAAAGTGTCGTAACGGGTAAATTATGAGGTTTACTAGAAATCATTTCATAAATAGAAAGATCGATAAAATGTAATAGTTTATTGGATGTTTGACAAAATGGCAATATGTTACTTAAAGTTTAGGTGCAATAGTTAACTATTGTATTTTTTTTAAAGCAAGCAAAGCAAAATGAATTCGCTGGTGGTGAAACAAATTGACTTCATTTATAAGCTTTATGAGTATAATTATAACTGGCGCCAATTCTTAGGGCCCACGCCGTCCATAAGACTAATGTTAATTTCAGCATTGGGCTTATGGACGGCGTGGGCCCCAAGAATTGGCGCCAGGTATTCTCATTTTATGCTCAATAGCGTTAGACTGAAATTACGTTTGAGACTCAAAACGATATTTTATTCAATAAACTTTGAGTAAAATCGAGTGAAAATTTTTGAGCCCTTTTGAGTTAAAAGTACCGGTTAAAGGTCCTCTGACCATTAAATAATCAGGTTATTTGTTTATAGTTTACGCTACTATTTTCGAAAGTAAGTCAAAGAATTTAAAACAACTACTAAAATACATGTTTCTCCTTAACTTAATCCGAAACATCAATAAACCAGAGTCTATAGGGCGAAGACCAGCCAGGTGGGCATAACTACTAACCACACGTAAACATCAACTGCACCGACGTATTGATTCCCAAAGTGGCAGTTGGCTGTAGAAGTGTCCAATGACCGAGTGTAACTACACATTACAGCCACACAGTGGGACCAAGCAGTGGTTAGTGTAATGCACACTTGCAGACTGCAATCTAACGCACGAACGCTTCATCGGGAACACCCTGTACAGACTGTATCGAGGGTTGGGAATATTTATCTTGTAGCTGTGATTGTCTGGGAAAGAGAAAGAGGAGGGACTGGGAGATGGTCTTATAAGACGTGTTTAGATGTAAGTTCAATCGCTGTAGCAATTTAAAAAAATAACAGTTGCATTCATATAGTAAACATCGAATAACCTTCTATTGTGCTTCATTAACACAAATAAATTAAAACATTATAACTCATTACCGTATGAATACCACACTGCTATTGAATAAAATGTTCTAGTACTTTCAAAGCATTTTACAACACATTTTTACCAAAAATTATCCAAGTCACAACAAAAATTTGCCAACCGAAATCGAAGGGGAGAGTAGCAGGTCTGCAATCGGATAAGCAAAAGCGAAGAGGAGAGTAGTGGTTACAATCGGCCAACCAAAATCGAAGAGGAGAGCAGCAGGGTTGCAATCGTCCAACCAAAAGTGAAGGGGAGAGTAGCGGGGTTATCAGGCCATCTGATAAGCGGGCGCCATCTGGTGCAAGCAATCTGAGTGTGATAAAAATGCAAATTTGCTCCTCTCGAAAATTAGGACTCGCCATCTTGCTGTACAAACCACGAGACTGGCGAGACTGCCTACATTACATTCTCCCGACACAAGCCAACGTCAACTGGCCACTTAACTGTATCTTCTCCGAGTAAAATTACTATGATATATTTTTTGGATTATAGGAAGGAAATAAACACTTGAAATGAATAGTTCATGAAACCCTTCTCAAGAAAAGGTCAGTCTGGTGAAGTTTGTGATACTTGAAAATAGGTTTGAGTTTATTAATTAATTCTAATAACAAGCAATAATAATGCTAAAGTGCGTTTGAAAACTAATGTATCGATTGGATACATTTAGTCTATTATACATAATCGGAGAAAAATAATATACTCGATATAATATGGTTTGATAAGGAATAATATTTTATTAGTTTCAAAGAAAAATTAACGTAATAAATTTTTGCAACAAATATATTTTTGAAGGAGACGGACAAACATATGTTTAAGTTGCAACTTCCAAACTAGATCAAATTTTAAAACAGAACGAATGTTGATTTATACACAGGTGCAAGCTCACTGTTGGGTCTGTACTACAAGTTCTATTCGAATTGATCAGTCCTTGAGAGATCAAGAGGGATTTTCCATTAGCTCAACGGCTCACTGGCGCTTTCCTAGCACTGCTATTGAATGAAATATTCTACAACTTTCAACAATGTTCTTATTTTGTACAGATTTAGATAATAAAAAGGTAAATGAGCAATGTTTAAGAAAATTGAAATGTCTTCTCAACCAATCTTAGTAGGTAAACAAAATTAGAAAAAATATAATTTCAGATTTTCAAGTAGAATATTTCATTCAAAATAGTTCTAGCCCATGATATCCGTTGGCACAATTTATAATAATAATGATAAACTCTGTCGGTTGGACATAGGCAACAGTTTTCATTTCGAGAATACAACAATTTAATAAATCACTTAAAAACTAAGAAAATATTTTCTGTGTAATTTTTGAAAGTAAGATTGGTTGCGAAAACATTTAAAATTTCATAAACATTGCTAATTTTCATTGCAAAGCAAAAACAGTGACGTAATAATGAAATAATTTAGATTTAAACTGAGATAATGTGCACGAATTATATATTAATTTGGTTAACAACATTAAATCTCAATTTAAATTCATCTGCAAGGTTGGGTCTTCAACCCTTACCCCTTCGTGCGTCGTCACTTTATGTAATATTAAGCACGCCGGGGGGGGGGGGGGTTCACCCCTCAATATACTTTGGCAGTAGAGAACAGGTGCGGTGAGGATGAAATTTTGGATTTGAGAACGCCATTACATTATATTGGCATGTGGATTCTCCCAAGACACGGTTCAAGTAATATTACCATATTAACCATATTAATATTTGGATGCGTTTCCCAGCACAAAATCCAATTGCGTTTGTTGGAATTATTGGATATTTAACTTTAAATATGAGCCACTACTAATGGTGTAGAGCATTACATTCATTATGAACTTATATTTTTTTAGGAACAATATTCTGCCTAAATCATTCGGGCAGCCTCTAATCAAGGACGATATAATTTTGATTTGAGGTTGAAAAAACAGAACAGTTTTTTCTAGTACTCCTCTGTTTTTAAGAAAGATTTCTAAGGAGGATGTTAAATGCAATAGGGTAAGGTAATTTTCTCCAGGAAACATTTTTTCTTCGTTACATAATATTAGACTTTTCCCGGGCCACAGTTGTTGGGTAAAAGCGGAAACGTAATTCTAAGCTGTTAAAAGGCGGCGGAGGTGAAATATAAAGGCATAAACGTCTAGGCCAACTTGGCGCCCTTAGTCCTTGTTGCCTACACAAAGGCTGCTGCTCCTAACAACAACCAACGGCGGGCAACTGTTGATATCTACTGTTCATGAAATTCACTAATTCACATGGATAATAAAGTCTTTAATGTGACTACATATTCTCAAATTTGGTAGCTTTACTAATTGAGGACAGAAATTATTGTTTTAGAGGGAAAAATTATTTCATGGAGTGATTGTTGTGAGTGTATGTATCAAGGTAGGGAGGGATATGAATATGTTCTTTTAAAATTTCAAGCAACAGGCCTAAACTTAAACTGTTAAGATTCCAGTTATGTCACGTTTGTGGGTATTTATTTATAAATGAAACTGAACATTGCTCATTAATTAAATATGTGGAAGCCAATAATTATCTGCGTGGTACGTTATTATGAATGTTTTAAGACTGAAGCCGCGTTGAGCTGATATTTTATTTCGTTAATTCTTTATGTAATCTCAAACAAAGACAAAGGGTGTATTTTATTTAAAATTCAAATTACTGTTGGTAAAAAATATACTTTAATACAATTTTAAACGTCATAATTTAAGCTTTGTTGAAAAAACAGTCCAAGTACTGGCGTGTGTCCTCTACATGCAATCCGACGTTTCCCGTTATCTAGAGGAGTCATCCAGAATTCTTTTATTAATTGGCCCGCAACCAATGTGCAGGAGCTCATCGTTGTAGAGATACATAGTAAAAACGCCATAGCTTGGAGGTGGATGATTACCCAATAATATTATTTTTAACTGTAATACCAAAACATCAAACCATGCGTTTCAGAGAAATAGTACATTTCTTTACTAGTCCGGAAAGTGGCTGTTATCGAGCCGAGTAATTGAATTCTATCGAGTACCGGCCGGTATAGCACTTTCGGATGAGTCACGAACGGTACTTTTCATCATACCACCTTTTATTTAATATTTTAAACTTGTTGGTACGTTAAACATTTTGGAGGTTATATTAGTGTTATCAATGATTACATTTCTGTTGTTTACTAACTAAATATATGATAATTCATTTGCTCTTTTTAATATAGATTTATGCATATTTGAATCAACCATGTTTATATTTGCATGTTTGTAAACACTCCTTAACATCACTAGTACATTTTCCAGTTTTATCATTACAGTTTACACGACCCACCTGGTAACGGTTAGTTTCTATATCATCTGAGAGAATTTGAAACAGTAGTTTAACGCGATGGTATGATGAAACAAGAAGAGTAATATAATTGAATACAAATGAATTAAGAATATCACAAACTACAAAAAAAAAACAAAAAAAACCAGTGCATGACATTGAGGATAGCTCAGATGGAAACCTGAAAAAGCTTATATTAAAACACGAATAAATGTATAAATTTCAAAAATTCATTAATCGTTTTTAAGAACAACCAATGAATAATCTAATATTCGTCCAGTTATATTTGAATGTGCATGGAGTATGCTCTGAAGACCATCTGCCTAGTACTACAGTATTCTAGAACACTGTTAAAAGAAAGCGAATCAACTCCAGAGATATTCATAGGAAAGAACTCTCTTTTACCCTCGCAAAATAGATTCAAGAGATGAATTCACTTACGAAAATAAGTTATAACTTTGGCAAAGAGCTGGGGGCTGGTGAAGTATAAATTAATTACAATAATGGCCCCTGACAAACTGTTTAAAAGTTAGCGTTAGCTTCTCGACGGCACTTTCCAGCTGACTTATGTTAATGTTGCAAGTTGGGCCAACTCATCTCACGCATGGATACGTTATTTAGAGTAAGAAAATTACAAAAGCTAAGAATGACATAAAATTAAAATAAAGTTTATTTTTAATTATCTAGAATATTTTATGATACGAAACAAACAATATATTTCCTTAATGATCAATTTGTTTTCAGTTTGGAAAATATAACATTGTTTGATTTCAAATTGATTTACCAAGAATTAAAAAAACCTCCAATCAGACATTGCCTTCAGTTTTCTCAATACGAATACAGTAAAAGTATCTAGCCTGGCATTAAAATATATTTGTGAATAATGAACAATCCCAATCGATGTGCAGTTTGTTGGAAAAACTTGTTTTTATTTTTAAGTTCTTAATGTAATGGAAATATAGCTATACTCTACTGTAAAATATGTAATAAGAAAATAATAATTTATTCATACTATAGGCTACTAAATCCGTTATAAGGCTTTTTATTTGTTCTGTATTTTGTTATTTAATACGGGATTACGCATACGAATTCCATATCAATTTTTGATATAGTAATATCTGCGGGTAAAACCGTAGGGCAGAGAACTTGAAATAACACGCTGTGTTTAGAGTGACATTGTTCATTTTGATTACCTCTACGTTTTTAACGCAAAATGGAGTTATATTACCATTTTTACATGAGCTTTTGTATTCTACACGAATGTGGATTCGTAGTAATTCGGTTTTTAAGTTCTAATTTGTATGAGTTAAAGTTTATGGCTTAACGCTTCACACCGATTTAAAAATCACAAAAACTTCCAACACACATTTATTTACTTAATTTAATTCCTATTATAACAATTCATTATTTTTAATTTCTAATGAAATGAAAAGTTGTACTTACAAGTTCGGAATGAACTCATTATCGGGATCTTTACCTGTAAATATAAACAAATATTATAGAACATTTTTATATCACAAAAATGCAAGATAAGAGAGTAAACTCAAGTAAATACAAAACTATTAATTATCCAGGAAATTAATAATTTTTATAAATACTGTATATTAAAAAACAGTCATTCCCCCACATGTGTTGTTCACATACCTTTAAGCTTTCTTTAAACCACAGTTGGTAGGTTAAAAGGAGTACTTTAAACAGAGGCCTGAAAAAAGGCGGAGTCGGTGAAATACAAGGACCGTTAATGTCTAGGAACAGAGTCTCTCCTTGGAGTTCTTCTGTTTTATACAAAGGCAGTCGGGTTCAAATACTCGACTTCAAGCTGATTTAGTTTTTAAAACTCTCACTCCACATATAAGATTCGTTTGTGCTAACATATTTTCGTATGTAACCTTGTGTTTGCTCACAATTGAAGGAGTAGAATTGAAAATATTACTTTCTTATGACCCGTAGCACATCCGTAGTGAAAAATAACAACTTCGTGAAGGTCTTAACTGTACTCAAAATCGATGCATTAATAATCTGAAGATTAATGAACTTAGCTTATATTCCATATTGATTTCATTCCAATTATAGGAATGAAAGACAGTAATTGGTACATTTATTGAAACACACGAGAATTTATTTTCCTATAGCGTCCAATGTATTGATATTTCCCCTTTCTCTACTGAAGACGTTTCTCCTTTAACTACTTTTTCAAACGGTAAAGGAAGTAGCATGACACAAAAAAACCATCGAACATGTAATAAATTTTATCAGTTGTAAAAGCAGACTCTTACATTCATGTCCTGTGACCTGTAGTTTTGAAATGCTAAATGCCACTCAGTTATCCGACCTTCGACTCTCCGGCGCCGGCGGCTGGAAAGTCCCCACGGTCGCCTGGAACGTGCAAAGACAGCTTCTTGTCTATTGTCTCGCATCTGGAAGCTGCAAGGTCCTCTCCAGTAACTATTGTTCATTATGCTAATCATCCAGAGTTTTCTCATTCTTGGGGGTAACCGTTTTACCATCACCTAACGGACTTTATTACCATTTGATGTCCTTTTTTCAAAACCAAAAAAACTGTTATTGCTTATTGTTCACGGTTGAGAGGGTCTCCATGCTGCTTGTAACCTGTTCCTACCATAAAATCGATTTTAACTTTCAAATTACATTCAGCCTCAACCGATCGTACATTCATGGCGTATGTAAACAAGAAAACAATTGATTTTTATCACCATGTTATTAGGCTCATAATACTGATTAATGTAACTAAAAGAAATCTATAATAACGTTCAACATGTTAAATTATAATAACACCAAATCTGTAAGCTCATGAGCCAACCAATCGTCAATTTCGGGTGTTTAGTCAAGATTATTTGAAGTTTGAGTTTAGCCTAGTGAAAATAGCAGATGGAAGTTAAAAATTCTAAATGACCAGTCCAAACTAACATTACACTACTATTAATTCTTAACTGGACCTGAATCCACAATCTCTACTTAGATCTTAATTCAGTTTTAACATATTATAAGTTTTTACTGATTTAAACATACAAACATAAACATAAACATAAACATTACAGTAGTAAGCCTAAAGAAATAGATTGTTAATAATGTAAACAAATAAATTTACAAAAACATTTTGTAGAGGCGTTAAACATTAAAGGAAATTTGATTAGTGGTAAGCCCAAATTAACTTCTTGCACAAATTGTGCTTAGACTGGAGCTACTAGAGGGGACTTAACTCATTTATGGCGGAGCTAAGGTAATTTAAAGGGAAAACAGAATTAAGGTACACCTAAGCAAGCCGATGCCTTGGGTTTATACGATCTGCCTTGTTGGAGATCCCCTCTCTTCAGAAATGGATTATTGGTTTTCTATCCAGATTTTTTTTAGATTTCATGTCTCAAGTGTGTATTTTATCTGGAACATAAAGCTCTGTCGCATGATGAATCACCATCAACCACCCTCCTATCCACTGAATAAAGTTGTATGTAAAAATGTTTACTTTAAACTTAAAAACCTCTTTAAACTTCACGGTCAATACATAAAACAAACATATCTCAATAAATAAAAAAATCTAAATGTGCTACAGGTTATTACTGTGACATGCTAAGTTTGTGTTTGTATTAGAGAAATTAAGATACTTATCACAAGTGCTTAGCTGGCTTAGTTGTTGAATATTAAAAGGGCCTTTTAACATATTCTGGCAACAAAACGTCTAGCTTTTTACTTTAAACAATCGATGATAAAACACGATTTAAGTACATTAACGTGTGGTGTAAGCTTTACACTAAGATCAAGTAATACCAGAGAGTTCCCTCAGGAATACTTTTACAGAAAGTATTATTGTACACCTTGCATGTTCATATAAGGTAGACAAAGCAACAAACCATCAATACCGGATAGCGCATCAACGTCGATCACCTTGGAACTGAAGAATTCCAACATCTTGCAGCTTAAAAAGGAAATAAAACTGCAACGAAGAAATCAATTTTAAAGAATCCAACTGTGCACTGACATCAACTGGTTTCAACTACGGTTGTTGTTGCCGATTTGAATTGACCGAAAGTATTCGGTTGGCCGCGAAAGTGGCCTTGACCCGCAACCGGGTTCCGAACCGGTTTGGAAATGATCTCATCTGGAACCGGTGCATCGGATTGTCTGGCTTCTGCTAGGTTTGTTAACCTTACATCGGATTGTTGCCTTCTACAAGGTATGTTAAACATTTAACTGACGTTCTGATTTCCATTTCGCCTTTTCTTTGGGTTTTCTCACCTCCAGAACGTTCACGGTCGAATGGATCTGTTTGAGGCTATTACTTAGCATGTGAAAACTATCGAAAAAGATGTTTCAAAAAATTCTTGAAAAAGGCTATGTAGTTATGTAAAAGGTTTTCGAACGATAATACTTTTATATACAATTTATTAGCTATTTAGAATCGTGTGTGTGAATAGAATGATTCTATAAAGAAACAACCAATTCATTGATCTTATTTACTTTGCATAGTTGTTAAAGGTTTACGAATATTAAGTAAAATTACAAACAAAAGTCGTCTGTGCTGATGGATGAATTCTCTAGTTTTGAGGAATGTTTTCATCAAACCACTGTAAATATATCGTTAATAAAGCCTTTTTGTGTAGTAAAACTAATCTGTATAATATACAGAAATTTTATTACATATCATGCAACACATTTCATATTATGTAACAGAGAGTCTTAAAAGGTAGAGCGTATGGCCAATGAAATATTGTATTAGTACTTTATTAGCGCGCTGAAGTTCCTTTTATGGAATTCTGGTATCGAGATCAGATTTTTATGAGAAGCTTAAAATATGTCTTGACATTAAAGAAGGGAGGTTGGACTCTACTTCCAAAAGTTAGTAGTTGAAAGAGAATAGGTAGTTGAATAGGTAGTTGAATTTTGTCATTTAGACTATACTCTAGAATTGCCTGGTCTAGACTATACTTTAGTTTTTGTGTAATTGATTTTCATCTATTGTTTTATAGCTTTTGGCGTATTTTTATTTCGTTTGGACAAGAAAACAAATAAAACAAACAAAACAACAAATAAAACCATTACCTATGTTTACAGTAAATACCTTTCACCCTGCCGCGCACTACACTAACCGCTAGCGCCATACGAGCTGGGGGCGTGACAATGCGACCATTAATAGAAAAACAACTTTGGGTTCACATGTTCACCTTCATTGGAGAGAAAGCTCATTTGAATGCATAGTGAGCAGACCAGGCCAGTCTACAAGCCCGCCGCGCCGCCGCCGCCGCCGCCGCCGCACCAGGTCTAATCGCTGAAGAAGGGGTCATTCTCAAACGTCCTACCAACTAATTAAAATTTCCTGCTTTCATATTTAACCATAACTATTAATTTATCTTATTGGTAGCTTCCTTCAAAGACAACCGTTAATATTTTATTTACGATTCATTAAATTTGAATTGCAACGACCGCAGATTTTAGTACAAATTCATTTAAATAGAAGATTCCTAGAAAGGTAGTAATAATTTTTTTCAGTCAACCCTTGCATCATGGGCGCTAATTAATGTTGATGAAACACCGCTATGGAGTGGTTTCACCTTCGAAGATAAAATGTAAATTTAAGAGGCTCTCAGAACTACATTGCCTAATATGTAGAAAGTAATGGCAACTGATTTGTGGTTGGGTGTTTTATAGATTATAGGTTAACTGTATGTATTACCAAGCCAACACAGATAAGAACCCTACACTGTGTTTGAAAACTTTAAACATCTGATTTTACTCAAATGTAGGAATAATCCATTTAAAATATGTTCTCTATTTGATCATTTCAGGGAAGTCTCTCTCAGGAATGTTTCTACAATAGAATTTTCAGTAAGATGGTTAATTTTAAATAAAAAGAAAATCTATAACATTTTTGAAATTTTCTACGGAGCTGAGGTTCAACACATAGACAGTAGTCAACAATCTTTTGGTTTGTTACGATTAGTGAAGAAACGACTGAAATTTATAGAAAAGAAGTATTAAATATTTCAAATATATAATATTATTACAGCACAGCTTAATGATTAACAAGACCTACATTTTTGTATATCTTAGATTTAGATAATACCATCTGATGGTGTCCCACTTCGCTGGGAAAAAATTAAACAAATAATTGTAAATAAAAACTAATAGAACAGCTGTTCAGCCCTTTTATTAATAGTTACAATTAGGAAATATTTGATAAAAAAGCTGATATTTTCCCTTTAAGTTACTTCCCAAGACCTTTTATTCAGGTATTGACTGATACCTGGGTGTCAGAATTATAGTTGTCTCAAAAGTTCTGGGTTACCGTATTTGGGCATATGCCCAAAATAAAAAAATAAAAAATAAAATAATTGCTTTAGTCATACATATGTATGACTAAAGTAATTATTTCGATATTTAGATTTTGATAACAACTATTCATATGAGATTGTAAGATATTAGTTCAAATTAGAAATTTAATGCATTTATTTAATTATATTATACATTTTGATTAAGCCATGCAACCCTAATATGTTGTTTTTATTAAACTTACAAACATAATCTAAAGGATTTTAGAAGAAAAAGTCCCCAAAATATATCATTCTATATTATTCAACGGAAATATAACTATATTTTACAATAAATGTTAAGAGGAAAAAATCAAGAACGATGAGAGAACGATTTTTAAACAAAATTAGTGAAATAAGAATAATTACTAGCACAAAAAATAGGCCTATCCCTAAACAAAATAGAGACAATTATTAGAAGAGAGAACAACCCCCTTTATGGAAAATGTATGCGGAATATAACGGACATGTATTTTATCCGTGAAAGAAGATCTGAACTGCTGGGTCGGTTTTGACTTGCAAACGCATCAAGAGCGGAAGATACTCCAGTTTATGCGTTTTCGTTTACGTTCCCTCTTGGATGCAAGTCTGTCACTTCCGCCGAGTTAACTTTACTTGACGTCATCTTGTATGGTTGAAATTGTAGTTGAATCAGTTATTTTCCCTACTGACTCAGTTATTTTTTGTTCTTTTGTTAACTTGCTTATGTATCACTGTTATCCATTATAATAAGTCGAAACAAGTTCTGAGACAAACAATCATTGAGCTGAAAGACGTTTTTTGACGGAAGGAATCCATCCCATAGTGTTTTTGTATCATAAACCTTTTGTTTTGTTTTTATGCTAGTGGCAAATTCAAAGTAAATTTTACATTATGATAGTTTTATAATCCAGAACCAGGTGATGAGTAACACGGTAAATTTCAACGAATGTTTACAAATTACTCTGATTGGAATAGAGATGGTTATAACCAAGTTATCAACTAAGCATGTCACCACTGTGGTAGCCATCCAGTTAAACCAACGTTACTTAAAATTACTTAAAATAACTTTTCACTAGAAAACATTTATTATGACAAGAAAACATTTATTATGAAAATATTTTGACCATTTTATGGATTTTAAAGCAATCTATGATTAAAAGGTTTCAAATTATAAGCAAGCCACATTAAAAATTCTTCAATAAAAAAATTCAACATATCATTACTTAAGTTTCAACTATATGAGACATCTCATTTAAGCTCAAGTAATTAAGTTGTCTGATTTTGACGTTGATGTAGATTTCATGAACAGCAAGTATCTCAAAACGTCAAACGTCCATAGTAACACAGAGTAACAATCTTAAATAAAATATCAGTTAGACGTTTTACGTATAAAAAACTGTATATATGAAGTAAGGTATGCAAAATCAGCTGATAAGAAATTCCCATCTGCTCCGGACCCTACCGCCAATTTTGCCAACAAAAGAACGAAGGCAAGAATATTGGAGCGCGGAATACGAGGGTCATTTTCATTCAAGCGGAAGTCGGGGTGGAAAAAGGATGAAAAGGTCTGATATTTTTGTGTATTACAGAGACCTTTCGAGAGAAATATGGGAAGAATCACCATATTGAACATTGAATAGTTGATAATATGAAATCTGCAAAGCTTTTGCTACCGTATACAATTGCCTAGTTATATTTTTGGAGAGCATGCAGGAAGGAACTACGAAGGAGCTACCTTTTTATACTCCATAATCTTGAAAAAATCCTATTATGAAGAAAAGTTTGCCTAAAAATTCAATGATATATTCTTTCTTTTTTGCTACACACTATCTAAAGGAGTAATTAATTAATTTTCAAATTAGTCATTATTTCATTCCACATTATACCTATGCACTTTAAATGTGACCCACTCAGGTAGGTATTTTAAGTCACGTATGAGTGACAGATAAGTGCACGATGATTGTGGCTCGTTACTGACTAGGCCGTCAAATTCCTCAGACAGGACTGTTAATAGCCGAACAGCAAAAGGCAATAAATGGACCTACAGTTCAACGTGGGATCCAAACCACAATGTCACAATTTCCTATTGGAAATAGGATGGTCTTATGTATGAACTAGGATTCACTAGTACGGAAGTTAATTCCCACTAAGAAACATCGTATCCACAAGCCATCGCTTTAACTATCCACAATTCGTGACATCCAAGTAGCTGGATTACAAGAGATAACATCGTCCCAGTCTTAATTTTGAAATTGAAAAGTAAATTCGCAATACAAAAAGAGTCTCTTCGCCATTATTAATACAATAAAACCAATATTTCAATATATTTTATCGGCGACTATACAAAAGATTTATTACACGTATTACCGCACATAGAGAGTAGATTATTTGTTCGACTGGTGTTTCATTGTTCTTGAGCTATAAAATTCTTCTGTAATGTTCAGGTCGTTCCCTCCGATACCACAGCGAGTGGTGCAGCAAGACGGATCGCCGCAATCTGCAGTATATTTTACCGGTATCACGGGAAGTGTCTGGGTATGACAGGGCCGCAAAAATATGACCGTCTAACTGACCTCGGCATTAATCTTGCTCGACCACACGTTGTTTTTTCGATACACATAGACGAGTGTCAAGATTACTGGGCTATAAACCGTTTGAAGGGGGGATATATCGGTATTGTTGTGTTTCCGAATATTGTTCTGATTTATTGTGTGATTTATATGTAAACTTTTTACCGAGGATTAGTCGGCAGATTAAAAAATCACCAGTGATTTTTGATGACTGGCATTAATATTTAAAAGCATTTTAAGGATAACAAATAATTTTATAAATCCATTTATACATTAATTTACGGTCTATAAAAACAATTTCCAATTTTTACGGTTAAGCAAACTAAACTATGAAATTAATTAAAACTAAATGACATTTTAATTTGTATATCCAGGACCCACATAGTTTTAGGAATAGTTACAACAAAATATATATTGAAAAAATAAATGGACTTGTTCACCTTTACAAGATGGATTAATACAATTTTACAGAAAAATAATGTAAGTAGGCCTTTAAAATAATCGAAAATCTGTACTATCTATATACGTGTAAACATCTAAATCTGAAATCCAGCAATCAATACAACTTCACATGTGTAATGTATAAATATGTAATCTATAAACTGTAATCTAAAAATATGTAATCTTGAATTTATAAATATGTAATCTCTAATGTTACACAATATTTATAAACAATGTTTGGTAATTCAGCTAATGAATATTTTACTTTTAGGTCATTCAGGCTCCTAACGCTCTTTAGCAGAAAAATAGCAAAACAACCGTTTATTTCAACCGTCACATTATTTAAGCAGTTGTCCGAACTGACTTAGTGTCTTCCCATTTACAAGATGAACTCTACAAACGAAGGGCTGCGGCTGAAGCTGAGGGCGGGAAGGCTGGACGGAAGAGCGTTTCCATGTACCGCTGAGAGCAACACGACCGTCCTGGAGCCTCCAGCGTTGGCCGGACTCCAGCTGGAGCCTCCAGGCCTCTCCAGGCACTTCGGGAACAGTGGGAGTTGTATTCTTAGTTTATTTCCCTTTTCGTACTGATGGAGGTTCCATCCAAAGTGTATCTGACGTATAAAAAAGTTAAAAGTTATATTATGTTCTATACATAAAAAGAAGACAATTTTTACAAATTAGTATCTGAACTCTCATGGGATTTCACTGAGAAGCTTTTATCAGATTTAAGACCAATGCCATATTGAAACTTGAGATCAGAAAGTTATTTTTTGTAATAGTAAACAATCCCAAAAACATATCAGCTTTAAATTTTAAAAGTCCTCACTTGGTCATTAAGAACTCTTTGTGTAAGTAAAGAAGGATTGCTCTTGAACAATAAATTTACTTTAATATAGTAACTATACATAAACGGTACTGACTCAGAGAGACGAACAATAAATTCAATTCTTAGTGGATTAATAAATCAATTTAAGAAACAAAATTATTCTTGCTTTAAATAAACATTAAACACATTTTCATTGACTCTTGTCAACAAAAACTGAAGCTATATGGGACCTAAGGGTGTTTAATAATCACAAACATAACAATTTCTGTAATTCTGTGTTTTAAATTAATTTCTTTAAAATTACTTTTTTATATCATTTTAAGTGTTAGTAACATATACTGAGGAACTTTATTACTAAACCAACAATCCTGCTCGTTTCCCCCAATATTTCGGCATCCTCACGTTGCTACACCATCCTTTAAGACAAAGGACGTCATTATTTTTACTGCACATAACAGTAACTCCACCATACATCGAATGCAGATCCTTATGGCAAACATAACACTAAATTATCTTTCTCGTTCGCGTTGTATTGCTGAAGACAGCTTTATTCCCTATAAACTATACTCTATTGCCTTCTGGACATTTATATGCAAGATTGCAGCAATGTAAGTGAAGAATGAATCCACATTATTGCTTTATTCGTTGAAAACAAGTTACTTTTAAATATAGTGTTTTTCTCTAGTACTTTAGAGGGATTTTAATTCAAATCGTCAACGTAATATTATTATGATCAAACTCCTATTAAAAACAGAGAGTATTTTATTTTAATATATTTCATATTTAAGTACATAAAGTCTTTTTTATAATTCAGTGTAGAATACCGAATAAGACCTCATCAATGCCAAAGGTTAGCACATCCAAATCAAATTTCGATGCCGTTTTATGATTTAAACATTTCATATAAGCAAATCCCCTCCTTTTTTGCTTGAGGGGAGTAAGAATTTTTCTTATATATTTTCTAAAACTTTCTAATCTGGTAAAAGCAAACCTTTATATAGAAGAAACTCAAAGTTTTGGCAAGACATTGCCCCTTTGTACCTCTTAACAATAAAGTGTTTACTTTTACAGTTTATCTTTCTCGTACCAAACCTTCAATATTGTTGTCTAGAATAGAATTTTAAAACATCCACAAAATGAAATAAATGTCAGCCAACCCATTACTCTTGTATGGCAAAAACCTAAATCAGTTTTAAAAATAAAACACCCAGGTCTGAGAGTGGGTAATTACTCAGGCTGTATACAGACAAATGCGCCCCGACCACTGCACAATGAACATTGAACATTGGACACTGAACACTGAGCATTGAACACGGAACGCGGCTGTGCTGACGCCAAAGCTGTAGTTCTGCCCCAATGAACATGCACTCAGCTTGGAGCATTGGAGAGGGTGTTTTCTATCGTTCCATTATCTATGTAATGAATAAACACTTCCCTAAATCTGAGATGAATGCAAAATTCACCGGGATAAAAATAAGCTGAAAAATTGTTGAACCGAGTATAAAACTGGTCTAAAAATTATCTGAGCTTAAATATTTTCTACGAAATTGCAAAACATAGCATTACACTTTTAAGGTAAGACTTTTGAGCTTTTAAAAATTAGTTTTTGTTTTTTGAAAACTAAAATTAAATTCCAGTTTACTAAAACGTTATTAGCTTCTTCATTTTTTTAAGGAAACGTCAAGTGTTAAAGTTTATATCTATAAAGGAATGTAGTAGAGCAGAGTCGCGTTGGTCACCGTCTTTTATTGAATATACATAATTTTATTTAAGGATGCATCCCAAACGTCTCTCAGGGCAAGGCTCAAAAACCAGTCATCAAAATACTAGCCACCTCAACTAATTTCAGACTGCTGTAAAAATACAGAAATGTAGGAAAATTAACGATTTGCTGATAAAGAACAGCTTCGTTCAAGTGTTTTGTTAATGATTACCGATATATGTGTCGAGAAAGCGCTTTTCCCTACAATATTCCTCAGCCGATTTTCTTGTCATCGCCGCTGGAAAAAAACGATTTCCCTCAGGTCTTTCCGCAATAAAGTTTCTGTCAGGATGAAAAACGCAAGGTTACTTCCCTCGTCATATATTACCCCGCTTTCTTCCTGGCGGCCGAGGGAAGAAATAGTAACAATGTTTTATTGCGTTTTTATAGTGAAATGGTCAGTCTCTTTCATACTTTTTCGATCGTTTTTTGCACTTTTCACGACTTAATTATTTTACCTTAATTATTTATTGTTCGACAATGCTATTTGTTAAATATAGTTCGAGCTTTTGTTACGAATCACCAACACATCCGCTAAAGAGGTAGACGGGAAATTATTTACAAGTCGTGTTTATCTTCCAGCTAGTGTATCTCTTCTAAAAAAACCTTCCTTCTTAGTTTAAGCAAAACATTTAAAATTTATTAGAATTCTTCCATTTTTTTTATTCTTGCATCACATTACCTCAGCATGTTTGAACAGGACATACTTTTGATTTATGGGGTTTTTTACGAGTGAGATGTTTAGGATGAGGTAGAAAAATAACTTATTTTTAACTGGGCAGCCCTTGGATACTTTTGGCATGACTCTTATGCATCCGAGCGAGTATTTTAAGTTGAATATTAATGCAAGACGAGTGTGAGAGTGAATGGGTGAGATAATAGACTTCGTTCCTATCAGCTGAATAGCTGATTGTAATGTTAGCCATCAAACGTATGTTACTAACGTCGAAATTGCCTCCTCCACAGAGAAGAAAAAAGACAGAGAACGCATCTAATGTTTCACTAAATATGTGTCGAGCTGTGCCGTAGAGTTGGCGCGGGGAGTAGGGGGGGCGCCCGGAAGTCTATTGTCTGCCTATTGTTTGACTTCCTGTGTGTTACGCAGTTACCCGAAACACTACTGCCATATGAATGCGACCTCTGCTTATTTCTTCTCTGTGCCTCCTCTCTCTTTAAGACTCCTTTCAAAAATATCTCCTCACATCATCAGTGTTTCTGGTGCATATTGAGTATTCTTAAAATATACTTGTAATGAGGCACCTAGTAAAAAGAAACTATACAAAAAACTTCATTGATAATTTCACTCTAAAACGTCTCAAAGTAGAAGTACTCGAGTGTGGGAGGGAGGTGAAGTGTCGGGGTGTGATATCGAGTCTTGGAGCCGATACAGCCGGACCGTTCCCACGGCGGATCTGTTACTGCTGTTGTGGTCACTGGCTGCGGCTCATCATGACATTGTGTTACATCTCTGTGAGATCGCGTCCGAACAGAGAAGTGTTAGTAGTCAATCGTGCAGTTAGATAAATCCCACACTTTTCATTGCAACTCTTACCAGAAAAAAAATAAAAACGCGAAAAAGGGCACTTATTGTTATATTTATATTAATTTGATGTGTCATCTCACGTTTTTAGGCATAATATATTACACATTATGTACAAAAAACCCTATGTTATGATTAAAACACCTGCATAGAACAACGACATAGTCTGATAATTGAAACGCATGACCCACTTATAATTCAATAACACTTTAATTTGCACTCCTAAAATGGCAGTGATTTTTTAATAAGGGGCATTAACAAATACCTATGAAGCATCCGAAAATTTTCAATAGTTTACACTACGTAAACTATCTCAGTTTACAATGCGAAATAAACGTTTCCACCTAAAAAATGCAATACCCAATATGCACAATATCAGTACCTATATGTAGCCTAGAAAATATAAAATAAGGAAAAAATATTGTCGCAAGACAAACAAACGATGACACAAACTTGGGAACACACGCGCCGATACGGCATTGTTTATGGATATTTGCACAAAGCTGCGTGCAGTATGGTATGGTATGGTATGGAACCCAACAGCTGTCGAACATAACAATCTACAACGACGAAACCGGTGCTACAGTTCTGTGTTCACGAGTGGATGGAATAATATCAAACAATATTTAAAAAAATCTATAAAAAATAAATATTAATTTATACATATAATAAAGTTGCTATTTACACAAATAAAACATGACAGATCCGATTACAAGAGTTCGGTGGGAACTGGTAGGCCTCTATGTAAGAATTTGATTTCTTAATGTTAATTTGATTTCTTGTGAAGTAAAACTAATGAGCGGTGAGTACAGTTTTCGTTAAATTATTTGTTACATATTGGCTACTAAGCTTTAAAAAATAATTTCATGAAAGCTTGCAGCACAATTGAAAGGACAGTTTGAAATATTCATCAAGTCTAAATATAAGAAATGATCTATGTAGAATATAAGAATATGAAAATATAAGAAAAATCCAAATATAAGAAATGATATTTAGATTTTTAGGCCAAACTTAAGACTAACGTAGGAAGTAGCTTTCCAAATGCGTGCTCTTTTCAGAAGTTTTGCGTTTCAATAATAGAGAGGCTATAAAAAGTTCACACGAATTAGTGACAAACCTAATTGATAAAATAACGGGATTCCATAGTTGGGTTTTGTTAGGAAAGTCAAGTAATTAACTGAAAGCCATTAAATGACTGAGCAAACAATATTATTGATTTTGGAAAAGTGAAACTGCCGTTTTTGTGATAAAAGAACGAACAGCTTAATAAAAATTAATGAGAATCAACACGAACCCCAGGGGAGCGATCCGTTTAACACGATATTCCCGAGTCGCTCTCTAGCGGGCAGTGAATTTATGTTTTACCTGTCAAAATCCCATGACGGATAAAACTCCATCAAATTCTGAATAAACTAATTCGATAAAAATATTTGTCGCATTTCATAAACAGATTTTATACATTGTAATGTATAACGTAAGGGAGGGCCCTGTAAATTCAAAGATTTTATCCATTTTATTATATGTAAGGACGATTTCAAAATTAAAGTCATAAAGTTAACAAGGAATAAGTAATTCTTCCCCCATTTAAGGTGCACTATTGTAAGAGTGTCTTAATAATTGATGTAGACACTCTTCACCACTGATGTTCTTTTCTTTAATCCCATCACATAATATAACAAATATTTCCTTGAATCCCTTTTAATAAAAAACAAGAACATAGTATTCCTTTCATGACTGCAAAGACATGTAATGAGATATAAAAGCAATATGATAGTCAATATCAGTTTCATGATGCAGTCACTGCGGACCTGCCCTAAAATACTTCATATACGTTACAGTTATTGCTGTACGTTCGATATTCTGTTAGCGTACTTCCGGAGAATATTTTGATACGAAGACAGTATTTTACGGTTTGGTCTAACGTTAAAGTTACTGTTATGTGCTCGAAAGCCTATAAGCTTTTCTTATACGTTTTACGAATAAAATATGTAACATATGCAATGTTGCGAAAACACTTCCAAAACGTATTCTGCTTAGTATTAAATCTGGAGTTATTATGTTGTTTAATATGTAAAAGCAATAGTATTTAACGATGTTTTAAATACTATTGCTGCAGTTATTTTAGACTTTTATGATTTACTCACATCCATAAGTCCACCCAATAAGTGAGAAAACATAATTTTGACATCCATCAAACCCCAAAACTATGGAGAAAAGAGCTGAGCTTATAAGAAATGAAAAGGAAATCTAAATTTAAAGGAACAGCGATTATAACAAACTAAAGCTGCTAAAGAACGCATTTTTACTATATATTTAAATGCAAATCACAATAGAAATATTATAATGCTTATTCACATTTTGTTTTATAGTATGTATATATAACTGTTATATAGCTTATAAGCACTTTGTCCTTTGAAGTCCATTTGTCCTTGGGTGGGAGGGGGGTAGGGGGTTGGTCCTTATTAAGTTGCACTGAAATATCAACAAATACTGCTTATATTTTCTGCTTACCAAAATATATCTTCATACCATGATTATAAATCTTGTTTTATATTTATGTTTCCCTTCAGATTAATAATTTATTTTTATTTCTTTTTTTAACCAAATACATTTTTTAGCTCAATTGTTTTTAAGCTAGTTAACGATAACGACACTCTCACGCACGGGCAGTAGCCTATGTGAGGGGTATTTCATATTTTAATAGTCATCGTTTTGCAATGATTTATTTTGTTTGCTAAAATAGTAGTTTCAAAAAACAATAGCATGTAAACATAAAACTGTAAAGTACACAAGATGACTTCCATGTATATTTTGTACTAATTATTTTTGAAATAAAGCTGCTTTTGATTTGACTTATATCTCAAAATTTAACGGGTCCATTTACAGATTTGTACAAAAAGAGATATACCCTATAACAAGGTGCTTAGAGGAACAAAGTAACGACTGCGGTTACCTTTGTAGACGAAGCCCCGACCGATACAAAGAGGAACAAACAAAGAAGGCAGCGTGCGTGTGTTTATGGGTATTTGCGCTCCAGTGTGCGTCTGCGGCGGTGCGTTTTGTGGATGCGATTGAAATGTTTTATCCCTGAATGTAAATATAGCTTTCCTAAGTAGCTACAAAATCGAACACAGGATTCTATTCATGTTGTATCTCATCATCCTCTTTTTGTTGGAATGCTGATTTGCACAAAATAAACGATGCTATTTGATGAATCTCTTTATTGATGTATTTTTGAGATTAATTAAAACATTAAAGTTGTGGAAAAATAACGTTTAAGGGAAGATAAAAAACATGTTTTTTAAGCGGATCGCCAATCTGAATAGAGTCGTCAATGTTCTATTGAAGGTGTTTGATTCATGTTTACATTGAATGTGATATATTTTAATTAACATTTAGATAGTTTAATGTTAGATACCGAATAGGCTGTATAAAAATCTAGGTGTAAAAGTTAAGAAAGTCTTAGACTTCGATTTAAGAAATTGCGGGCTCGAATCCCGGCGTGTCTACCAAGGTTTCAGGGGTTTGGACCGCTTTCTCTGAAATTAGATCCATTACAATCGTGTTTAAAATTCTGTTGAGCACAGAAAACACCAAAAAAATTAGGTTTTATCTCATGTCACAAAATAAATCTAATTTTGATTATTAAATTACAATCTTCAAATAAAAAAAAAAACTTATCAACTGAGTTAGTCACGAAGGTTCACCAAGTTTACAATATAATAAAGGAACTTAAGGAGAAAATAATATCTCAGTTACTGAAAAATCGTATTTTCGTCATTTCCCAAAACAACTGTTTAAATATTTAAATAATACATGCGTAAAAAGTGTAAAGTATCAAGTTTAGTCTAAATAATCTCTTTATTTGCCGTAATCAAACACACAAATGCATAAATAAACACGTGAAACCTGTTTTAGAGACAGGATGGTGCTTACAAAATCCAATAAAAATAAATCAGAATCAACATAGGCCCAAGGGAGAGCGAGTTTAACGCGTTCTGTCTATATTATTCTCCTGTGAGCGCTCCGTTTTAATATTCCTACGTCAAATTTCCATCTCCAAAAATAACAAAACTCTTTTTTGTAATTCAAACTCACACTGTTTATTAGCTTTTATTCTTATAGTTTCATTATTTAGACTGATGAAAATAGAAAAAAAGTTCATCAATATCAAATGTTGTTACTGTTTTTGAAAATGTAAAACAGCTTTTTTTTACTTAGTCGATCAACTTAATACAAGCAAGAAACAAACGGATTAAGGGGTGAAAAGTTATACCAGTTGGTTTAGAGAAGGGATTCAATGTTCAACAGTCACAAAAATTCACCACTTGGCTGAAAATCTAACTACTATGCATGCATTTACAGATTAACTATCCATAAACATTAGATATAATCGAACACATGACCAAACAATTACAAATAATAATGGCTTGATCTTTAGCATCTTTCAAAAATTTATACATCGTATACAGGACTAACAATTTTTGAATGAGATGTAACAATGTTTCCTAGTTTCTTAGCAGGACGCATATTTTGATCAGTTTTCTATGGAGATTATTTGTGATCATTTACAAATATTATGAACTATGAAAACCACTCATGCTTGCAAATTTAAGTAGTTTTGGGCAGGTGAAGATTTGCTGTGAAGATGGGAAGGATGTCCTGCGATAAAATAAAAAAAATTAACTAAACTAAAATAACTAAATTAACTAAAAATAAAAAAATACCCTCTTTCAAACAGTAACGCTTTAAGAGTGCTCAGGCGTTTTTGATATTTTAAAAATGGAAAAATAAACGAGGAGATATTAAGATAAAGTAGCATGACAGACGAGCACAATGTATGTTGGTTAAGGGTAACATAAAAATTGGCCATAACAGTTTGGTATGATTGCAGGTCCTAAGCGGACCTAATCTAATCCTGAGATATGGACCGATATGGTATAACATAACGTTTGGTTAGCATCTGAAACGTTATGGCCATCTAAATCATCACAGTCAGGGCTAGTATGACAAAATCACCTTGGTTCAGTATTCGTATTTTGCCTAAATAAGCAAAATATGCTAAGTATTTAGCTTATAAATAAGCTAAATATTTTTTACCAAGCAAGAAAAATCAAACGCATAAGACGATAAGTTTCTCTTTGCGAAGATTTGAGATAAACCAAAATTTTGTTAATGTTTTAATAAGTTGATTGAAAAATTTGATTTAAAAATAAATACATTTTTACAAGTCAAGAGCTTTTCGACTAATTAAAGGTTTGTTAAAAAATTACAACAGTAAATAATAGTGGAGTGATTTATTGTAAGGAACGTTTTCCACATTACAAACTCATTATAAAGTGAAAAGACCGTGAACGAAAAGCACCAACTTGCAGCGAAGTGACAGTTTAGCTTGCTTTGCAACTTCCCTACCCAAGTATAATGTCATATTTTGACATGTTTGGTTGGCTGCACTAATTTCATAAACTTATAAATCGTTTTTTTATATTATACTTCTTCCTAACGTATATATCAATGTAAAGCATATGATAAAGGTTTCAAAGACGTGTTTTTTCTGGCCAGCAAAACAATTTGAATAAAATTCGAGCTTCGAAACATGTTATTATTTACTTGGTAATACAAATATAACTATGTATTCCAAAGTTTTATTTTCTTAGATGGCTAAAGTGACGTAAGACTTCGTGTTTGTTTGTCACATATATTTAGTGTAACTTTTGTTTTACAAAATCTAAGTCTGTATACTTTCTAATTATGAAATAGGTGCTTTCAAATGTAGAATAGAAAAATGTGAAAACAATTAAATACATTTTCATTAACGTTTTAAGACATAGATAGAAATTGTGTTTAGCAGTTATATAAATTATAAAACTTTATTAAACTTAAATCGATTTTTGATAAGACATTATAGGTGTATTATAACAGGAAATCAGTCCATGATCAATAAAAGGTTAACTTGAATTCACATCTCAAATAATGTTACATTTAGAACGGAGAGTGGGCTATTTGTTGTTGAAATACCTAACTACGTGTAGCCAAGTAACAAAACAACACAGGATGTAAGTTATTGACTCATGAAGTTTATGAACTTAAAGTGAACCATAAAATTTACGAGCTGAATTGAACTATAAACTTTACTAGATTAACTATGCTTGGACTACAACCTAAGGTAAATTAAATGCAAATTGATGTACATCCTAGAACTTAAGGGCTTTGCAGTGAGTGTTGGAGGGCGGAGGGTTTAGATTACTTGCATTAGTTTTCTAGAAAACTATTTTAAAGCTCATTGCTGAATTTAAGTTCATTCATCCCGTGATGGTCACAAACTAACTATACTTTTAACACTTTATTATAATAATCCGTAATGTCTAACATTTTCTCTACACAGTGCTTAACAAAACTATGTTTTTTAACAGTGCATTATTTTTCTTACTACCACACATTTTAATACCACATTTTAAGTAAAAAACCAGTCAAAAACATAAAAGCTTTTCTTTAATCAGTTTTAACAGTAAACGTAGGCTTTCACGAGTAAACGAATAATGGCCTATAGAAGGGAAACGCGAAATTGAGTTAAAATGAATGGCCAAAGAAAAGTGTCAGGCGGCGCGCAGCATTAGCCTAATGTTGTGGAAGCAGCAATCTGCCTGCGGAACTGCCTGCAGTCCTACTCCACGTTCGCGGGGTTATTTATATTGTCGGTAGTACAATTATTTATAAATAAAAGGGTTAGTAAAGCTTTCTGGAAGAAATCAAACTATAAATGAATTTATTTGGAGCTTTGTATAGTTATATATTAGTAACAGTTATTGGCATGATTATGAACTGAGCGAAATAATTAACAAAATTAATATAATTATAAAAAATAATGTGACAGAGTTTGTGAACATCGACCATGATCACATTATCAAAGTTTTTATGTATTTGAAAACTTGTTTACAGAAAATAAAGTATCAAAATGTTCATTAATGTTTGCAAAGGCATGATTGTTTGGACACTTTTTGATTAATTAATGTTAATTAACATTAATGTTGCTGGGGTTTTTTATGGCCGTTCGGATCATCAAGCCGCTCGATCCCAACGAACTCAAATGTAAAGTATTGTCTGGGAGCCTCTAATATTAACCATAACTGTCTTTTTTATGGTTTTCTATTGCGGTTACAAAAAGTCGATCCTGATAATTAGGAGTTTGTAATTTTGTGTTTTAGTCCCTTAAGGACAATACTAATTTCGTTGAAACATGCATGGCTTTGAAACAAATTTCTCGACTACCTTAAATCAAAAGAGTGTTATTCTTAAACATGTTTATTTTTATAATATTTAGCAAAGAACTGTTAAGAAAAAACTTTGAAATATGTTCATGAAATAGCTAAAAATGTACATTTAAATGGTTAAATTTACACATGTAAGAACTGTTACATATTTCACAATTTTAATCCCACAGATCCGTATATCCGTGAATTACCTTTAAATTAACACCAATGTTTTGTGATTTTTGGCCGAAAATAAAGGTGTGGCATTGTTCTTATAGGACAACCCCTTGAAAGGCGGCAGGTACTGTACTGCAGCTTCCTCCAATGAAGCTGAAGCTATTACAGTCAGAGTCAATTTATGTGTGCCAGATCATCCGTAAGTATAATTTTAATATTAACATCAGTCTAATGGACGAGCCGGGCCATGATATTTGAGTCGACCGATAGTTTTATCCGTGTAAGCCAACCCGACTCTGACCTGCGACGATGTGTTTTGTTGGGTCCAAGGGCCACCCAGCCAACGTGAGATACGGTGCGGGTTATGTGGGAAGGGGCGGCAATAAAGACATTAGTTGCGGCGTAAATTATGATAGGCGGGAATGGATGGGACCCGCGGTGAGGCTACGTCTGGGTTTGTGTCGAGGCTGGACCCGGCGGGAGGCTACTTCGCTACTAGGCGCAATAATTGTTCAGGCCTATCTTTCAGTTTTGGTGCCGTGAAGAAGCAAGATATTGTAAATCTAAGCTACTGCTGTTTTTTACATTTATATTTACCATGAAAACGAAGCTAAAGGTTTTGTAACTGATAGAAATACAGATTACCCTAAACCATGACACAAAGCTATAAGGTTTATTAGGCTTATTTATTAAATTGTTTGTACACCACATGCGAAATTTGTCAAACATTTATTATTACTACTAGTTTTGAACGAAAATTACTTTACTATTTCCTATTTTTAACTTTATTATAAACTCTAATGACATTTTAGTATGTTTATGTTATACATGTTTATGTTACATATATTTATGGTGTTTGTACGGTATTTTACATGTTATATGTGTTTATGTTCAGAGGCAGGTTTGGAAATTTGCCGCCTCTATGGGCTATCCAGATTTTGCTGTTTGCTGACCCCCTCCCTCCAACACACGCCAAATTTTGCAGCCTATTGTATTCGCATCATAACAAATTTTGACCGACTCCACAAGGCAAGAGAGCGCTAGTGGTGGCGCCGCGCAGTGCTTGGTCGGTCGGGAACATTTTACATTGCTAGTGAAATAAGATTTATCAGTTCATTAATTTATTACACAAATTATAGAATTTTAATCATAAAGAATTGCATATAAAACTAGAGAGCTAAAAACTAGCAGCAATTTGTAATATCACTTGAAAACTAGGTCGAACTAAAAGGAATAAATCATGAAAATACTGTTTATAAGGTAGGTTGCTAGTTGAATCAAGAACCTACAGTGGTAGGCCTAGGGACGGCCTAGGGCGACGTGTTGTAGGGAGGTACTTAGGCCTTACCTGGCCCTATCATTACCTGAACGCCGCGCCGCCAGAGGCAAGGCAGAAAACGAGAGCTCAGATAAGGAGGCGTTTTTGTGGTCGAAAACTCACCCTTTCATCAACATATAGAGCAGATATCAACCCTTGAACGCCGATAGGTGAATGCTTTGGAATCGCTTACAAGAGAATGGTGTACAATGAAGTGAGAAATTTCATCCTTAAGGTACAAACATACGTTATTATTTAAGTAGGTGTCATAGCAATGTGTATTTATTGTATAGCTGTTAGAGATCTTGAACGTTATATGAGTGGTTATTGTCGAGAAAAACATAACATAGACTGAAAATGGCTTTAAACACAGTTTAACGTACCAAGACATTGCACTGAGAATTTTTACATTACTTTTACTTAAACAATAACTATTTATCTAAACACAAGCATTAGGCACGATAGCTTTGTATTTATTATGAGAAATCAGAGCGTTCTGTATACATTGCAGATAGTGCGTAACACAAAATTCTCTTGGCTTACCATAGATTGTAGTGAGTGAAGTAACTGCAAAGCCATTACTGAAGTATTCAGTACAAAACGTTATGGGTAATCTCGTGACAAACTGCGTTTCAGGAAACCATAAAAACGCGAGTTCAGGAAAACCGTAACAAGCGTACTAATTATGGTTCCCGTCTGGTTAAACATAACAATTTAATCACCAAACCGTAAACGATCCCACCGTTTGGCCAGTCACCTTATTACTATTTATGGTTCAACCGCAAACTTCACTTCACATGCGTCGTCGTAAAACTTTCAATTCAAGTAGGTCGTCATCCTTTTAAAACCACTTCTATGTCAAGTAAAACACGTAAACGGAGGGAACAGGATTTTAAATGTTACGTGTATTATGAGTATAACGTTTCTTAGTCGTAAAAGTGATTTAAGATTATGAGGTAATTTACTTAAAGAGAAAGGTCATTAAGGATATAAAGGTTTCTTGGTTGCTGAAAGTGCAGTTATAGTTAAGGAGATAGCGAAATATTGGTCAGTAACATGTTTTACAGAACCAAAAAAACACTCTTCAAGAACTTTTTTCACATTGCTGTTCTATAGCTTCTAGCTCAGCCTTTTCATATATCAGCCAATCAACTAAGGCAGAACTAATTTCTAAGGAATCAACTCTCTTGGAACAACATTTATAATTGGGACTGCATGCAACAAGTGAATAAGGCAATTTTGCGTTAGAGTTGCATATTACATTTTCCATACAGTCTGCAAGTATTTAAAAATTCCCCCAGCATCCTCGGTTGCCCCATCAAGATTAAATGTTCGATTATTGTAATCGCGATTTATCGATATGAGCTAACAGCTAGCTGATCAGCTGTTTGCATTTAGGATTGCTAGCGTAATCCTATACTCTCATTTGAGCAGTTTCCTTCATCGTATGCTTGCTTGCTTCCTTGTCTGCACAATTATCTCATACACGGCTAAGAGGATTTCCTTCTAAAGCTTGGAATAACCTATTTATGGCAAAAAAATGTGTTCTAAACCGGTCTCAATGCCAGTAAAAATCCAATAACGTGAAAAAAGGGAAATTAAAAGATGTATAATTTTAATATTGGCCCTATGAGTTGTCATGATAGCAACGAAGAAAATTGGAAAATATGAACAAAGTAAACTTAACAGACCTTAACAACAGGCAATAAACGTAAAATCTGTTTGCAAAGCCAGCCCTTTGTCAATAGAAATAAACTTGTTGACAATAGTAAACTTGTTGACAGAATATTTTATAGAAGATAAAAAAGAATGTATACAAAGAGAATAGTACTTTTTTAAACTTAATACCGTGATGAACTAACGTAGTGAAAATTAAGTACTATCGAGCAAGACTCGATAACGACGTTAGTCAAAAAAAGGTTTACGTTTCCTCTATTTAAAGCACACTGTTTTTAACTGTTGTGTTCATAAGGTAAAACATTGGGATACGAAAAGTTAATTGGGAGTGCAAAAATTAAAAATAAGTAAGAAGAGCGAAATAAATAAGGGAATCACCTGTTTTGCGACTCATGTCGAGTGCAAAAATAGTAGCTTTATCGGACAGACGAAGGAAAAAAATTAGGAGGTTTCATTCTCAAATCGCATCGAGTTGTAAAATGTTACCATATGGGAGATGCGATAGCGAATGACATTTTTGACATTCGACCTAAAAAACGACTCGTAGGCCTGGCACACGTCACTCCGCAGTGACAAGAACAAATGATCAAGTGACGGACAAATCTGATGGATGGACTTTTTACTGTCAACGTCACCGCTGGAATTTTCTAACTCCCTCGCCATAATTCTCAATTTGAGGCTTACATTCGGGATTGGCGGATGGAAGTCGTTAAATAGCTAAATATGGGCCAGAGATTACACTAGGCTGAGATTTTGTAACCTCTTTCCCTTAAGTCTGCAACAGATATAACTAGCGTTACAAATTAACTCTTCAAAAACTTTATGGTAACTTTATGAATCAAAATCTGTTTGTGTATCAAATAGAACAACTTCAGTCAATCGAAGAAAAAGTAAAGGTCACCGCCAAGATTCTAGTTTTCCCATTAAAATTTAGAATGTCGTGTTGGTATAAAAATGTTAAGTGCAACTGTGTTTTTTTTACCATATAGGAGGGCCAACAATCCAGGGAGTATTACTATTTCCCTCTAATCAAACTTAGAAATCAAATTCGAGACCGCTACAAGTTTAAAACACAAAACATGATTTTTTCAATTACGAGAAAGCCCCGCATAAAATAAATTTCTAAATAAAGACTTGGGTTCCAAATACTGCAATAATAATTTAACAAATGATTTTTGCGCTTGGCGCTACCGGCAGAACCTTTTCAATTTATAAAGCACCCTATTCTACATACTGTGGGTAAAAGTCTATTCCATAACTAAACTCGTAAACGATATTCTTGAAGTAAGGAACCTTTATGTACTTAAGTTAAACGTAAATAGCGCAGACACCCTGGGCCGGAATATTAAAAATAATTACTTCATAATAGTTTTACTACAGTTCGGTAATCCCGAGATGAGTCGAGACATAAACCTCTGAAATTAATTAAGAACAAGCGGCGTCCCGGCGTCCCTGTAGCCTGTAAGAAGAGCCGCTTAAATAAACATAACTGACACTGCCGGGCTTAATGAAATTCCTCAGCTTTCATCGCAGCTTTAACGGAGTACATGAAAATAGAAGATGCAAAAATAAACTTAACGGCTTCTTATAGACCAACACAGCAAGATGGAAAAGGTTAAAAAAATATATGTTTAGTAAACCTATAGTGTCCCTGAATAATGATTAATTTTGGATGCTGGGGAATTTGTAAGTTCATAAGTAGAATAACTAATCGTAATGTTTTTTTTTATATTACGATTCTGCGTTTTCAAGCTGCACGTTAAATACTTTGGATGGTTAAATAAATTGTATTAATCTTGGAAAGGCGAATTCAACTCTCGTTTGGCTAAAATTATTTATGAACAGCTTGAATTGAATTTCAACATTATACAAGGATATTAAACTAAACTTTTCTCATACTCTTAATACAAGAGGATAAGGTATATTATTGTGGGTGAATTGGACCAATGTTTTTATTATTTAATAGTCCATTTTAATATGTCAGCAACATACGTATGTAATAGTCAGTTATATACTATTTGGTATTTAATTATTTATTTTTTGGTAGAGATAAAAGTCCTCTTCAATGCTCGTTGTGACTGCGACTCTTATACTTTTTTTAAGGCCTACTACTCGATATAATCATCAGAAATGTATGTAATATGCAAAACCCGTCCTGTAATGTGAATGTCTCTACAGTACACAACCTGCTAGTTCAACTAATAACATTTGAAAGTCCTGTTGGCCAGGTGGCCACCAACGGGGGCGACGTATGAGCCGCGATGGTTAAGTCAGGATCCACCCAGTCATCCATGCGATCAGTTCATTAACCTTGTTGGATCTATCCACATTGACCATCATCGACGTCAAAATACCTTGTCAAAATGCCATGGTGGAACAGCAATAAATAAAAATAAATAGGTGTGCTGCTTAGATTCTATGCTGACGTCACTCAGATTGTAAATCAGCAGGGCCGGCGACAGGGGGCACGGGGCAAGTGCATAGGGACCCGGGCTTGCAGGGGGCCCGGAAACAGCAAAAAAGGGCCCAGAACGGCTAAAAAGGGGCCTGAAAGCACACAAAACATGTAAAAAAAGGTCGTCCGGGCCCGAGCTCGAAGATTGCACAGAGGCCCGAAAATCCTGTTGTCAGGCCTGTAAATCAGTATTTCTAACATTTGGTTTAGGCGTCGGAAGTCAGCTGACCATTTGAAAAGTTATTATGGTTTGCAATATGAGTGACATAGAATCGTGGTAGCACAGCCATTTCTTCTTTATTTGTCGTTCCACCTACCATAGTACAAGGTCTGCGGACTCAGAGTCAGGTTGCTGAACATTAAGACAACACAGTGCCTAAATACAAACACTCGGCGAGCCAGGCACAGTCGCTGGCCGTGAAGCCTCGGCTCGGGCTCGGGTTGCGGTAAGGCGAGACTCGACAAACAGACCGAGGAGACCGCGAGGTTCGTTCTTGTCACCAGTTCGGTCATCCACCTACCCACTGCTAGGGTTACACGGGCTTTGGGTTGGTGATCATGTATACCTTGACTGTAAACAGTCCAACTGTTTATTAAAAATGTTTAGACGTTTCGTCGGCGTTGGTGTACAAAATACGTCCCAACCTTAACAAGCTTGCTGCGAGTAGGAGTAAGGGGTTTTCTACAATTCTTTAAAGTCAAGGGTGCTGATATTATAAAGCGTTTTAATATTTAAGTACGATTAAAACAATATTCGAAATATTAACATACTAAAAAGTGAGATATATTTAGTTTTAGTAGATTCCTAAATACATTTTATAATGTTTATTAATTTAAAAATATTGAAGAATTTAAAAAATATATTATCTGACAAAAGGCAGTGATAATAGAACATTATATCCTCTAGGCCACCCATCGGAGTAAGGTACAAATAGAGAGAAAAACAAGCAAGATAGTTAACTCTGAACCCATTGAAAAGTGAAGGAAATAAAATACCCCCGTTGCAGCAGACCTGCATACTCAGCGAATTTCAAATGCAAAACAACGTATTTCAAGCAAACATAGCAAGATTTGACATGTTTTGTTAAGCTCCATAAGAATAACATGGGAAATGAGTATGCAGGTTTGCTGCTACAGGTATATTAAAACTGGATGGTTTTAATTCAATATTTAGTAGATCTGAACTAGAAGAAGCCATTTACCAAGTTTTATCAAGATATGTTGAGAAATAAGCGAGATATAAAATTTTACTTATTTCCCATAAGGTTAACATTGGGACAACGTACTGTGTTTACCACTTTCAATATCTCGGTAACCAATGGGCATAGAGCAGTGATTCAAAATACTAAATTATTTGTTTTTTTGAGCTGAATTCAATGGTGCCCACAAAAATTTGATAAATTTTATTTTTCTATGTAAAAAACTCAAAAAACCCTTTTTTGGAGGGGTTTATCCCCCTTTACCCCCCCTTCCGGTGGTCCGATCGGGCTGGTTCACGAACTCGTCCAATTGATTACCACTTTACATGTCCGTACCAAATTTCATAAAGATCGGACCATTTTTGCGGCCGCTATCGTGCTAACAGACACATATATATATATATATATATATATATATATATATATATATATATATATATAAAAATTCGAACGAATAGTGTTTTTTGCTTCTGGGGGCCCCAAAACGAAAAGTTATAGTGGTCCCGAGCTTAGGTCTTACCATGAGACCTACGGTAATAGCTTCTTCCCTATAGGGGAAATTCGCTAAAAATCTATCATCCCCAAGAAGAAATCATCGAATTTCTACAATAATCTGTCAAGTTAAAAAATAATGTATTTTATCTACGACCATTGCAATAAGCACCAATTATGGTATTGTAAATCATAATAATGTAAACATTATAATGATATACATTAAAACACCAAAAACCAAGCAGTACTCTAATGACGACTTTAGAGTTCTGGAGTCACTTTAGAGTACTGGTTCTAGACCAATGAGAGCTCGGCATTTGACGGAAGTAGTGTCATAATAACAATTACGAAATTCGCACATCAGCTGATTGTTGCATTACGATTCATGTTTGAGTTTACTTATCCCATCAGCTGATTGTTCCACAACGATTCATGGTTCAGTCTGCTTATTTGCCTAACCTCAAATTTTAGTTGACCTATTCCATCATTCAGTCATGAGTTTTGTTTAACTTCGGGGGAAATTTTGTCGTATATTGTTGGTCGTAGATAAAATAGTGTATGCAACGATTGTATTATGCCTTTAAACCACTCGTGAGATATTTAGAACACTCGCTTCGCTCGTGTTCTAACTTACATCTCACTCGTGGCTTAAAGGCATTCATTATACAATCGTTGCATAAACTACTATTATTATCCAGTTACTAAAGAGTTTAATGTCAGTAGGAACAATAAAGAAGAGCTACGATGCGTAATTTTAAAAATACTGATTTATAGGAATTCAAAACTAAATGTAAAAAGTCCATTTTTACTACACTTTTAGCAGCAAATTAAGTAGAAATCTAGAGTATTTTACCACTCAAAAAACGAAAAACAGATTAATATAAGTCGTTGAATCTCATGCATGATGACAGCATGCAAGCGGCACAAGCACGAGTGGTTGGGGAGATCACTGGATGACAATGACAGGGCCTCACCACCCGCTGTTGATTAAAAACCGACAAAGCTGTGCCTGGCTGCCTGCGTGCTACAGGGTGTTCACTGTTCACGATACAAAGGATATACGGGGGGAGTTGATTACTGTACAAAAACCGTCATCGGATCCTTGAAAGGTGTGGGTGTGGTGGGGAATAGATTAACTGCGACCGAAAAAGGGTGGGGGAGTTATGTTTATGTTCTTGGGATTTAGTAATCCACAATTTTTATAAAATCACTTTTTAAATAAAAAAAAAAAAATAGTTGGATACTGTTTAATGGACAGCAGTTAAAACGTTTAATGGATACAACGTTAAAATGTTCAAAACGTTTAAACTTTTAACGTCGCTCAAAACGAAAATAGTATATTACGCAACTAGTTCGGGAAGTAGGTGTTTACGTGCGAGCATGATAGTTCACGCGCGACGCTTGCGGAGCGCGGGAATGTCGTGCGAGCAACGTAAACATCTTCCCGGATGAGTTGCGTACGATAGTTTTCGCGACACTACCAGCAACAAATATACAGGGTAAGTAAAAAAACAACACTTCTATTAAATAAAAGATTTAAAAAATATTGAATAAACTGTAGGGAGAAAATACGAACAAAACTATATTTATCTGTGCGGGGGAGATAACAAAAAGCGTTATCTTTGCTGTTCAGCGACCGAGTAACCCTTTCTAGGAATACGTCTTATCGTCACACAGACGGCAACAATTGATTAAATAATACTACTCTTTATTAACTTATCGCTGTTAACTGTACATAGTCGCAACCTGGGAAACCAGTTTAGTTACAATTGAGATATGGTCGTCATAGTTAAAATGTGTATGTTGTGTTTATGTATAATGTATGTAAATTGTGTGATATACTATTTTTTCTTGAGTTGGCAACATTGAGCATTTACCGCACTCGTGACACGGAAGCGGAAATCGGCTACTTACTAGTGTAGTGTTGCGAAAATACGTTTAACGACGCTCAAAACGTTCAATTATACAACGTTATGCTAAGTCAACGAATGTAATTATTGAGCCTTTTTAAAATAGTTCGGTACTTAAAAGCGAAAATTATTTTGTAAATAAAATCAACTGTAAAACGAAATTTTGTAGAACACTGTGAGTCAAATATTACTCTCGCTAAAATGCGTTCTTAGTATTATAGCGTATGGTTCATTCCAATTATACTGTAATATTATGACGGTCTCTAAACACATAAGGCTATTTATGTTGTTCTATGAGCTATCTCTGTGTTTATTAAATTTCAACTACAAATTCATTTTGTATTGACGCATTGTGCTCGTATATTAAACGCTTTACTACCCTAGAATCAAATAATCAGAAAAATATTGTTAGTTGTTAAAATTTTTATTTTATCTGAAAGAAAAAGTCTGGAAAACATTACACATTATTTTAGTAAGTTTTGTTTTGTAATTATAGTGAATTTAAAATGACATTTTCCGTTCAAACGTAATATGATAGACATATTTTAGAAGAATAATATAATGTAAGTAGATAGTATCTGTGAGTTTTAAAAGCTTCCAAGAGAATCGCAGAGGCTTATTAAACACCTCTTGGCGGAATCCAATAACATCGCAGACGGCTTTATTTATGAACGCTGAACATTAATTAAGACAAGAAGTGATCCTACGTTGCCTCTAGCCACCATGTTGTGTCGTGTGTTTCATCTTAAAATAAAAACACATTGTTTTGAGCTTATTAAAGAAAATCCAGGAAGTCTGAAGAAAATATTGTAAACAACCTAGAGTTTTTCATACCATTAAGTGCCCTAGCGTAAACTAAGATAAAATCTTACAGCCTCCTGAATGTACATTAGGTTTTTCAAATACCTACCTTTTGGTGAGTCATGTTTGCTTTGATGTGGTGAAACATGAGATACTGTGTATGTATTTGTAAAAAAAGACATATATAATTTCCTTTAAATTTGCAATGTTTTTATGAAGACAAGTAGCGATGTTTTCTAAATACATCAAACAATTTACGAACAATTGTATCTTTGAGATGTGGAATTGGTTTTGCCAGGTTTATCGAATAAGCCAATAATTCAAACAGCTGTACACAAATTTACAACCAATAAAAAATTAATTCGCGTTTCTTATTGCACTTTTCTTATAATCTGGAATAGTTCATCAGCAGTACGCCGAGCGGTGAAGAGTGGGGGTGGGGGGTTTGGGCGGCAAAAGGGGGAGGATTATAAGGATGTCGCCCCAAGCGGTGACAAAGATAACAGGAGACTTGTTGCTCAGCTAGAGGCTTTAACGTCGTTGTCGATGTATCACGAAGAACTGCCGTTAAAATTTAATACTTGTAGAAAATGTGTATTATTCTGATGGAAGAAAGTAATAAATTTTCTAAATATTTTTTAAACTCAACAATATGTTTCAGCAAAATTTTCTAAATTCAACACCGTTTAACCAAACAGCGTTTACTTCAAACATCGAATTAGTTGATTTAATCAAGCTTTACATTGTTTATTGTTTTTAAATCTACCTATCAATCAGATAGTGCTTAATGTTTTTTCAGTCTTAGTGACGTTCGTTAAATTTTCGCAGTTATTATTAATGATATAAATGAATCTTTATTTTGCCAAAAACAAAAGTTCAAACAGCTGTATACAACTTCCCAGGTACAAATATTTCACTGCACAAATGCAGCATATTATACTAACATATGTTAAGGATATGCAATAAAAATACAATTAATGCAAAACACTTAACAATATTAATTTTAAAATTTCTCGGCAAGTAAACCGGCTTTATAAAATTTTTTTTGTTAATATGTCACATACTCAGCAGCAAAATTGTTTAGGATTTAAAATACTGTAGGGGAAACTGTTTAAGTCCTTTCATGGAATATTCTTGAAAACAAGAGTAAAAAAATGTTCATCCACAATATTATATCCTAAACAGAGTATACTCTTTAATTCTTTAGAAATCGTTTTGTTCAAACAAAGGCAGTAAAAATAATTAACAAAAGCGTGTGTGCATTTACATGTAAGTGGGAGGAAGCGAAATGTAATTTATTCATAGAAACGTCCAGATACAGGACAGCGTTGAAATGTGGAGGTGGCACAGTCGTTTGGCAGAGACAGGACAAAAGAATCCCTTTTTACTAATTATATTTTCCTTTCTATATATTTTTTTGTTTGTCTGTCGAAATATTTTAGGTAAATCAAATGTATTGTCTATTGTAAAAGTATAACACACTAAAAGCTTCTCTAAATAAAATCCTTTACATTAAAATGTCACTATATCTTTTATTGTAAAAAGAGATTTCATAGTTCATATTATAATGCTGCTGCTGAACAATAATATAAAAAAATAACTCCTTAAAAATGGGATTGGCTAAAACATTAAAGAACTTCATTAGGGTTGCAATCTCAGCAAAGCGAATTTCAGTGGAAGCGACTAAAATGAAGAGATTTTATTAATTGGCTTTCTTAACTGCCTCATGAACAAAGCAGGGATGTACATTTAATAATCGCTCTTTATTAATAAATTTCTTCTTTATATATTCAACAAAGCTTTATATATTTACTTCTTCTTCGTGCGTATGCTTCTTTATTGAAGTATCTTTATATATTCATTCGTAGGTTATACCCATTTTTTTATGAATGTCCTGCTGTCTATTAAATGATTAAGACTTTCCGTAATTATGAGCTCTTTCACAACGAAAACAGTAAGTGTTGAACAACGCTTAAGCTAAATCTAGCCAAGTTTGTGTATTGTCTTCAAACTTAATGACGTTTTAAGGCCCTAATGGATTTTCCAAAGGGGTAATCCATCGCTTAATAGTAATTACGTTACTAGCCTGGTAAATACCATTTTACGGTGCGAGCATGATAATTCGCGCGAGCCGCTAAGCGAGTGCGGCATTTTCATGTGAGTGCGGTAAAACTTACCGGGCGTGTGACGTACAATACTTTACGTTATACTACTCATAAAAAACATATTTTTAATCATAAAGTATTCCTTGCAAAAACTAGTACGTTTCTCAATTCTTCAAACTTAGCCTATGATAAACAAACATTTATTTGCTACTGTCACCAGTATTCCTCTCGAAGTAACCAATAAACATGATTAAATGTCGGTTTACTGCAATCAGCTGATTGTTTTGATTGTTGACTTCCGACCGTTTCCTAGTGCACGGTAAATTTACCGTGCAGTGATCGGCAAAGAGTAACTATCCAGCCAAGAGTAAGGCACAGAAAACATATGTTTCCGTATAGTATGATGTCAAAATAGTTTAGGGCTCTGTTCTGTACATTCAAAAGTTCCAAATGTCATTTGCTTTAAAAGGAGTTATATCTCTGGTACGGAATGAAAAGTATTTAAAACAGATTAAACCACTAAACCCACATTCAATGTAAACAAGAGAGAAAAAACATAGAGCAAATACGATACTCAAACAAAAAGAGCTTAATTACGAATTTAAGCCTGAAAAAATCCACTCTCACGAATAAATAAACATACAATAAACAGTAACACGCAGGAAAGAGCCCCTTGTAGCCCCTCTGTTGCGGAGGCGATAATATAATTTATTCATGAAACAGCCACGGTCCGAGGTGGGACTGAAATATTTTGACGTCGGGACAAAAGTTGTGACGGGTGTTGTGGGTGCGGCGGCGGGAACAAAAGTAGCGGCCGGGAGGATTATAACGTCCATTGTTTGTTCTCCTCTTTTATGCCGTTTGATATAACGAATTTTAAATAACTAGCTATAGCGGCAGGTCTTATCACGGATGGATAAATAACTGGGAATCAACAAAAATTTAATCGAAACTATAAAATCTCAAAAATTAGTACGAAATTCATTCATAAATAGCCTACGGAGCGACTCCAGAAGGGATTTTAAAGATTTTAATAGGCCTCTTTGAGTGGGTACATTATCTACCTTTGTGCAAAATTTCAGCCTTGTCGATTCGGTAGTTTTGTGTTGGACAGACACCAAAAACACCATCTTCTATATCATATTGTCTTCTATATCATATATCATATTGTCAATAAGATATACAGATTGTTAGATTGTCCCAAAAAATATGGGTTTAAGGAGCTCAATCTATTGTGCGTATGTTGTTCAGTATGTTAAAGTAGTTATTGGAGACATTAATATTGACTAGTCAAATTAAAATCTGGCAAAGGGGAGGAGATCTCGAGAACGAAACGAAAGAAGAAAAAGAGCAGACATCACGTATTGAAAGGGGAATTGATTCTTGGATGCTAGGATGACAAATGATTTGCGAGAGAAATATTATCTGTCAGGCTTTACAGTTGGAACTACATCGATTCTATTGACTTGTGATATCTCAAAGTGTAACCATTGGAATGTGAAATTCAATAGCACGGGGTTCGAATTTTTATTGTAAAGTGACATTCCAATAATTTAAGTTGAGCATATTTGACAATTTCCGGAGTTTCAATGTTTAAAGCTCAATGTAGTAGCTTTGGGCAACTATTTTAGTAGTGTAATTGGTTTACAATATATTCATTAGCATCCTGTTTACAATTTTAGTCACCGCTAGAACTCAGAAGTTATATATATATATATTCTACATTAATAATTAAGTCTTAAATTTCATTAAGGATCAAACGAAAATTGACACTTCATTTTTTAATCGGAAACGCACAATTTAATTTTCTATGGGGCCAAAATACAGCAAATGCATTGTTGTGGTATAACCAGCGAGTCTTATTCACCCCGTGTTTCGTACGCTGCGAAGGTTCCCAGATCCTGGGGACTTAACCTCCCAGCCTCCCCAACTCAGTTTCACCTCCGCGCCCCAGACCCCTGGGAGTCCACCCTTACAGGGTAACAGTTTTACAACCCTCCAGGTGCTCTCCCCTCCGTCCGTGGTCGTGCGTGCGACATTGCCTGCTTTTTTGAAGGGGGAAACTTTCGTTAAACATAAAGTGGAGTAAAGAATTTCTACCTCTGTTGCAGCAGAAATGCTGAAAAAATTTACTATGAGACAGAATTTTACTATTCACAATAAGTAAAAATGTTAGATCTCGAATCAAAATGACATAATGAAATGAAATAATTCAATAATGTATATTTCCTTCTGTGTAAGACAGTTTACAATTTACATAATGATCAAACAATCTCGGTTTCTACTTGTAGAGATTTGAAAATTAAATATATTTTGCTTATACTGCCAATAAATTAGCGTACAGTAACTAAAACTATCCTTAGGTTTTTATGGTGCACAGTTTTTATTTAAGATGCTCATTATATCTATTAATATCCTAATTTCGTAATTAATTACCTCCAAGTTAAGTAAATTCAGTAACATATTATAGTTTTATTAGTCATGAATGATCTTTTCCTCTCTTTAGTGGAAAGTTTAGGATAAGAAAACTGGATGATGAAAGGGAAAAGTGACAGCGTAAACGATCATGCAAGAACACCGAGCGATTTGGCGATGTAGCGAAAGGGGAATCGAGCAACAATTTGTCACCGGCTGAAATATATTGCTTAGTGGTGCAAAAGTGAATTTCGTCGGCGAAAAGGATACACCATTACACCTTAAATGGTGGAGTTATACGAGGGATGAATATAAAAGGGGGCTTTCCATACATGGTATAAAAAAGAAGGTGACCAAAGTGCTTAAGTTCAACCGAATGTAAAATTAATTAGCTAAATGTTTTGTTTGCTTGAACACTTCGTTACAATTATTATAGTAAACCTTCTTAATAAAATTTTGTAATTGGAAAATAACCATCAAAGTTCTAAACATTTTTTGGAATGGATACAATTTTTATAAGGCTTTGAACTAAGGACTAATGATGATGATTAATTAAAATTGCCTTCATGAACTAAGCAAACTACCAGGCTTTTAAATGTTTCATTTCAAAGTGGCTAATATAACACAGTTTGTGATATTATACAATCAAAGTGAAACAGTATTAATAACCAATTGTAAACCTTTTCATAGCAAAATAAAATTTGAATTGAAAAGTACTTAAATAAAAAGCAATAAATGTAGTAGACAATAATAATTAAATAAGTTAATTAAATATCAATAATTCAATAAAACAAACAAAATGAATCGGGAGTAACGATATTATTTAACAGTGGGTTTAATTAATTTGATGACTTTAAGTAATTTACTTACAATACAATGGCAGGAAAAAGCACAGCCGAACAATAGGTAGGCTGGAGACTACAGGGGGGGAGGGGTGGGAGAGAGTGGGAGGAGGGGGGTTCAATTACTGTGATTGGAGTATTGTCACTATTGTCAGAAATCAGCAGTTCATTTTAAATAAAACACAGCTGATTACTGTTATCAGCTGATTCCTCTCAATTTATTCAACCTCGGGTGGTTTTACTAAATCAAGCGTAAATGAAACGTTTTGTTACATAATTGTAGTTGTCTACCGTATAATTTACTTATTGTTATCTTGCTCTATTGTTCACAGGTTATTATCGTGTTATAAACTAATACTAGTTTTGCATTGTTGTCGTGAAGTTAAGTCCTCAATCAAGTTCAGAGTAAATTATTGTATTAAACATATGTGGCACATCAGTGAACACATGTATTCTTATTTTTTATGTAGGATGTTTTCTCCTGGTAGAGAAACTGTTCACATAATACGCACAGCCTGAGCATGTTTATCTACATATAATAAGTAACGTAGGCCTTGGTTAAAAAAATTCAAATTACCAAAGAGTTCGAAGTCGTTGACCAATTTTTCAAGGAATATTTTGTAGTTGTAAAACCAATTTTGACAATTTTTATTATTTTATGCCTTGATTTTATTTAAAACCCTCAAGGCTCAAATAAACCCCCTAATGTAATCCTTTTGCAGCCCTTACCTCAGCTAACCTATACGGTCAACCTCGTTTTATTTTAAGAAGTAGACATCCTAAATTTTCTTTTTCACTTATTTATTAATAAAACATTCCTTAAGGTTTTTTACACTTTTCTAAGTATTAAAGGTTAAAACCTTTTATTCTTAAAAGTTCAAGACGTAATACATATCATTACAAACGCTTAAATATAAACTAACGTTGCATAACACCTAACGGATTAGAGGATGGTTTAGGAGGCAATGCACTCCATCAAAATTCACAGATCAATGTGTCTACGTCTGAGAAGGTCCCGATTGCCACTGACGGGAGCCTAATTTTAACTGAAGATCCGTCACTTCCAATTCACGGGTGACACCTTCACTTCAGCTCGCGGGCCTTTGATTAGGGCCAAGATTAAAAGCTTCCTTTTTACAACGTACTTGCTTGTCGAGTGTTTCACTGTTCCTAACAATGAACGATGGTCACTGAACTCTTGAATGGGAACGTAGACGTAGAGACGTTGAAACACTGCCAGTCATTTACAGTGGAATTAAAAACCATGTAAGGGATACAATTGGGAACCCTGTATAGTGACTTAAAATAAGTCTAATAAATTTTTAAATTCTTAAAACAGGATAAAACATACTATTATTATCCTTGAAAACTGTAATTTATCCACTTCTTTTCTGCCTGTTTTCACTTTAAATTAAAAATTTTAATTTATTTCGTTTTTTTTGTTTCATCATATTTACACTATTATTTTTTAAGAAGTCACGTCTACAGCCCCATATAGAACATAGCCTAGCTATTTTTGCTCTTAATCCCCGAGTATGACAATTATTAAACCTTACTGGAAAGGAACCAAGTTAAGTAGTAAGGCCTTACATTGTAAAATATTACAGTTCAAATACGTAAATAAAATTAATTCAAGAAAAAAGCTACCTTCTAAAAATACTAACGAACCTCGAGATAAAATAAAATCACTTCTAATTTTCCATTTTTCTCAACTTTTAAAGTCGTTAATTGTGTTTCTTATTTTATCTAACTGCTCTCGAAATTGTTCACGTTTCTTTACATCCTCTTCAACTTTTTACCAGTAATTCTACTCAGCAATTAAAATATAAATACGTAGTAAATAATTTTTATCCATTTAAAATTAAAAACACTACCCGCAGGTAAAAATAGAAACAGAAAAAGCGAGTTGAACTGAACACATGTAACGATTTCAAATTAAACAAGCCCGCAGTTCCAACCAGCTTCTGCGGATCGCTGATGCTGGAGCGGATGCGGGTGGTGTAATGTGGTTTGTGTAATGAAATATTCGCTAATCGAATACCACTGACATTCGATGCAATTCGGAGCCACCAATCACTACGTGTCTGAGTAGAGTTCACCAATCAGAGAACTTGTGCTGAACAACATTGGAATCCGAGGTGATTTTGTTACCCTGTGTAAATGGCTGCAATAGGTGTTCTGATAAGGTTTAACAGTATGCCTTGATTTTAATTATAAACCTCAAGCATATATTTTCAATTTGCTGTTATATTTTAAATTTTTATCATTAAGTCAATGAAATTTTTTTATTGAAATCCTTTTTGTTGTCCTTTTTGTTGTTGTTGAAATTATTTTGTTTAAAACATAATAAACAATTTTAGAGTCAGTTATGGGACGTGGTGGTTTGAATCATTACAAATGTAAAAGTTGTTAGATAGACTATATTTTGAGGCCGGTCAACGTGATGGGAATCTTTACTTAATATGCATACAGTTTTTCGGAGTGTTCTACTTCCCTCTTAGCAAGATATTGGTTTCACATTTTTCTGGAGAAACGATGGTTAGACTATCTAGATTCAGAGCTATCAAATTCGAAATTGACTTGGGATGGCACAGATAAGTTTTTGAGGAATTTACAGAAGGTGTTGGTAATACCATTAATTATGAAGTTTAACTATTTAAAACGTTTTATTTGAACCAATTAACGTAAGGAACTCTTAGTAATTAAAAATAGTATCCTACTTTAGAGTATTTTACTTCCAAGCTTTAGACAAGTATTTGTGTCAGATTGTTAAAAAGAAAACATTGGTTTATACTGTGCTCAGATTCATAATTGAGCAATCGACACTGCCTTGGGACTATTCTTGATGGAATAATTTTCAGAGAGATTTATTGGACGTAATGGTACGTTTCATTGTAAGACTATAATCGGTTTTAAAATGATTTATGAACTAAACAATGTTGGAAATTCATTCTGATTCTTCCATCAAACTTCAAACATCTTTATAGCTCTATGGAGATTATACATACTTACTTCAGATCATTCTACTTCTAAACCCTAGTAAGATACTTCATAACTTTACATATTTCATATTTATACGTAACTAACTAGACTCATAACTATGAGATCTAGGTAAACTATCATCCGGTTACACAGCAAAATGATTCTCAACGAAGGAAATATTGAAAACTTTAACATCGTCCCCATCACACGCGGCCACCCTCATTACGTGCTGTAGGCACTCCGGGGTGCGGTACTCCAGTACCCAGCCAGTGTGGAGGATCGATGTTACCCCGGGACACAAAAACAAAGGTTTCATTGAGTGTAAATGTACCAAATAGAGAAGTAGGGGAGTTTTTACTGCGACTGAATGAAGGTGATGATTAATTCCAACCAGCTGGGTTCCCCTCTCCCTCTCCACCTCCACACCCCCGCCTTCTCCGACCACCGGGGAGGATCCTGCTGTGTGTTTGTCTGTGGATATCCTTTGAGAATACATTGTGTAGGTTTGAAAACAAAGGTAGGTAACATAAGAAAGTTATAATTATCCTCTTAGTAACAATTCCAGCTATTGAATGAATAGTTCTTGTGATGGGTAAGAAGGCAACACAAAACATCTGACCTAAATAAAGCTATATACATAATTAAACCTATTACGGATTTAAGGGCCTATGAATTCATTTAAGCTTTGGAAATCAGCTAAAATGTTCACCTCAACTAAAATGTTTAAGAGCATTAATCCCAAACAATAATTCAAAAAGTAATTATTTTCTATACATATTATTTTAGTAAATCTAAATGTATTAATAATGAAAACGTTTAAGTACTGAAGTAAGAAATGGCCAATTTGAGAATACGTATTAAAACTTTTCTATAGGAGTCAAAAACTTACGTTGTTTTAAGACAAGAAAGATTAACAACATATCTGAGCATGACACAGCACAAGTTCATTCAATATCAAAAGTAGTAGAAACAACAAGCTTTACTTGATTTTCAAGGGATGTTTTTCAAAGTATTAAAACTTCCATTTGACAAAAAGATGCAAGAAAGCATCATTTGAAGTCTTATAGATCGGCTAAAAGCACATGTCCAGAACACTGACACTATTTGATGTGACACGATAAGAACTGGTGAAAAAGTTAAGTGATCAAAGTGGACGAGGCTGAACGGCTGACGACAAACGGCGGGAAAAGAATCAGCTGATGGAAGAAAAACAGATGATTGACAGCTGGAGCAAAAACATCGACACGCTGGGTTGGGTTACTTGGTGTTTGGCCAATAGGGAGTAGCCAGTATATGAAGTAGCGAAACTGATACGGTGCTGCTGCAGATCTGTTGAGATAAAAAGCTATGAACTCCCAGGCAACAATTTTTCAGTAATTTAATATTCAATTAGTATGACCAATGAATATCTATATGTATAAAGAATAGCAAAACTAATTTACTCTATATGTTTAACGGTTTTTCTTTACAATCAGGTAGCAGGTAAACGAACAAAGTCTTATCGATCAACGTTCTGTACAACGAGGCTGCAATTATTTGGCAACACTTTACAATATTACTATTTTGAAATAATGGACAATTTACCATAGAGAAGGTTTATATAGGGTTACATTTTGGTTTCCACGAATATAGTAAGACTTATTTTTACATAAACTAATAGAAATATATCGACAGTCTTAAACACTTAATGAGGGATATTCTACCTATGTATGAAATAGGCTTATTTTAACGCAAAACTCTTAAACATGTTCATGTTTTTCTTCAAATGATGAAAAAAGATTTTTTCTCTAAATTATTTGATACAATACAATAATAGTTGTTATAACATCTTAAAGTATAAAAAAATAGTGGGAATCGCTCATTAGACTTACTTCCCTCAAGGGAGAGGAATGCCGTGCAGTTTTTAAAACCCACCCCCTTGCCTTACTTAAATCTCAGACCCCCACCAATACGTCTTCTATCGAACCCTTACGGCGTGAACTTCCCCTCACTATTATAAACAAAGTCGAAAACCACATTAGTCTGTTTTAACGTGTGAAGTGCAAAATGCAATGTTCGTGTTCGGGGCGCCAAAAATACTGTTTTAAAGGCATAAATTAGTTGCAGGCAGCTGCGTTTCGGTAGGGGTTGCTGTGGGGGGGGCCTGGGGTGCCTTTGTCTGGGCTGCCGCGCGCCCGTGCCGTCAGCACGTGTGCCACGCAGGATGTTGTGAAAGGGTAGAATCAACAGCACGCGACCCTGTGCAGGGATCGGCAGAACTGCCCCTGGTTTGCAATAAATTTAGCTTTGAACCTTTCAGAACAGAAATTTCTCTGTTTTTCTTGCTACTTTAGAGAATTTTTATGATTCATCATATCATCGATGCATGCAAAGTTATTTTGCTCGGAGTAACTACTTACTGACTTCTACGATTATCTCTGTTAGTTACCTGAAAAAAAATATCACTTTGAGCAAATAGTTGTTGACACAATAAAACAGCTCTAAATGACTTTGTTTTAAGATTAGCATAGGGAAAAATTGAGATTGAGACTTTCTGAAAAGAATTTGTACAAACTAAGCACAATAATTTATTTTTGTAGTCAATTACACAAAACTTTGGTATCATTGACAAATCGGAAAATACTGTATTTAGATATTGTAAAGAATAATAAGAAACACGGCATTTTAAACTTAATTTTCCAAATTGCTAGAAGAATGCAATAATCATTAAAGAAACATATTCAGCAAAGGAAAAATATTCATAGGAGTTATTCCGTTGAAATAACTATTAAAAAAAACACAATCACATGAAAAATATGCTTCAGTGTAATTAACAGTGAAATAAATTAGCAACACAGATTACAAGGCGCATCCCGAATAATCAAAATTAATGACAAAAGCATTATCAATTACCCCTTTGTCAGGAAAATCCATTTTGTCGAAAAAACGCTAACAAAGGGAGCTTAATGGGACGTTACCCAAACGAAAATTTAATCACTTCGTTAACGAAGCTATTTTAATGGCGTAATTATTTTAAGGGGAGCGCAGAACAAAATATCAAAGACAGATTGTCTGAGTGGCGCAATTAATGGCAACAATACTTTATTGTGGCGACTGATGATTAATGAAACAATACAAGATGGGGCGGATATCGACTGTGGGCCCATCGTTCTAATGAAGCGACTTGAAACAATCTGGTATTTAGCTATATTCAGAGAGACACTTTTTTTAGTTTATAAAGTGTTGATTTTTATCTAATAAATATATTGTAAGTTATGTTTTAACCCTTAAATCACCGTGACTGTAAATAGTTTAAATATTAAAAGTTGTATGTACTAAACTAACTAAAAATAGACTTAGTCTATACTCCTTTAGAAATATATTTTTCATTTCTGAACTTTTTGCAACGTACTTTGATGTTAATGTAAAATCAACACCACGTAAAAAAATAACAGAGCCCAGGGTGAGAAATGCGGAAATTTCTACATTTTTTATGAAAATCTAGTAATCCTTACAAATGTGATCTGAATGTTTAAAGGTGATTTAAATCCTTTTGCACTATATATCAAAGAGACTCGCAACATATTGTAGAATTGTACCAATCGGTGTCGAATTTGAAATAAAATATAAAACCGAAAAATTTAATTAGTGGGGTACTTTATGTAATCTAATATCAATCGAATACTCTTAAAAGACTTAAATTTTTAACGAAATAATAATAGCTAATATCCATTGAGACCGGCCCAATGCGTGAGTTGTAACTAAACATATTATAATAATGGTAAAAATATTTACAATTCCCAAGTATTTATATGGAATAAAAATGTAAATACAAATCATGTTAATAGTACTGGCAGTATCGTTGTTTGGCCGTCCGGATTTATCGTAAGAAGAGAGCAACATATCTACTTTAAACAAATATATAAAATTAGTTATTGATCATATAATTTATCTGGAACGCTTCATAATAAACTAATAGAAAAGGAAAACAACGGTATTAAAAATATAACAGGAAATATTAGAAGGTATTACAGGTTGTATTAGAATTGTATAGGTTTGACAAAAAGTTATATTCATCTAAATGGTCATGCTGAGCCCAGATTGAGGAGATATGAGAGCTGCTTCAGCTGTGCGACTTGTGGATCCAATATCTCCAACAATATGGGTCAGCACAAATAGGTTTTATAGACCCCCTTCTATTATAATACCGTATACATTTGGATGGCTCGGTATTATTTGTATCCCTCTTTATTGCATCTGCAGGAAGTAATTTTGTAATGTTTAAAACTTATTTATTGGTATTGCTATATTTTCGTTTAATTTTAATATTATTTTCATATATAGATTTTTTAGACTGTTCCATTTTAGTGGAAGAAAAGTAAAATGCAAATGCTATTTCCGTAAATAACAGTGTATAAGTTTGAACGTTTCACACAAAAATCGTTTTTAGTGTCTTAAGATCTCAAAGAAAAAAATCCTTAGGCTTGAATAATATTACTAATGTTCCTCTTAAGAAAAGATTGTTAAAGAGTTACCACTTAAAAATTGGTCAATGGTGCTCTAATCAGTTGTTATCAAATAAATCTTATAGTTTGGAATCTAATGTAATTAGACTGTCGTAAATGAAATAAATTACTTTTATTGTAAACACAGACAAGTTTCATTACAACGATAATCTACAAAATCAGTATCAGCAGCCTCCTCCCGTCTCTTCCTTATGTTTTCTAAGAGAAACATCTGAGAAAAGTAATAAAACAATCCAAACATTAATATTGCTTTTGAAATTGGTAAAACAACAAACAAGGCTGTCTTGAATAAAGATTGTTCAGCAAGATGAATTTTGTTTGCAATTATAACTTATCTCGGCCACGGCAAACTTTGCAGACTGAACCAATAGCGATCCATGTTGATTTAAAAGTATGATTAAAAAAGTCTTCAAGAAGATACTTCAAATTGCAGGCTAAAATCAACTGTTTTAAGAATATTCAAAAGGGATTGAAAACTTTTAAATATGTTGAAAAATAAAATTATGTTTATGTTTGACGTTTTGTTTTAGAATACGTGTTTTTCACGCGTGTACGTTCTTTTTAAACATTGTGATAGAAATATAACATTTTGATGCTCGACAATACCAAATCAAGGCTGGAAGAAAAGCCCTTTGGTGAAACTAGTTTTGTCGGATGTGACCTGATTAGAAACGAGGACAAAGTCCAATTAAGTATTGTTTGATCAGGTGGCATCGAGCCCCCCCCCCCCCGAACTACACATGGGTGGGGTGAGAAGGGGGTAGGAACACTGCCCCTACCAGAACACTTACATGATAGAACACCTTTCTATTCAGAATAGCCTACTAGAACACCCTACTAACATAAGGTGCCAAAGCATAGTTTTAAATATAAAAGCTCTTTCATACGTTTTGGAAGCATTTTAAATACTTTCAGCGAGTCATTTCGTAAATTCATACCATCGCCCATATTTCTAATATAAATATTATTATATATTATGATGTAAGTATTTATAAGGCTAGCCTCAAAATCGTCCCTCAGACCAGACAATAATAGTGCATAATATCTGAGGTGGTCGAAACGGATCCCACTGTGTAGTTTTTTGTTATTGAAATTACATTAAATTATTGGATTCTATGTGTTTATCTTTCTGTGATAACAACAAAGAGTTTTGTGCACCGCCCATATGAACTAGTAGGCTTATGCCAATATTACATTGTAAAGGTCTCTTAAAAACACTAAGTTAAAGGGGCGGTCTACCTTGACAGAAAAATCTGCGTCACAGAGCGAAATAACATTGTAAAGATAGGGCTAAAGCGCGCTGAAGTAAGCTTGCAGTCGTTTCGTATCTGCACGACAAAAGCTTCATTTTTTAAGATTTAATAAAAATGAGAGTGGGTTCACGTTCTTCAAAATGTTTTATATGCCTCTACATTTTTGATTTTTCTATAAAGCGTTTCTGTCATTAGTTATAAGACTGCAAAATCTAACAAAAAACTACCTTTTTTTGAAAGATTTACACAATTCCTGTAAATGAACTGGGATAAAATAAAAAATTCTAAAATTATAGCGGCCCACAAAAACATATCCTTTTTAAAATGACACCAAAATATTGGAAATCATATGAAAATCCAGCGATCAATGAATAAGATACAAAACCCTGTTTTAGCGCTCGATACTTGAGGTAGACCGCCCCCTTAAATACAATTTATTGACTATTTTTGTGATCTCGTTGACTTATAACAGTCTTAGAAGTTTTTTTCATATCAAACAACAACGTATAACGTCTTAGACAGAAATATTTTTATCGTAAAACCTTGATGACAGAAGATGAGTTTAAAAGAATAATAAGGAGGGTATCTTGTTTTATGTTTAGGCAGATGAGGAAAAATATTGTAATAAAACGCGAAGACAGACAGAGAAGATTCCTTTAATAATTCTTGGCCGAGAATATTTCACAGGGATGAGTGAAAAACAACACTGACAAGAGAAAATTACTTTTCCTTGTAAGATTAATCCGTTACAAAACTTTTTTCTTCTTTATTATTCAGAATTAGGTTGGTTTTGTAAACGTGAATAAAAATATCACGTAGAAATATTAACTACACTACTTTTCTTAAACTATTAATATTAGTAAAATCATTCGATAAATTAAGTGGCTGAGCTGCTAATATTATAAGTTGGAAATTTGTTTTAAAATAGGTTCCTGAGATGGAGAGTATTAATCAGATATTTGATTAGTTATTAAACTATAAATCATGCCGAAAGATAATCTATTTATTAAAAGTCGAGCAGGTGTTTCGTGTTATTTATTCTTGGTCGTAGTCACTGAAAAATCTAAGCGCGAAGTCAGAAGTATTTACCTCAAGGTCTGCAAATCACATAACATTTACTTGAGTTTTGGAGAAATATAAAAAATTCATTTGAAGCAATGAAAAAAGGTATTAACATAGGCTGTTATGGGTTGCCATTTTGGTTAAAAAATAGCAACAGAGTAAAAATAAATCTCGTCGATGTTTTGTTGCATCATTGAACAAAACAAAACAAAATATTTCTTGATTGAATTTTGACTGGAAGACGATATCTAGTGTATAGTTATTTTATTTGTCAAATCTTTGTTTTTGTTATTGGTGTGCTTATTTTTGCTAGGATTTTTTAAATTCAAAATTTAACTGTACACCGCATAGTTTGATTCGGTTCAGCGAAAAACATAACCTGGGATTTCTTGACATTTAGAATTTTTGGATGGTTTTCTAGAATGAGACATTGATGATAAAAAATTAATTTTTGAAATAAAGACAAATAAACAGTACTTAAAATCCCCTTTTGATTTTTAGTCACGGTATATTGAGCAAAAAGCAAAATGCTAATTTTATTGTTTATAATAATAATAATATTTGATTTACTATTAAATTTACAAATATCATGTACAAGTTGTTTTATGCAATTAAAAATGGAAACAACATCGTAATTCATTATATCTGAATAAAATGTAGCTATGAGCAACATCAACAAAGGCGAGTTAGAATGTGTGTTCAGGACTGAATCAGTGAAAAGCACACATTGAACGCTCTCCAGTAATTGGGGTCTACTCTTTGCTGCTGATAGAAAACCTTTCACTAGAATACTAATGTCAGGAATGACATTAGTATTCCTAATGAAAATAACCTTGATGGACTATTAAACTTGATTAATTATTTCTTTGAGAATTTTTAATTTTAGCTTAGTTATACTATGGCAAAAGACTCGACTTAGGAGAATGGTATACTTTTTAATAAAGACACGATGAAGAAAAATAGTAATAGCATAGTAATTGATATCGCTATTTTAAACTCATTATATGAAAGCAAACAGTGTTGACTTGGATATTACATGTGGAGCGCAATGAATTTTGTTTGCAGTCAAAACTAATCTTGAGTAAACTTCCCAGCACGAGCCGATGGAAGCCAGTGGCTGGATTTGTTTACTTTGAAACATTTTCAACATGTCTTTATCAGATAGCTAATATCCCAGACATTAAACTGTTGGTCTTGAATAAATAATAATAGGAGCATTACAAATCATTACTGAACCTTAAAAAACCTTAAAACCACATTTAATTAATCAATGGAGGAGATGATCAAGCATAATTTACCTAAACGATTTAAAACGAAGGATTTTTGGATGGTTCAAAGCGAATTTTAAATGTATTTATAGTAATTAATTTTACATGTAACTCGACGAGCAATATAACTGAAATTTGTATGAAAGGGTACAACTTTTTTTTAATTCCTTATTATTATACGTTGTTGAGCTTGTGTTACACGCATTGAAAAAATAGATTTGTTGGAACAACAGAAAAATTTGCAGTTATACAACCTGCAAATGTTTTTGTTCGGTTTACCAATGTTTTTGTTGGAAAAAACCAAATAGATTTTTTTTGTTTTGATTTTTGTTGTTCCAATAAATCTATTTTTTTCTGTGTATGGTTTACTGTAAGATCAAGCTAATCTTCAAGGTTATCATTTAGGAATATTTTCAACCAAATCAAACCATATTTATGTATCTGCAACCTGAATGCAGGTAATGATTTGAGGTAAACTGCATATATTTGATATTTTTGAAGGTGATTCTTAAACCCCAGTGCCAGTAGCCGGCCAAGAAGAATTCTCCAGCCAGAAAAACAGTTTGTACAGTTGAAAGCTCCATCCATCACTTTGCCTCTGCGGCGCCTCAGTCCCCAGAAGCAGGGGAATACAGTCCAAAACAAACAACTTGGCTCCGACCGCCCTTAGGACTAAAAGGCAAGGGCCGTTTAGCATTGAGCAAAAGGATGGCATCCGCATTGTTTGATCTGGACAATACATCGAGACAAAAAATCTATTAGTCAAAGGATGGGCTGTATTCAAGTTACTGCAGACGAGTGATTTAAAAAATATATATAATTACTATTCATATAATTAGTAGTTTTATTTAAAATAATAAGTAATAGAGACAGTTATTTTCTCAAAGAAAACGGTAACATTTGAAATATTCTGTCAAAAGAATTTTCTCCTCGCAACATGCTTTTACAAATGAATGTATGAAATGAATGACGAATATAGTTTGAGAAAAGAAGTATTTCAAAAGTGTCAGTGAAGTAGCCTGCACAATAAATTAGTGCCTCTCGAAAAAAATGATATTGTTTCAGCGCTTTGTAATGAATTGAAATTATAACGAGAAACATAAAGACTATTAGCAAAATTATATTGAGTAAAAGGTGGTGTTCAGCAGCTGCTACTTTTTATACGTGTTGGGGTTTCACACTTTTTTACGACCTATAAATACAGGGTGTTTGCTTAGGCCTATGGCGCGTTTGCCCCATGCAAACACAGGTGGCGGTAGTAGGGATATTTCATTTCAAAGTCAAGTAAATAAAGATGCATAAACATATCTGGGAAGAAGAAAAAGAAAACCTTCTTGGGAGGCGCAGATTTTTGTTGTTGATAAAAAAACATGCTCTTTTTTAACTATTAATTTTATTTGCAATTTAAAAGGCTTTGAATTTAAAAGTTTCGTACAACTAATGTATTGTTCATTAAGATAAAAGGTAGGGTGTAAAGTTTAAGTAGATTTTGTGGATTAATAGTTTCCAGACTACAAGCATGTGGTATGCATCTTTAAGGTTATGATTTGATAACTTACACGTCACTGAAGTCAATAATTTTTTTCATGAGTGATTTTTGCCTGGATAAAACAATTCTCTATGCCAGATTGATTACAAGATTACTTTTCGAACAGTGCTGACAAAAAATGTCAAAGATATTGAAAAAACTCCCATTGAAAGCCACAATAAAAATGGTACACAATGTAACCATAAACACGAGCTTATTTGTACAAAAGTTTCTCTAAGATCATATATGCTATCTTAACATCATAAAGAAATTTGAATAAAATTATTGCAAATTTATAGCTTTTAAACGAAGTCCGGTTCGTTGGGAAGAGAACAATAGCCAATTAAAACGTTTGTTCTGGGTTCCAGTGTGAGGATACATCGCACATCCCCGTCCCATTTGCACTGTTTAATCCTAGTGCATTTAATTACGGCGTACTTAAGTAGTTAATATTCATTGATTCGGCGTGTGCTTCTAAGTATATATTTAATGATTTTAACTACTCGAAATATAAAATTGGCTGAGCCGAAAAACTTTGCTAAATCAAGCGGCTGATTTACTTGATTTCCATGTTAAACCTTTTGCACAAATAGAAAAAAAACTTTATGGGCGTCTTGGACTCTTCCCATCTAATGAATCCTTAGATTTTTTCTTCAATAAGTCAACCTAAATTCCAAAGACACCTAAATCATCAAATTCAGTTTAGAAGTGTAGGAGGAGTCTCGATCACAAAAATTCTAACTCTTAGTTAATAACTACAAGAAGAATTAATTAATATTTAGTGTTTGATTAATAAAATAAACTAACAATGTACGTTAAAAGATTTTTATCAGTAAATATTAATTATATTGTGTAGGCTTTGTATCATTAGTAAATGGTGATGCAAATTCCACAATGTTTGGCCACCCTGACTTTACTCTAAACTGTAAAGTCAGAGTAAAGTCAGTTTAACACACCAACCACTTTAACACATTAGATCACTTACACAAATCAGGCTTAAAAATCTTAAGCAATCGTCAATACATTTTTATCGTACAAGTGCTAATAGTAGTAAATCATCACGATATCTCAGTTTCTCACGTTCCCAGTGAGAGTTTATCGGTGTAGCTGTCCACATCGCGGGAAGACGGGCCCCGTGTGACATTTTCTCACAGATCTCCCAGATTCCGGAGGCACCATTAATCACAGAGTAGGAGCCAAGTCCCGCCGGTCTCTCCCATTTACTCGCTGTTGCTTTTACACCTTCCTACGTCCCATAAATAAAGCGATATTGATTTAGGTCCGATATGTTTGTTCCGACGACGGAGGTGTTGTTAATGGATCGCTTCTGTTGGTGGGAGAGGAAACTCTGTCGAAGATACCGATATTTTACTTTTACAATATTAATGCAACAATAAAGTTGACACTAACTTATACCTTGTTAAATATAACGATTACGATTATTAATATGGTTTAATGCATACAATACATAGTTATTGTTTGTTAAATAACTAAGATTACTAATCAATACTATTCATATCCTTTTTTCAAATCATGATGGTAAAACAGTTACAACTATCTTTCTATAATTATCTTTTAACTTTCATAGAATAAAATTAAGTACTTGCATCTAAGTAAATATTTTAGCGTAAGGTATAAGTCGTGGATTCCCCCTCCCTGCTTAACTTTTAGACGCGTTTCAGGAGGAAATAAAATTCGGCATAGCTTTACAAAAACACTTTTTATCAGCAGCACGACTTTTCTACCACCCGCTAAATGGGGTATTTTGGAGACAACCCTAACTTTTTTTAACGTAAACCCCTTAAGTGACCTATTATTTTGAAGGATTGTGTCAATAGGGATACAATAGCCCAAACTAGAGGTTGATATTGTATCCCTAACCAAAATGGAAGCTGTTGAGGTCGGCAGCGGATACCAAATTAGAATACCAGTCATAAAACTGAATATAAGTCATAAAAGTGGTCTTTTTATGGAGTATTCATAATTAACTCAGGTTACGACGTCACAGTCTAGCTCGTTCACTAAAGTCCAGAGTATTCCAATTGTACATGGAGTAAACTTATGTTTTAACACACAAATATTCACTCAACAATCAAAACCCTTCCCATCAAAGGACAAATTATTTCACAGGCGGTTTATATTATATTGATTCCCTAACAAAAATCAAACATAAACAGGTTACTGTTTATTTATAACCGCCGGTTTGCTGTGTTTGCCGCGAGACACAACATAATGGAATAATTCACGCATTTCCGTCCGGGATAATCCTCTAATCCCGGCGGCGAACCTTGTTTTCCTCAGGGGAAGCTGGAATTTGCATAGTGCTAATTTTAGCCAAATGTTTATAAAATAAAACAGTTAAAAGTCTCTTTGCGATTTTGATGATTTATAAATTTTATTTTAAGTTCATAGAAATGAAAAGTCTTATTCACAATAAGGTGCGGTGCTCAAACAGGGTTTTTCTTAAGTAAATAGTATGGCATTATATATTTCACAAATTAAAAATAATAAGTTCTTAATAGCATTCTTACGTAAAAAAAACTTTTTATTTAATTACAATTTTTTGATCAAAGCTTCAGATAAATTAGGAAATAATTAATTACTCCAAAGGAAAAAACTATATTCAGATGGTGTTAAAAATTCTATTAAGGTAAAAAATAATCTTAAAAAGCGTGTAAAGGGTAAAATTCTCTTGGTAATTTAGGAAGTAAAAAGGGTTTCTACACAAACACATTAAAAGAGCAAAAAGGGGAAAATATCTTAAAATAAAATTTATTTCAATAAATGAAAATGCTAATTCAACCTAATGACTAAAGCTAAAACAACTATGTCTGAAATTTATTCGCAGTCTTAAAAAGTGTTTTTAATAAGGTTTGACGACATGACTAGGGGCCGATAATGATTTCTGTATGGACCCATTACATGTAAAGCGATTGAAAAATCAATCCAAAATTATATTTCGTGATTTATAAACTAAATTATTACAATTTCAAAAACTAATTCTTACAATTCTTAGTTTTTACAGAGAAGACGTTATTAATTATGTTTAAACATTGATTGCTTTTATTTCCTAACTGCTAGATTCGTTGTTTCATAAACAATTACGTACTTTAATATGACATTGCTAAACAATTTTCAACCTTTGGTGTCAAGAGTTCACCGTTATATAAACAGAGTACATAGCCTTTCTCTGTGATATACAGTAGACTCCCTCTTTACCGGACACCCCGGGACCGAGACTTCCGGAAAACGGGTTTCCCGGTTAAACGACATTCCATACAACATGTTAAAATATAACAGTAATGCATACAAAATAAGCCAATACTCTGATTTAGACTTTTGAGTGCTTGTCTATAATCTTTTCCTTGAGAATCATTAATAGAGTCTTCTTACCCATTACGAACGGTAAAAACCGAAGTGTTGTAAAAAATCGTCCGGTTAAAAAGATATCACTTTCGTGAGGTATAATCCGGTTAAACCGACGTCCGGTTAAGAGGAATCCGGATAAGAGGGAGTCTACTGTAATGTAAAAAGCCACCCCGGCTGTCTCTGTCTGTGGCAGGCGCTCGCGGACGATTTGTCTTGCGCTCGCGGAGGTGGCGCTCCCAACATTAGTCAACCTTTCTGTTTACAGTGGGGATTTCCACGAAAATCCTCTTACCGAGATAAAAGAAAATCTTACTGTACTTTCTACTCATCCTGATGCACATTAAAACATTTTTTGTGAATTATGAATCCTTCTAACAATATAATAATTTCTTTAATTACATATCGTTAAGAAATGCAAATTGGCGTAAAAGTTTTCAAAATTTTGCGTTCAACTGATTTAATTTAGATCTATTTCCATGATAACTCCTGTAAAAATATTACATTCTTTCAAGGTTTTTTTGTTTACTACTAAAATCTTGGATCTCTTCTTTGGAGGAAAATGGCCGGTTAGGGAGTAATTTCCATATTATAACCTAATGAAATTTAATTAATTAGTTTTCAGGTGTTTAGGAAAATTTAAAAATAAATTTATATTTAAAAAATTACAATTTTCATCATGAAAAGGTCTGAACCCAACGTGTGATGAGAGGATCAAAATTTAAAGAATCATTATACAAATGAGTGAAGATCACAAGACATGAAAATTTGTTAATATGAACATGAGTGTACTTATCAAAATTTCCTTTAAAAACAAATTTGAAATAAGACTACTTTTATCAAAATTATTTTACCAGATAGAATATTTCAAATAATTTAGGAAATGTTGTTTGCGAATATTTTTCCCAGATAGGAATCATCCCAACCGTGGAAATAAGAGCTTCATTTCTTTGCGAAGCAATGCAAATATTATTTCAAGATAATTTAAAAGGATCCGTTTCTTCTTTTGCTCGAGTTTTTTATTCGCAATCACATAATTTTAAAACTAATTTTGATAATGCCTACAAAAATAGTGTTATATAATGATTTATACTTTAGTTAAATTATGTCAGTTATATTATGTCACCTTTCATTACGATACTTTGTCAGAGTATTCATTAAAAATAATGTATCGTTCATTATTTATAAAAGAAAATTTTATAGACATGATATTATAAAGATATTATAAATCAGATATTATAAATCTTTATCTTTATCTTTATAAATCTTTATCTTTATCTAAGTCAGATATTATAAATCTTTATTTTATATGTTTTTCGTACAAATATAACCAGTGCTTCACATGACCCTTACGCTTATACAAAATGTAGACTTATTTTATGAAACAAATGCATTTGTTATTTAAAAATACCAAGTAAGTTCCCTACCCTAATTAATACTTGGATGGCTATGAGGTTTGACGCTATAGGTTGTATTGAGGCTACCAGCACAAAAAATTATCTTATGTAAGTTAATGTTTCGAAATAAAACAATCTATCAATAGTGTTATCACAGATACAAAACCGCGACGTATCTTTGTATTTCGGTACACCGATAGGGAAGAATATTGTTTGTAAAGCTAAAAGCCCATCGGTCTTTTAGAGTCTTCTGAAGCTCCTAGAAATCCCCAATCAATCACCGGGGAAGGGCCGGTGGCGTAGATGGGGGGAATACATCCCCTGGTGATATGATTAGTACACAATAATATCCTTTTGAAATCAAGCTTTCACATTTTGGGCTAAGAATAATATGCAATCAACGAAAATAACTGCAATAGCTTGTTTGTAAACAGCAATAAAAAACAATCGTGCGCGTTTACCGATTGCGGGTAGCGACGAGCGACGGATAGGACTTTGGAGTATAACATTGCAAATTATGGACAACCTTAAAAGAACGATGTCGTATGTACCGATCGCGGAAAAATATATGCGATATCTTTGAAATAATCCCGTGATTTGTATTGTATAACTGCTACCATATAATAGCGTGATAACTGAATAAGGAAAAATAATGTCACGAATTTAACGATAACGAGTAAAAGAAAAGAGGGAACATGTGAACCTATCAACTTCAATAATAATCATGATATCATTAATTTATATTGGTTTTGTGGACATTTCCAACCCTGATTAGTAAAAATCGTTTTTACTGCATCTGGAAATAAGATTCCACCTGTGGCTCGCCATCACGCAACAATTAATATCACACAAAGAATCAACTCATTACTCTACAACTAATGAGCTAACTCATCTACTAACTTATTACTCTATCCCCAGAACATTATTACCCTATCAAAGAAAATGTACCCCAATATTTATTCCCATTTAAACCTTACCGACCGTCTGGGTCGTAATTGGTTGAAAGGAACCGCCGTAAAAACGAACAAAAAAGTGAGAAAGAAACGACGCCCTCAGAGGGCAGGCCAAGCAGTGTTATAAACTCGGCTTCGTCGCTCCATGGGTGTTCAACATTAACGGATCTCGCCTGACCAAACATTGGTCTTCATTGGTCTTTGTTCTCGATTCTGATAGGATCGCCTGAAAAAATATATCTAATTGCTCTACCTTTCTCGAATTTCAAATCTGTTAAACAGAACTAGTATCGATGAACTGAATAGGTTTATAGATCGAATGATCGATAGGGTCTAAATAACAATCAAAGTATTGTTAATATTAACCAAAATTATAGATGAAGACTAATCAAAGTTGTTAAACTAACTAACTATTTTCCTCCAAAAAGCAGGAGAGAGTTTCATACCAAGAATGTAAAGGATAAAGTCCCCAAAGCGTGATGACAGATAGGCTGCCTGAGGCGTAACTTTCGAAGAAACATTTCCTTCCCAACTTCGCTAATGGTACATTTTTCACTAGGATTGTCAGGATCGTCCTCAACTCGCATCTACAAGAGTGTCTTTGTATTTCCCTTTCTTACTTGATTATATAAATCATATATAAACAAGCATAATAAGGTATGTGCATTTACTTCAAATCTAATCGTTTTTTTTTATTGCAGTTTTAAGAATTTTGTAGTTTTAAAAATATATGATTTTTTAAATAGTTTTTACTTTTCCCCCCATATACATAGTATATGGAGAAAGTATTGTTTTCGTCTAAATTTTCGAATTTGAGTTGTTAGTGGATATATTCGTTTTAGTGCTCCCTGAACCCAAAAAAGTGGTTTTCGGAGTGGTGTCTGTCTGTCTGTGTGTATGTGTGTGTGGATGTAAACAAAGCTTGAGACCAAACCAGTGGTCCGATTTTCTTTGACATTTAGGTATAAAACCATTGTATTTCCAGGATTTTTTTTTGAATTTTCGATTTTTAAGGATATTTACCTCATAAAAACCCATAAAAAATGACAAAAAACCAAATTTATCAAAAACGGCTCCAACGATTTTGATAGAAATTTCATGGTTCATAGTTTTTAAGATGAAAAACAAATGACACCACCCGCATGTCTGTTCAGAAAATAATAGGTTCAGAAGTTATAGGGGTTTAAGTGTTAAAAAAATTCATATTTTAGAAATTTCACAAAATCTGTAACTTTTAAAGAAAATATACTTGCAACCATTAAAATTTGACTTGAAAAACTAAATAATCTAGTATTTTGGATCATTAGTTTACGTCAACTGGTTGCGGAGATAATTGATATTTTAGCTCGGCGATAAACGCAGTACGTTGTCCAATGTTATTCATATGGCAAATATTTAAAAACCGATATCTCCGTTATTTACTAACCGATTTCGATAAAATTTGGTATGTATTTGTGTGATAATTAATTGTTAATTTGTTTTATTTCACTATATAAGTTTTCTGGTTTTAAATGACTTTAAGGGAGAAAGTATGTGACAGTTTTCTGATACCGTTTATTTAGTTTAATTTTGACATGAGTGAATTTGTAAAGCAGTTCTAAAGCTGAAATTCGCTTAAGAATAAAGACCTTATTTATTTATTTATTTTTGTCTTTTTTTTATTCATGTACCGTATTTATATTAAACGTCGAAGGGATAAGAGTCAAGATTCTCCGAAGATATTTTTGATTGTTGTTATCTAAAGATACAGATAATATTCAGAAAGGGATTGTTTAGTCAGGTACATTATATATTGTGTCTGAAGCAAATAATCGATAATTCGATATAGAATCGAAATATTCGATTAAGTATTCAATCTAACATTCTCTCATGTTCGCCTAGACCGTATTAGAACTTTGAGCAAACCTCCCCCTACACCAGACAAGATGCTGAAAATAGGAGTTCACTTGAACGTTTGGGTTTGTTCATGAACGGTACCACCTTTAAGTTATGAAAAGTGGATGCGAAATGAGTTAAGCTGTAATGAAATTTATTAAAATTAGCAGAGGTTAAATTATCATAATTGTCCCTGGTTAACACGAATAAATATTCCATTTCCAACCAACGATTCGAACATAAATGTTAAACGCCTAAAGTCACCACCATGCAAATTCCACAAGGGGAGTTCGCCGGAGGAGAGAGGGGGGGAGTAGAAGAGGGGAGGGGAGGGGGTAACACGATTAGGGGATTATCCCTGCGGAAATGCGTGAATTATTCCATCACCCGTTGTCTTGTGGGATAACAAACAAAGTGAGGGTAGCGGGGTCCCGATGGTGGGGGAGCGGGGGGTCCCGAGGGAAGACAGCGGAAAGGGGACTCGTAATGGGCGGTTTTGAAATGTTGCGGTGGAATATGAAAGAGGTTAAAATTATTTTACCTTTTCATTCCGGGCGGTTGTTGCACCAAGAGTTTAACATCAATTTGTTCATCGTTGGAGTTTTTACCCGGGAGCACTAAGTACGGGAAGACACTTCCCCCGGGAGGGTGGGTTATTTACACTAGGTAAGAAATGTAAGTAGCTAAGTGGATGTATTGGTAAATCAGATCACCGGTCAGTGAGATATACAAATATCAAACGGACATGAACCCCTTTGGGTACCAATTCACTTAGTTTACGAACACTGCATTGTTATAAATGAGTTTTCAATAATACTGGCTAACATTTAATTCTATTATATTAAGAGTTTGGCGGCCTACAGCACAAGAGTGAACAGTACTCATAAAAGACTACGGCGACAAACGGAGATTCGAACCGACGATATTGCTATCATGGTTTGAAGCCCAGTCCAGCTTCAAACCCGGTCAGCTTCCGGTCCCACTGACTCAAAACTTACTCTTTCAATCAAGAAGACTTTACAAAGATTTCAAACGTTATTGGCCATTTTTTCATATGTTAGAATGCAAGATACTAGACACAAAATCAATTTTCATACGTTTTATTTCATCTCAGTATAGTATAGTTCGATTCAAATAATGTAGCTCAGGCTGGTAGAATGCCAAATGTTAAAATTGACATTAGTCTTATTTTTGGGCTAGGCCAAGTTATTTGACTTGAACAAGGCTTCTCAAGGTTTTTTTTGACCCCTCGGTCTCGAAAAATTTTTCGATTTATAATAATCGCAAAAACTAAATTCTGTGGATTAGACTGTTAAAGATTTGAATGAAACCCCCATCAGCAGGTGCACTGTTCATGGCTATGGTCTATGGCTAGACAGGTCTTCCTGCGGGATACTTAAAAGAGATAATGTATAATGAAAAAAGAAGAAAAATCTCTCTACAAATCAATAAATATCAAGATTGCTGAGGAAATTTCAAAAAGACTCAAAGCAACAACAATTTATCCACTATCTGAAAATTAAATTTAGCATAATTTACCACGATAAAACTGTAACAATACGTAAAATAACCAGCGTTCTGACCCCCGGACAGATGCAGCTTTGTTTGTTCGGGCGGAAATAATTCATTATCACCTCTAGTGTTGTTCGAACAAACAATCCCAAGTCCTAAATCAACAGCGCTTTATTTATTGGCCGTAAAAAAGAGCGAAAGTCAAACAAATGAGATAGAGTAAGGGGTAGGCGGTGGCGGCGCATGCGCTGCTTGGACAATCGGTCTTTCACTGGGTACCGTGTAGCTAAGATCGATTTTGAGAATGTAGAAAAACTTAGTTATAACAGCTTTAAAACTAAATTATTTCAGGGCTAGTATATAGTTCGATACATCGATATTTGTTCATTGTTGCCAGTCTGAAAAAAAAAAACAGAACAACAGAACTGTTGTCATTGTAACACAAATGAAACAGACAATCAGCTGATCGTTTTTAATAGCAAGAACAAAATGAAAGCCTCTTGGGAGATATCTTTAAAGGTAATCAAGTTGTAACAATTTGGTTTTCTTAAGTAGTTGTATTGAGCGTGTTTTACTGAGCGGTAAAACGAAAATAGTTCATCACACGGGCCTAAGCTGCTTTTCGTTACTCGGTCATTTTTCGACCGAGGCTGTAAGCCGAGGATCCTTATTGAGTAAAACTTGACTTCGGACGAAGAGCATCACTTTAGACCCTAGTAATGAAAAATACTATATTAAATTATCAAACAAGAATATTATTTATTAATGTTCTTTAAGGCTTCATTAAAATCAAATGCCTTTATATTTTCAATAATGCTTTCCTAATATCACAGTAATCATTGAAGTAAACGAATAATATTTTCAAAACTCAGCCTGAATACAGCAAAATTATTTATTAAAGCGAAACATTAAAAGATAAAGTGTAAATATAAATATTCATTTCAAACACAATGTAAAGGGTTGAGTTCAGACAGTGGTGGTGTACCGTTAAGCTCATAAAGTAATATTCCAAGAATTATTATTAAAAGAGCACAGAATATCTCTCCCTTTTCAAACTTTTATTGCGTATTTTCTCAGTAACGCCACACTTGTCATAAAAATAACATTTTATATTTCAGCCTTAATCTCTTTTTTTTTACGTAAACTTTAGAAAAAAATATTAACTTTTATAACTTTTATGAATACTTATTATGAGAGTAATAAAAAAAGTAAAAGGATACATTTAATTTTAAAAAGTAGATTAGAAAAGTAGGGTAAAAGTAGATTATTATTAATAGAAATTCTAAATGGTAGTTAGCAGATATTTTAAAATCTAATAGTATGTTCTTGAAAGTGTCTCGTATGACCTCATAAAGAATAGCAAATAATTAGAAAAATGGTTGCACTAAAACTTACAAGAAGATTTATGTTGCCTTTTTTTCATTAATTGGCAGAAAGTAACGAGTTTAGCTTAATTTGGATTAACTTGCACCCTTATAAGCCGCGCGTAGCCACGATCCTACGCTCCAGCCCACAAAACAAGGGGTCCTTAGACAACATTAATCGTATTATCTTTGGTAAGTTAATCCCAAGCTATTCCGTTTCTCGTTTCTTGCAGGGAATGCCCTTGAGTTCCCCTAAATTAGTCGTATATTATCCTCTTAAGGTCGAGACATTGAGTAACTTCTTAGAGTAAAGAAAATATACACTCAAACACATCTTCCTGAAGCTACAGTTAGTTCATTTCAAATATGTATTTCACAATAGTTCGAATAAATAAGAAAATAATTGTTCTGGGTAAGCTTAAAAAAAAGCTAATAAACTGCACTCAAAGCTATATTATCACAAGATATTCCAGCTTAAAAGTTTTTTTGTATTGCTATAAACTAGCCATACTCGATTTCTCGTTCAACTTACAGTATAGGTCTTTTGGTAAATTGTTATTCTGTTTCTTTTGCTGGGTACATTTGTGTTAGGAACTTACATTTTTCAATCTAGTGCTTTTGATCCAAAGTTATGTGTTATTCAGTAGTCGTATTAAAAAGGATTTTACTTACTTTTACTGTAATGTTACTTTTTTTGTAATTTTCTGAATTTTTGAAATTAATAAAGCCAAAGTTTAGTACAGACCTGTGATGTTTCGTATTGAAAAAATTAAGATATTCAACATTTTTAGGTAAAACATTTTGTAATCAGCAAATTCTACAAATTTAGCTATTTAACAGACAAAGGTAATTTTTATTTACGATTTTTTGTATTGAGGGGCCTCACTCCCAAACTTTGCCCCGGGCCTCAAAATGCCTGTCGGCGGCCCTGCATTTGTGTACTATTTCACTATATCCACATCATGATGGTATAACATTATCACCTGATGGCTGTAATTTAAATTACAAGGCTTATAGAAATTCTTCAGTGGAAGGTAACGTGGAACATAGCACAGAACAAATATTTTGGTGGTCGTTATCTATTGTGCAAAATAAAGTAGGAAATAAACCTGGGGTTTTTATCCTAAAGATTACTCCATTAAAAATCTTGTAAAAGAATAAGAATCAAAAGTTAGTTGATTTACAAACTGTGTAGGTATATGCTACATGATTTTTAGGACCAAAAATAAGCATATGAAATCACTTAAGTGATTAAAAGTATTATTTCAGAAGAGAGCGCTGTTGCAAATGTTTATGTTTACATCGTGATATTTGTCATTCGACACTCTGAAGATTCCGAGTATTTTTCAGGGAGAGGAAAATGACGGCTGTAAAAAATAGGCCATCAACAAAGTTGGAGGGAAACGCTCCAAGCAGCGGAGTGTCGCAGCTGACTATCCGTCATCAGCGCCGACTTGGAGTGAACGCTTCCAGGAAACAACAGTTTCACTGTCAAAAATATAAATCTTAAAATATTAAACTGTTTACTATTGGGTAATAGGATTTTTATATTGAAGCGTTTCGATCCTTCTTGAGAAATTAATAAAATTTATGATGCAATCATAGAGATGATTAACTAAAAGATTTTTCTGTAAAATGAGGCACTGCACCAAATCTTAAAAAAACCCTAGAAAAGCTAAAATATTTTACTATGAGTAATATGTTAAAATTTAGTATGCGGACCAAGATTTAGTGAAATAAAAAATATATATGAAAGTGTATACGAAACTTCCACGAAGAAGAATTTATATTTACATAAAACCTATGCTTGCAAACCTCCTGTATCAGTTGGTCATGTTATTTGTGTTTTGGTCCATAAATTATCAACAAACAATAAGTTGAAATAGATTTATGGTGGAATGCCCTTATAAAAAAACAATGAAACTGATATTGATCACCTTCAAAGGGGGTTCGCTTTTTTAAGATACGATTATCGTTTAGAAATGTATAGGTATTTTACCTAATTTATGTAAAACGAGCAAGTTGTCGTTTATTTTTGGACCTAACCTGAATTAACGCTTACACAGATTAACGGATACCAAAAGGTTTTTTTATATGTATCGAATACACTACGTTAAATGGTACAGCCCTGTACCACAAAATACTGCTATTTACCACAAAATACTACTATTTATATTAGATAAAAAGTCAATATATCACTACAATCGACTGCTTACTTTTTTATTAACCTACTAAGAGGTGAACGGTTAAACAAACGCGTAGTTTAAACAAACTACTGTTTCTATCCCGATGGCTCGAACATCACTAGAATCCCGGATGATGGCCGGAACAGCTGATCGAAATAGACAACAAACGCCTTCTTGTCCTGGAATAAAAGGCTGGAAATAAACTGCTGGAGCTGGAGCAACAGCGAGGGCGGAGTGGAGCTGTCTTGGCCTCGTCGTCATCTCCGACTCGCATGTGGTGAGTTTATTATTTCAACAGTAAATAATAGTGGAGTGATTTATTGTAAGGATAGTTTTCCACACTACAAACTCATTATAAAGTGAAAAGACCGTGAACGAAAAGCACCAACTTGCAGCGAAGTGACAGTTTAGCTTGCTTTGCAGCCTCCCTACCCAAGTATAATGTCATATTTTGACATGTTTGGTTGGCTGCACTAATTTCATAACCTTATAAATAGTTTGTTATAATATACTTTTTCCTAACGTATATATCAAAGTAAGGCATATAATAAAGGTTTCAAAGACGTGTTTTTTCTGGCTAGCAAAAAACTGAATAATGTAATTCAGAGCTTCGAAATATGTTATTATTTACTTTGTTATACAAATATAACTATGTATTCCAAAGTTTTATTTTCTTAGATGGCTAAAGTGACGTAAGACCTCGTGTTTGTTTGTCGCATATATTTAGTTTAACTTTTGTTTTACAAAATCTAAGTCTGTATACTTTCCAATTATGAAATAGGTGCTTTTAAATGTAGAATAGAAAAATGTGAAAACAATTAAATACATTTTCATTAACGTTTTAAGACATAAATAGAAATTGTGTTTAGCAGTTATATAAATTATAAAACTTTATTAAACTTAAATCGATTTTTGATAAGACATTATAGGTATATTATAACTGGAAATCAGTCCATGATCAATAAAAGGTTAACTTGAATTCACATCTCAAATAATGTTACATTTAGAACGGAGAGTGGGCTATTTGTTGTTGAAATACCTAACTACGTGTAGCCAAGTAACAAAACAACACAGGATGTAAGTTATTGACTCATGAAGTTTATGAACTTAAAGTGAACCATAAAATTTACGAGCTGAATTGAACTATAAACTTTACTAGATTAACTATGCTTGGACTACAACCTAAGGTAAATTAAATGCAAATTGATGTACATCCTAGAACTTTAGGGCTTTGCAGTGAGTGTTGGAGGGCAGAGGGTTTAGATTACTTGCATTAGTTTTCTAGAAAACTATTTTAAAGCTCATTGCTGAATTTAAGTTCATTCATCCCGTGATGGTCACAAACTAACTATACTTTTAACACTTTATTATAATAATCCGTAATGTCTAACATTTTCTCTACACAGTGCTTAACAAAACTTTTTTTTTTAACAGTGCATTATTTTTCTTACTACCACACATTTTAATACCACATTTTAAGTAAAAAACCAGTCAAAAACATAAAAGCTTTTCTTTAATCAGTTTTAACAGTAAACGTAGGCTTTCACGAGTAAACGAATAATGGCCTATAGAAGGGAAACGCGAAATTGAGTTAAAATGAATGGCCAAAGAAAAGTGTCAGGCGGCGCGCAGCATTAGCCTAATGTTGTGGAAGCAGCAATCTGCCTGCGGAACTGCCTGCAGTCCTACTCCACGTTCGCGGGGTTATTTATATTGTCGGCAGTACAATTATTTATAAATAAAAGGGTTAGTAAAGCTTTCTGGAAGAAATCAAACTATAAATGAATTTATTTGGAGCTTTGTATAGTTATATATTAGTAACAGTTATTGGCATGATTATGGTCTTTTAACTGAGCGAAATAATTAACAAAATTAATATAATTATAAAAAATAATGTGACAGAGTTTGTGAACATCGACCATGATCACATTATCAAAGTTTTTATGTATTTGAAAACTTGTTTACAGAAAATAAAGTATCAAAATGTTCATTAATGTTTGCAAAGGCATGATTGTTTGGACACTTTTTGATTAATTAATGTTAATTAACATTAATGTTGCTGGGGTTTTTGATGGCCGTTCGGATCATCAAGCCGCTCGATCCCAACGAACTCAAATGTAAAGTATTGTCTGGGAGCCTCAAATATTAACCATAAATGTCTTTTTTATGGTTTTCTATTGCGGTTACAAAAAGTCGATCCTGATAATTAGGAGTTTGTAATTTTGTGTTTTAGTCCCTTAAGGACAATACTAATTTCGTTGAAACATGCATGGCTTTGAAACAAATTACTCGACTACCTTAAATCAAAAGAGTGTTATTCTTAAACATGTTTATTTTTCTAATATTTAGCAAAGAACTGTTAAGAAAAAACTTTGAAATATGTTCATGAAATAGCTAAAAATGTACATTTAAATGGTTAAATTTACACATGTAAGAACTGTTACATATTTCACAATTTTAATCCCACAGATCCGTATATACGTGAATTACCTTTAAATTAACACCAATGTTTTGTGATTTTTGGCCGAAAATAAAGGTGTGGCATTGTTCTTATAGGACAACCCCTTGAAAGGCGGCAGGTACTGTACTGCAGCTTCCTCCAATGAAGCTGAAGCTATTACAGTCAGAGTCAATTTATGTGTGCCAGATCATCCGTAAGTATAATTTTAATATTAACATCAGTCTAATGGACGAGCCGGGCCATGATATTTGAGTCGACCGATAGTTTTATCCGTGTAAGCCAACCCGACTCTGACCTGCGACGATGTGTTTTGTTGGGTCCAAGGGCCACCCAGCCAACGTGAGATACGGTGCGGGTTATGTGGGAAGGGGCGGCAATAAAGACATTAGTTGCGGCGTAAATTATGATAGGCGGGAATGGATGGGACCCGCGGTGAGGCTACGTCTGGGTTTGTGTCGAGGCTGGACCCGGCGGGAGGCTACTTCGCTACTAGGCGCAATAATTGTTCAGGCCTATCTTTCAGTTTTGGTGCCGTGAAGAAGCAAGATATTGTAAATCTAAGCTACTGCTGTTTTTTACATTTATATTTACCATGAAAACGAAGCTAAAGGTTTTGTAACTGATAGAAATACAGATTACCCTAAACCATGACACAAAGCTATAAGGTTTATTAGGCTTATTTATTAAATTGTTTATACACCACATGCGAAATTTGTCAAACATTTATTATTAGTACTAGTTTTGAACGAAAATTACTTTACTATTTCCTATTTTTAACTTTATTATAAACTCTAATGACATTTTAGTATGTTTATGTTATACATGTTTATGTTACATATATTTATGGTGTTTGTACGGTATTTTACATGTTATATGTGTTTATGTTCAGAGGCAGGTTTGGAAATTTGCCGCCTCTATGGGCTATCCAGATTTTGCTGTTTGCTGACCCCCTCCCTCCAACACACGCCAAATTTTGCAGCCTATTGTATTCGCATCATAACAAATTTTGACCGACTCCACAAGGCAAGAGAGCGCTAGTGGTGGCGCCGCGCAGTGCTTGGTCGGTCGGGAACAGTTTACATTGCTAGTGAAATAAGATTTATCAGTTCATTAATTTATTACACAAATTATAGAATTTTAATCATAAAGAATTGCATATAAAACTAGAGAGCTAAAAACTAGCAGCAATTTGTAATATCACTTGAAAACTAGGTCGAACTAAAAGGAATAAATCATGAAAATACTGTTTATAAGGTAGGTTGCTAGTTGAATCAAGAACCTACAGTGGTAGGCCTAGGGACGGCCTAGGGCGACGTGTTGTAGGGAGGTACTTAGGCCCTTACCTGGCCCTATCATTACCTGAACGCCGCGCCGCCAGAGGCAAGGCAGAAAACGAGAGCTCAGATAAGGAGGCGTTTGTGTGGTCGAAAACTCACCCTTTCATCAACATATAGAGCAGATATCAACCCTTGAACGCCGATAGGTGAATGCTTTGGAATCGCTTACAAGAGAATGGTGTACAATGAAGTGAGAAATTTCATCCTTAAGGTACAAACATACGTTATTATTTAAGTAGGTGTCATAGCAATGTGTATTTATTGTATAGCTGTTAGAGATCTTGAACGTTATATGAGTGGTTATTGTCGAGAAAAACATAACATAGACTGAAAATGGCTTTAAACACAGTTTAACGTACCAAGACATTGCACTGAGAACTTTTACATTACTTTTACTTAAACAATAACTATTTATCTAAACACAAGCATTAGGCACGATAGCTTTGTATTTATTATGAGAAATCAGAGCGTTCTGTATACATTGCAGATAGTGCGTAACACAAAATTCTCTTGGCTTACCATAGATTGTAGTGAGTGAAGTAACTGCAAAGCCATTACTGAAGTATTCAGTACAAAACGTTATGGGTAATCTCGTGACAAACTGCGTTTCAGGAAACCATAAAACCGCGAGTTCAGGAAAACCGTAACAAGCGTACTAATTATGGTTCCCGTCTGGTTAAACATAACAATTTAATCACCAAACCGTAAACGATCCCACCGTTTGGCCAGTCACCTTATTACTATTCATGGTTCAACCGCAAACTTCACTGCACATGCGTCGTCGTAAAACTTTCAATTCAAGTAGGTCGTCATCCTTTTAAAACCACTTCTATGTCAAGTAAAACACGTAAACGGAGGGAACAGGATTTTAAATGTTACGTGTATTATGAGTATAACGTTTCTTAGTCGTAAAAGTGATTGAAGATTATGAGGTAATTTACTTAAAGAGAAAGGTCATTAAGGATATAAAGGTTTCTTGGTTGCTGAAAGTGCAGTTATAGTATAGTTAAGGAGATAGCGAAATATTGGTCAGTAACATGTTTTACAGAACCAAAAAAGCACTCTTCAAGAACTTTTTTCACATTGCTGTTCTATAGCTTCTAGCTCAGCCTTTTCATATATCAGCCAATCAACTAAGGCAGTACTAATTTCTAAGGAATCAACTCTCTTGGAACAACATTTATAATTGGGACTGCATGCAACAAGTGAATAAGGCAATTTTGCGTTAGAGTTTCATATTATATTTTCCATACAGTCTGCAAGTATTTAAAAATTCCCCCAGCATCCTCGGTTGCCCCATCAAGATTAAATGTTCGATTATTGTAATCGCGATTTATCGATATGAGCTAACAGCTAGCTGATCAGCTGTTTGCATTTAGGATTGCTAGCGTAATCCTATACTCTCATTTGAGCAGTTTCCTTCATCGTATGCTTGCTTGCTTCCTTGTATGCACAATTATCTCATACACGGCTAAGAGGATTTCCTTCTAAAGCTTGGAATAACCTATTTATGGCAAAAAAATGTGTTCTAAACCGGTCTCAATGCCAGTAAAAATCCAATAACGTGAAAAAAGGGAAATTAAAAGATGTATAATTTTAATATTGGCCCTATGAGTTGTCATGATAGCAACGAAGAAAATTGGAAAATATGAACAAAGTAAACTTAACAGACCTTAACAACAGGCAATAAACGTAAAATCTGTTTGCAAAGCCAGCCCTTTGTCAATAGAAATAAACTTGTTGACAATAGTTTAAACTTGTTGACAGAATATTTTATAGAATATAAAAAAGAATGTATACAAAGAGAATAGTACTTTTTTAAACTTAATACCGTGATGAACTAACGTAGTGAAAATTAAGTACTATCGAGCAAGACTCGATAACGACGTTAGTCAAAAAAAGGTTTAACGTTTCCTCTATTTAAAGCACACTGTTTTTAACTGTTGTGTTCATAAGGTAAAACATTGGGATACGAAAAGTTAATTGGGAGTGCCAAAATTAAAAATGAGTAAGACATGCGATATGAATACGGGAATCACCTGTTTTGCGACTCATGTCGAGTGCAAAAATAGTAGCTTTATCGGACAGACGAAGGAAAAAAATTAGGAGGTTTATCCTCAAATCGTATCGAGTTGTAAAATGTTACCATATGGGAGATGCGATAGCGAATGACATTTTTGACATTCGACCTAAAAAACGACTCGTAGGCCTGGCACACGTCACTCCGCAGTGACAAGAACAAATGATCAAGTGACGGACAAATCTGATGGATGGAGTTTTTACTGTCAACGTCACTGCTGGAATTTTCTAACTCCCTCGCCGTAATTCTCAATTTGAGGCTTACATTCGGGATTGGCGGATGGAAGTCGTTAAATAGCTAAATATGGGCCAGAGATTACACTAGGCTGAGATTTTGTAACCTCTTTCCCTTAAGTCTGCAACAGATATAACTAGCGTTACAAATTAACTCTTAAAAAACTTTATGGTAACTTTATGAATCAAAATCTGTTTGTGTATCAAATAGAACAACTTCAGTTGATCGAAGAAAAAGTAAAGGTCACCGCCAAGATTCTAGTTTTCCCATTAAAAATTAGAATGTTGTGTTGATATAAAAATGTTAAGTGCAACTGTGTTTTTTTACCATATAGGAGGGCCAACAATTCAGTGACTTCTGATCCAGGGAGTAGTATTATTTCCTTCTAATCTAAATTTGAAATCAAATTCGAGACCGCTACAAGACATGATATGTTCAATTACGAGGAAGCCCCGCATAAAAAAAAATTTTTAATAAAGCTTTGATTTCCAAATACTGCACTAATCATTTGACAAACGATTTTTGCGCTTGGCGCTACCGGCAGAACCTTTTCAATTTATAAAGCACCCTATTCTACATACTGTGGGTAAAAGTCTATTCCATAATTAAACTCGTAAACGATATTCTTGAAGTAAGGAACCTTTATGTACTTAAGTTAAACGTAAATAGCGCAGACACCCTGGGCCGGAATATTAAAAATAATTACTTCATAACAGTTTTACTACAGTTCGGTAATCCCGAGATGAGTCGAGACATAAACCTCTGAAATTAATTAAGAACAAGCGGCGTCCCTGTAGCCTGTAGCCTGTAAGAAGAGCCGCTTAAATAAACATAACTGACACTGCCGGGCTTAATGAAATTCCTCAGCTTTCATCGCAGCTTTAACGGAGTACATGAAAATAGAAGATGCAAAAATAAACTTAACGGCTTGTCTTATAGACCAACAAAGCAAGATTGAAAAGGTTAAAAAAATATATGTTTAGTAAACCTATAGTGTCCCTGAATAATGATTAATTTTGGATGTTGAGGAATTTGTAAGTTTTACGTAGAAATAACTAATTGTAATTTTGTTTATTTATTACGATTCTTAGTTTTCAAGCTGCACGTTAAATACTTTGGAGGGATAAATAAATTGCATTATCCTTGATTAGGCGAATTACACTCTCGTTTAGCTAAAATTATTTATGAACAGCTTGAATTGAATTTCAACATTATACAAGGATATTAAACTAAACTTTTCTCATACTCTTAATACAAGAGAATAAGGTATATTATTGTGGGTGAATTGGACCAATGTATTTATTATTTAATAGTCCATTTTAATATGTCAGCAACATACGTATGTAATAGTCAGTTATATACTATTTGGTATTTAATTATTTATTTTTTGGTAGAGATAAAAGTTCTCTTCAATACTCGTTGTGACTGCGACTCTTATACTTTTTTTAAGGCCTACTACTCGATATAATCATCAGAAATGTATGTAATAGGCAAAACCCGTCCTGTAATGTGAATGTCTCTACAGTACACAACCTGCTAGTTCAACTAATAACATTTGAAAGTCCTGTTGGCCAGGTGGCCACCAACGGGGGCGACGTATGAGCCGCGATGGTTAAGTCAGGATCCACCCAGTCATCCATGCGATCAGTTCATTAACCTTGTTGGATCTATCCACATTGACCATCATCGACGTCAAAATACCTTGTCAAAATGCCATGGTGGAACAGCAATAAATAAAAATAAATAGGTGTGCTGCTTAGATTCTATGCTGACGTCACTCAGATTGTAAATCAGCAGGGCCGGCGACAGGGGGCACGGGGCAAGTGCATAGGGACCCGGGCTTGCAGGGGGCCCGGAAACAGCAAAAAAGGGCCCAGAACGGCTAAAAAGGGGCCTGAAAGCACACAAAACATGTAAAAAAAGGTCGTCCGGGCCCGAGCTCGAAGATTGCACAGAGGCCCGAAAATCCTGTTGTCAGGCCTGTAAATCAGTATTTCTAACATTTGGTTTAGGCGTCGGAAGTCAGCTGACCATTTGAAAAGTTATTATGGTTTGCAATATGAGTGACATAGAATCGTGGTAGCACAGCCATTTCTTCTTTATTTGTCGTTCCACCTACCATAGTACAAGGTCTGCGGACTCAGAGTCAGGTTGCTGAACATTAAGACAACACAGTGCCTAAATACAAACACTCGGCGAGCCAGGCACAGTCGCTGGCCGTGAAGCCTCGGCTCGGGCTCGGGTTGCGGTAAGGCGAGACTCGACAAACAGACCGAGGAGACCGCGAGGTTCGTTCTTGTCACCAGTTCGGTCATCCACCTACCCACTGCTAGGGTTACACGGGCTTTGGGATGGTGATCATGTATACCTTGACTGTAAACAGTCCAACTGTTTATTAAAAATGTTTAGACGTTTCGTCGGCGTTGGTGTACAAAATACGTCCCAACCTTAACAAGCTTGCTGCGAGTAGGAGTAAGGGGTTTTCTACAATTCTTTAAAGTCAAGGGTGCTGATATTATAAAGCGTTTTAATATTTAAGTACGATTAAAACAATATTCGAAATATTAACATACTAAAAAGTGAGATATATTTAGTTTTAGTAGATTTCTAAATACATTTTATAATGTTTATTAATTTAAAAATATTGAAGAATTTAAAAAATATATTATCTGACAAAAGGCAGTGATAATAGAACATTATATCCTCTAGGCCACCCATCGGAGTAAGGTACAAATAGAGAGAAAAACAAGCAAGATAGTTAACTCTGAACCCATTGAAAAGTGAAGGAAATAAAAAAATCTATCATCCCCAAGAAGAAATCATCGAATTTCTACAATAATCTGTCAAGTTAAAAAATAATGTATTTTATCTACGACCATTGCAATAAGCACCAATTATGGTATTACAGTAAACATTATAATGATATACATTAAAACACCAAAAACCAAGCAGTACTCTAATGACGACTTTAGAGTTCTGGAGTCACTTTAGAGTACTGGTTCTAGACCAATGAGAGCTCGGCATTTGACGGAAGTAGTGTCATAATAACAATTACGAAATTCGCACATCAGCTGATTGTTGCATTACGATTCATGTTTGAGTTTACTTATCCCATCAGCTGATTGTTCCACAACGATTCATGGTTCAGTCTGCTTATTTGCCTAACCTCAAATTTTAGTTGACCTATTCCATCATTAGTAAGTCATGAGTTTTGTTTAACTTCGGGGGAAATTTTGTCGTATATTGTTGGTCGTAGATAAAATAGTGTATGCAACGATTGTATTATGCCTTTAAACCACTCGTGAGATATTTAGAACACTCGCTTCGCTCGTGTTCTAACTTACATCTCACTCGTGGCTTAAAGGCATTCATTATACAATCGTTGCATAAACTACTATTATTATCCAGTTACTAAAGAGTTTAATGTCAGTAGGAACAATAAAGAAGAGCTACGATGCGTAATTTTAAAAATACTGATTTATAGGAATTCAAAACTAAATGTAAAAAGTCCATTTTTACTACACTTTTAGCAGCAAATTAAGTAGAAATCTAGAGTATTTTACCACTCAAAAAACGAAAAACAGATTAATATAAGTCGTTGAATCTCATGCATGATGACAGCATGCAAGCGGCACAAGCACGAGTGGTTGGGGAGATCACTGGATGACAATGACAGGGCCTCACCACCCGCTGTTGATTAAAAACCGACAAAGCTGTGCCTGGCTGCCTGCGTGCTACAGGGTGTTCACTGTTCACGATACAAAGGATATACGGGGGGAGTTGATTACTGTACAAAAACCGTCATCGGATCCTTGAAAGGTGTGGGTGTGGTGGGGAATAGATTAACTGCGACCGAAAAAGGGTGGGGGAGTTATGTTTATGTTCTTGGGATTTAGTAATCCACAATTTTTATAAAATCACTTTTTAAATAAAAAAAAATAGTTGGATACTGTTTAATGGACAGCAGTTAAAACGTTTAATGGATACAACGTTAAAATGTTCAAAACGTTTAAACTTTTAACGTCGCTCAAAACTAAAATAGTATATTACGCAACTAGTTCGGGAAGTAGGTGTTTACGTGCGAGCATGATAGTTCACGCGCGACGCTTGCGGAGCGCGGGAATGTCGTGCGAGCAACGTAAACATCTTCCCGGATGAGTTGCGTACGATAGTTTTCGCGACACTACCAGCAACAAATATACAGGGTAAGTAAAAAACAACACTTCTATTAAATAAAAGATTTAAAAAATATTGAATAAACTGTAGGGAGAAAATACGAACAAAACTATATTTATCTGTGCGGGGGAGATAACAAAAAGCGTTATCTTTGCTGTTCAGCGACCGAGTAACCCTTTCTAGGAATACGTCTTATCGTCACACAGACGGCAACAATTGATTAAATAATACTACTCTTTATTAACTTATCGCTGTTAACTGTACATAGTCGCAACCTGGGAAACCAGTTTAGTTACAATTGAGATATGGTCGTCATAGTTAAAATGTGTATGTTGTGTTTATGTATAATGTATGTAAATTGTGTGATATACTATTTTTTCTTGAGTTGGCAACATTGAGCATTTACCGCACTCGTGACACGGAAGCGGAAATCGGCTACTTACTAGTGTAGTGTTGCGAAAATACGTTTAACGACGCTCAAAACGTTCAATTATACAACGTTATGCTAAGTCAACGAATGTAATTATTGAGCCTTTTTAAAATAGTTCGGTACTTAAAAGCGAAAATTATTTTGTAAATAAAATCAACTGTAAAACGAAATTTTGTAGAACACTGTGAGTCAAATATTACTCTCGCTAAAATGCGTTCTTAGTATTATAGCGTATGGTTCATTCCAATTATACTGTAATATTATGACGGTCTCTAAACACATAAGGCTATTTATGTTGTTCTATGAGCTATCTCTGTGTTTATTAAATTTCAACTACAAATTCATTTTGTATTGACGCATTGTGCTCGTATATTAAACGCTTTACTACCCTAGAATCAAATAATCAGAAAAATATTGTTAGTTGTTAAAATTTTTATTTTATCTGAAAGAAAAAGTCTGGAAAACATTACACATTATTTTAGTAAGTTTTGTTTTGTAATTATAGTGAATTTAAAATGACATTTTCCGTTCAAACGTAATATGATAGACATATTTTAGAAGAATAATATAATGTAAGTAGATAGTATCTGTGAGTTTTAAAAGCTTCCAAGAGAATCGCAGAGGCTTATTAAACACCTCTTGGCGGAATCCAATAACATCGCAGACGGCTTTATTTATGAACGCTGAACATTAATTAAGACAAGAAGTGATCCTACGTTGCCTCTAGCCACCATGTTGTGTCGTGTGTTTCATCTTAAAATAAAAACACATTGTTTTGAGCTTATTAAAGAAAATCCAGGAAGTCTGAAGAAAATATTGTAAACAACCTAGAGTTTTTCATACCATTAAGTGCCCTAGCGTAAACTAAGATAAAATCTTACAGCCTCCTGAATGTACATTAGGTTTTTCAAATACCTACCTTTTGGTGAGTCATGTTTGCTTTGATTATTGTATTATTGATGTGGCGAAACATGAGATACTGTGTATGTATTTGCAAAAAAAAGACATATATAATTTCCTTTAAATTTGCAATGTTTTTATGAAGACAAGTAGCGATGTTTTCTAAATACATCAAACAATTTACGAACAATTGTATCCTTGAGATGTGGAACGGGTTTTGCCAGGTTTATCGAATAAGCCAATTCAAACAGCTGTACACAAATTTACAACTAATAAAAAATAATTCGCGTTTCTTATTGTACTTTTCTTATAATCTGGAATAGTTCATCAGCAGTACGCCGAGCGGTGAAGAGTGGGGGTGGGGGGTTTGGGCGGCAAAAGGGGGAGGATTATAAGGATGTCGCCCCAAGCGGTGGCAAAGATAACAGGAGACTTGTTGCTCAGCTAGAGGCTTTAACGTCGTTGTCGATGTATCACGAAGAACTGCCGTTAAAATTTAATACTTGTAGAAAATGTGTATTATTCTGATGGAAGAAAGTAATAAATTTTCTAAATATTTTTTAAACTCAACAATATTTTTCAGCAATATTTTCTAAATTCAACACCGTTTAACCAAACAGCGTTTACTTCAAACATTGAATTATTTGATTTAATCAAGCTTTACATTGTTTATTGTTTTTAAATCTACCTATCAATCAGATAGTGCTTAATATTTTTCAGTCTTAGTGACGTTCGTTAAATTTTCGCAGTTATTATTAATGATATAAATGAATCTTTATTTTGCCAAAAACAAAAGTTCAAACAGCTGTATACAACTTCCCAGGTACAAATATTTCACTGCACAAATGCAGCATATTATACTAACATATGTTAAGGATATGCAATAAAAATACAATTAATGCAAAACACTTAACAATATTAATTTTAAAATTTCTCGGCAAGTAAACCGGCTTTATAAAATGTTTTTTGTTAATATGTCACATACTCAGCAGCAAAATCGTTTAGGATTTAAAATACTGTAGGGAAAACTTTTTAAGTCCTTTCATGGAATATTCTTGAAAACAAAGAGTAAAAAAATGGTCATCCACAATATTATATCCTAAACAGAGTATACTCTTTAATTCTTTAGAAATCGTTTTGTTTAAACAAAGGCAGTAAAAATAATTAACAAAAGCGTGTGTGCATTTACATGTAAGTGGGAGGAAGCGAAATGTAATTTATTCATAGAAACGTCCAGATACAGGACAGCGTTGAAATGTGGAGGTGGCTGAGCTCAGTCGTTTGGCTGAGACAGGACAAAAGAATTCCTTTTTACTAATTATATTTTCCTTTCTATGTATTTTTTTGTTTGTCTGTCAAAATATTTTAGGTAAATCAAATGTATTGTCTATTGTAGCAGTAAAACACACTAAAAGCTTCTCTAAATAAAATCCTTTACAGTAAAATGTCACTATATCTTTTATTGTAAAAAGAGATTTCATAGTTCATATTATAATGCTGCTGCTGAACAATAATATAAAAAATAACTCCTTAAAAATAGGATTGGCTAAAACATTAAAGAACTTCATTAGGGTTGCAATCTCAGCAAAGCGAATTTCAATGGAAGCGACTAAAATGAAGAGATTTTATTAATTGGCTTTCTTTACTGCCTTATGAACAAAGTAGGGATGTACATTTAATAATCGCTCTTTGTAAATAAATTTCTCCTTTATATATTTAACAAAGCTTTATATATTTACTTCTTCTTCGTGCGTATGCTTCTTTATTGAAGTATTTTTATATATTCATTCGTAGGTTATACCCATTTATTTTATAAATGTCCTGCTGTCTATTAAATGATTAAGACTTTCAGTAATTATGAGCTCTTTCATAACGAAAACAGTAAGTGTTGAACATAGCTTAAGCTAAATCTAGCCAAGTTTGTGTATTGTCTTCAAACTTAATGACGTTTTAAGGCCCTAATGGATTTTCCAAAGGGGTAATCCATCGCTTAATAGTAATTACGTTACTAGCCTGGTAAATACCATTTTACGGTGCGAGCATGATAATTCGCGCGAGCCGCTAAGCGAGTGCGGCATTTTCATGTGAGTGCGGTAAAACTTACGAGGCGTGTGACGTACAATACTTTACGTTATATTACTCATAAAAAACATATTTTTAATCATAAAGTATTCCTTGCAAAAACTAGTACGTTTCTCAATTCTTCAAACTTGCCTATGATAAACAAACATTTATTTGCTACTGTCACCAGTATTCCTCTCGAAGTAACCAATGAACATGATTAAATGTCGGTTTACTGCAATCAGCTGATTGTTTTGATTGTTGACTTCCGACCGTTTCCTAGTGCACGGTAAATTTACCGTGCAGTGATCGGCAAAGAGTAACTATCCAGCCAAGAGTAAGGCACAGAAAACATATGTTTCCGTATAGTATGATGTCAAAATAGTTTAGGCTCTGTTCTGTACATTCAAAAGTTCCAAATGTCATATGCTTTAAAAGGAGTTATATCTCTGGTACGGAATGAAAAGTATTTAAAACAGATAAAACCACTAAACCCACATTCAATGTAAACAAGAGAGAGAAAACATACAGCAAATACGATACTCAAACAAAAAGAGCTTAATTACGAATTTAAGCCTGAAAAAATCCACTCTCACGAATAAATAAACATACAATAAACAGTAACACGCAGGAAAGAGCCCCTTGTAGCCCCTCTGTTGCGGAGGCGATAATATAATTTATTCATGAAACAGCCACGGTCCGAGGTGGGACTGAAATATTTTGACGTCGGGACAAAAGTTGTGACGGGTGTTGTGGGTGCGGCGGCGGGAACAAAAAGTAGCGGCCTGGAGGATTATAACGTCCATTGTTTGTTCTCCTCTTTTATGCCGTTTGATATAACGAATTTTAAATAACTAGCTATAGGGCCAGGTATTCTCATGGTTGGGTAAACAACTGGGAATCAACAAAGATCTAATTGAAACTACAGAATCTAAAAAATTACTACGAAATTCGCTCATAAATAGCCTACGGAAAGACTCCAGAAGGGATTTTAAAGATTTTAATAGGCCTCTTTGAGTGGGTATATTATCTACCTTTGTGCAAAATTTCAGCCTTGTCGATTCGGTAGTTTTGTGTTGGACAGACACCAAAAACACCATCTTCTATATCATATTGTCTTCTATATCATATATCATATTGTCAATAAGATATACAGATTGTTAGATTGTCCTAAAAAATACGGGTTTAAGGAGCTCAATCTATTGTGCGTATGTTGTTCAGTATGTTAAAGTAGTTATTGGAGACATTAATATTGACTAGTCAAATTAAAATCTGGCGAAGGGGAGGAGGTCTCGAGAACGAAACGAAAGAAGAAAAAGAGCAGACATCACGTATTGAAAGGGATATTGATTCTTGAATGCTATAGGATGACAAATGATTTGCGAGAGAAATATTGTCTGTCAAGCTTTACAGTTGGAACTACATCGATTCTATTGACTTGTGATATCTCAAAGTGTAACCATTGGAATGTGAAATTCAATAGCATGGGGTTCAAATTTTTATTGTAAAGTGACAATCCAATCATTTAAGTTGAGCATATTTGACAATATCCGGAATTTCAATGTTTAAAGCTCAATGTAGTAGCTTTGAGCAACTTTTTTTTAGTAGTGTAATTAGTTTACTATACATAGAATATCCATCCCCCCCCAGATGATAAGCTAAGTCTGTCATTAATGAACACTTTATATGCTACCATCATTGTTGAATAATGGTTACAAATGAAGATGTTACATTAGCATCCTGTTTACAATTTTAGTCACCGCTAGAAGTCAGAAGTTATATATTTTCTACATTAATAATTAAGTCTTAAATTTCATTAAGGATCAAACGAAAATTGGCACTTCATTTTTTAATCCGAAACGCACAATTTTACTTTCTTTAGGGCCAAATACAGAAAAGGCATTGTTGTGGTATAACCAGCGAGTTTTATTCACCCCGTGTTTCGTACGCTGCGAAGGTTCCCAGATCCTGGGGACTTAACCTCCCAGCCTCCCCAACTCAGTTTCACCTCCGCGCCCCAGACCCCTGGGAGTCCACCCTTACAGGGTAACAGTTTTACAACCCTCCAGGTGCTCTCCCCTCCGTCCGTGGTCGTGCGTGCGACATTGCCTGCTTTTTTGAAGGGGGAAACTTTCGTTAAAGTAGAGTAAAGAATTTCTACCTCTGTTGCAGCAGAAATGCTGGAAAAATTTACTATGAGACAGAATTTTACTATTCACAATAAGTAAAAAAAATGTTAGATCTCTAATCAAAATGACATAAAGAAATTAAATAATTAAATGAGTATATTTCCTTCTGTATAAGTCAGTTTACAATTTACATAATGATCAAACAATCTCGGTTTCTACTTGTAGAGATTTGAAAATTAAATATATTTTGCTTATAATGCCAATAAATTAGCGTACAGTAACTAAAACCATCCTTAGGTTTTTATGGTGCGCAGTTTTTATTTAAGATGCTCATTATATCTATTAATATCCTAATTTCGTAATTAATTACCTCCAAGTTAAGTAAATTCAGTAACATATTATAGTTTTATTAGTCATGAATGATCTTTTCCTCTCTTTAGTGGAAAGTTTAGGATAAGAAAACTGGATGATGAAAGGGAAAAGTGACAGCGTAAACGATCATGCAAGAACACCGAGCGATTTGGCGATGTAGCGAAAGGGGAATCGAGCAACAATTTGTCACCGGCTGAAATATATTGCTTAGTGGTGCAAAAGTGAATTTCGTCGGCGAAAAGGATACACCATTACACCTTAAATGGTGGAGTTATACGAGGGATGAATATAAAAGGGGACTTTTATACATGGTATAAAAAAGAAGGTGACCAAAGTGCTTAAGTTCAACCGAATGTAAAATTAATTAGCTAAATGTTTTGTTTGCTTGAACACTTCGTTACAATTATTATAGTAATCCTTCTTAATAAAATTTTGTAATTGGAAAATAACCAACATTCTTAACATTTAACACAACAATAACATTCTAAACATTGTTTCTAAACATTTTTTGGAATGGATACAATTTTTATAGGGCTTTGAACTAAGGACTAATGATGATGATTAATTAAAATTGCCTACATGAACTAAGCAAACTACCAGGCTTTTAAATGTTTCATTTCAAAGTGGCTAATATAACACAGTTTGTGATATTATACAATCAAAGTGAAACGGTATTAATAACCAATTGTAAACTTTTTCATAGCAAAATAAAATTTGAATTGAAAACTACTTAAATAAAAAGCAATAAATGTAGTAGAAAATAATAATAAAATAAGTTAATTAAATAACAATAATTCAATAAAACAAACAAAATGAATCGGGAGTAACGATATTATTTAACAGTGGGTTTAATTAATTTGATGACTTTAAGTAATTTACTTACAATACAATGGCAGGAAAAAGCACAGCCGAACAATAGGTAGGCTGGAGACTACGAGGGGGGAGGGGTGGGAGAGAGGGGAGGAGGGGGGTTCAATTACTGTGATTGGAGTATTGTTACTATTGTCAGAAATCAGATGTTCATTTTAAATAAAACACAGCTGATTACTGTTATCAGCTGATTCCTCTCAATTTATTCAACCTCGGGTGGTTTTACTAAATCAAGCGTAAATGAAACGTTTTGTTACATAATTGTTAACTCTACCGTGTAATTTACTTATTGTTATCTTGCTCTATTGTTCTCAGGTTATTATCGTGTTATAAACTAATAGTAGTTTTGCATTGTTCTCGTGAAGTTAAATCCTCAATCAAGTTCAGAGTAAATTATTGTATTAAACATGTGTGACCAATCAGTGAGTATTTTTTTCAGTATTCCTATTTTCTATGTAGGATGTTTCCTCCTAATAGAGAAACTGTTTACATAATATGCACATCCTGAGCATGTTTATCTTCATATAATAAGTAATAGACCAAGGTTAAAAAAATCAAATTACCAAAGAGTTCGAAGTCGTTGGCCAATTTTTTAAAGAATATTTTGTAGATGCAAAACCAATTTTGATATTTTGTTATATTATTTTATGCCTTGGTAATATTACATTTATTTATAACCCTGTGTACCTAATATAACCCCTTTGTATACCTTACCTCAGCTGACCTATATCGTCAACCTCGTTTTATTTAAGAAATAAACATCCTTAACTTTCTTTTCACTTATTATTTATAGTTAAAATAATCCTTAAACTTTTTTGCATGAAATCATAATACATTTTAATTACTATATATAAACTAATGTTGCATAACACCTAACTGATTAAAGGATGGTTTAGGAGGCAATGCACTCCATCAAACTTCACAGATCAATGTGTCTACGTCTGAGAAGGTCCCGATTGGCACTGACGGGAGCATAATTTCAACTGAAGATCCGTCACTTCCAATTCACGGGTGACACCTTCACTTCAGCTCGCGGGTCTTTGATTGGGGCCAAGATTAAAAGCTTCCTTTTTACAACGTACTTGCTTGTCGAGTGTTTCAGTGTTCCTAACAATGAACGATGGTCATTGAACTTTTGAGTGGGAACTTAGACGTTGAGACGTTAAAAGACTGCCAGTCATTTACAATGAAATTAAAAACCATGTAAGGGATACAATTGGGAACCCTGGAAAGTGACTTAAAATAAGTCTCATACATTTTTAAACAGTCTTAAAACACGATAAAAACACAATAATATTATCCTTGAAAACTGTCATTTATCCACTTCTTCTCTGCCTGCTTTCACTTTAAATTAAAAATAATAATTTATTTCGTTATTTTGTTTCATCACATTTAGGCTTACCACTATTATTAGCCTAGCTGTTTTTGTTCTTAATCCCCGAGTATGACATTTATTAAACCTTACTGGAAAGGAACCAAGTTAAGTAGTAAGGCCTTACATTGTAAAATATTACAGTCCAAATACGTAAATAAAATTAATTCAAGAAAAAAGCTACCTTCTAAAAATACTAACGAACCTCGACGTAAAATAAAATCACTTCAAATTCTCAATTTTTCTGAATTTTTAAAGTCGTTAATTGTGTTTCTCATTTTATCTAACTGCTCTCGAACTTTTTCACGTTTCGTTACATCCTCTCCATCTTTTCACCAATGAATCTACTCAGCAACGAAAAAATATAAATATGGCTTATAGTAAAGAATTTGTATCCATTTAAAATTAAAAACACTACCCGCAGGTAAATATAGAAACAGAAAATGCGAGTTGAACTGAACACATGTAACGATTTCAAATTAAACAAGCCCGCAGTTCCAACTGGCTTCTGCGGATCGCTGATGCTGGAGCGGATGCGGGTGGTGTAATGTGGTTTGTGTAATGAAATATTCGCTAATCGAATACCACTGACATTCGATGCAATTCGGAGCCACCAATCACTACGTGTCTGAGTAGAGTTCACCAATCAGAGAACTCGTGCTGAATAACAGTGGAATCCGAGGTGATTTTGTTACCCTGTGTAAATGGCTGCAATAGGTGTTCTAATAAGGTTTAACAGTAGATTGTTATTTGTTGCTGTTATATTTGAAATTTTATCTTTAAGTCAATGTAAATTGTTTATATTGGAATCAGTTTTGTTGTTACTGATGAATTATTTTGTTTTAAACATTTTTAGAGCCATTTATGGGACGTGGTGGTTGTATAAATCATTATAAACGTATAAGTTAGAATTAAGTAAGAATTCCTATCACGTTAACCGGCTTCCTAAAAACCTTTAAAAATATAGTCTACCTGACAACTTTTTCATTTTTAAAAGTTTTTAGGAAGCCGGTTAACGTGATAGGAATTCTTACTTAATATGCATACAGTTTTTCGGAGTGATCTATCTATTAGCAAGATATTTGTTTCATATTTTTCAGAAGAAACGATGGTTAGACTATCTAGATTCAGAGCTACGAAATCGAAACTGACTTGGGATTGTTCTTAATGGTACAAATAAGTTTTTTAGGGATTTACAGGACGTAATGATAGTACCTATAATTATTTTAAACTATTTCAATACGTTTTATGTGAAACATTTACCGTAAGGAACTCTTAGTAATCATTAATAGTCTCCTACTTTAGAGTATTCTACTTCCAAGCCTTAGTCTAGTGTGTCAGTTTGTAAAAAGAGGAACATTGGTTATATACTCTGCTCAGTCTCCTAAGTAGGAAATCAACGCTGACGGGACGTTTCTTAATGGTATGATTTTCAAAGAGATTTATTGGATGAAATGATATCAATCATTGTAAGACTTTTATCTGTTTTAAAACGATTTATGAACTAAACAAATTTAGAAATTCATTCTGATTCTTCTATCAAACTTCAAATCTCTTTATGGTTCCATGGAAATTATACATACCTACTTTAGATCATTCTACTTCCAAGCCTTAATACGTTGTTATTTCATAAATTTACACAGACGAACATCAGTTAAAAGTTATTCAGACCAAAACTATGACATCTAAACTAAAATCCGGTTACCCAGCAAAATGATTCTTAACGGAAAAAAATACTGAAAACGTAAACTTTATTTAACATCGTCCCCATCACACACGGCCACCCTCATTACGTGCTGTAGGCACTCCGGGGTGCGTGGTACTCCAGGACCCAGCCAGTGTGGAGGATCGATGTTACCCCGGGACACAAAAACAAAGGTTTCATTGAGTGTAAATGTACCAAATAGAGAAGTAGGGGAGTTTTTACTGCGACTGGATGAAGGTGATGATTAATTCCAACCAGCTGGGTTCCCCTCCCCCTCCCCACCTCTACACCCCCCCCCCCTTCTCCGACCACCGGGGAGGATCCTGCTGTGTGTTTGTCTGTGGATATCCTTTGAGAATACGTTGTGTAGGTTTGAAAACAAAGGTAGGAAACATAAGAAAGTTATAATCATCCTCTTAGTAACAATTCCAGCTATTGAATGAATAGTTCTTGTGATGGGTAAGAAGGCAACACAAAACATCTGACCTAAATAAGCTATAGAAATCATTAAACCACCTATCCTGGATTTTTGGACCTATAAACTCATTTAAGCTTTGGAAATAAGTTAAAAAGTTTCACCTCAACTAAAATGTTTAAGAACATTAATTCCGAACAATAATTCAAAAAGTAATTATTTTTATACACATTATTTTAGTAAATATAAATGCATTACTAATGAAAACGGGTTTAAGTACTGAAATAAGAAATGGCCACTTTGAGAATACGTATTAAACCTTTTCTATAGGAGTCAGAAAGTTACGTTGTTTTAAGACAAGAAAGATTAACAACATATCTGAGCATAACACAGTACAAGTCCATTCAATATCAAAAGTAGTAGAAACAACAAGCTTTATTTGATTTTCAAGGGATATTTTTCAAAGTATTAAAACTTCCATTTGACAAAAAGATGCAAGAACGCATCATTTGAAGTCTTATAGATCGGCTAAAAGAACATGTCCAGAACACTGACACTATTTGATGTGACACGATAAGAACTGGTGAAAAAGTTAAGTGATCAAAGTGGACGAGGCTGAACGGCTGACGACAAACGGCGGGAAAAGAATCAGCTGATGGAAGAAAAACAGATGATTGACAGCTGGAGCAAAAACATCGACACGCTGGGTTGGGTTACTTGGTGTTTGGCCAATAGGGAGTAGCCAGTATATGAAGTAGTGAAACTGATATGGTGCTGCTGCAGATCTGTTGGGGTAAAAAACAATGAACACCCAGGCAACAAGTTTTCAGTAATTTAATATTCAATTAGTATTACCGTTGAATGTCCATAAATATAGGGATTAAAAAAACTAATTTACTCTATATGATCAACGGTTTTCCTTTACAAGCAGGTAGAAGGTAAATAAACGAATTTTTATTGTTCAACGCTCTTTATACAATGAGGCTGCAATTATTTGGCAACACGCATTTTTTATGACCCTACAAGAAAACTTTACAATATTACTATTTTGAAATATTGGACAGTTGGTCTTAGATAAGGTGTATATAGATGGTCTATATTTTGGTTTCCACGAATATAATAGGACCTATTTTTACATATAAAAGAAAGATACCAATTTTCTGAAAAACTTAATTATTGATGTTCTACTTATGTATGAACTAGGCTTATTTTAACTCAAAACTATTAAAGATGCTGATGTTGAACTTTTTAAATGTTGAAAAAGGATTTTTTCCCTAAACTATTTCATACAATACAATAATAGCTGTTACATCATCAGTATAGAATAAAAGTAGCAGAAATTGCTCAATAGACTTACTCCCCTCAAGGGAAAAGAATGCCGTACGGTTTTTAAAACCCACCCCCTTGCCTTAGTTAAATCTCAGACCCCCTCCAATACATCTACCGAACCCTTGCAGGGTGAACTTCCCCACACTATGATAAACAAAGTCGAAAACCACATTAGTCTGTTTTAACGTGTGAAGTGCAAAATGCAATGTTCGTGTTCGGGGCGCCAAAAATACTGTTTTAAAGGCATAAATTAGTTGCAGGCAGCTGCGTTTCGGTAGGGGTTGCTGTGGGGGGGAGGGCTGGGGTGCCTTTGTCTGGGCTGCCGCGCGCCCGTGCCGTCAGCACGTGTGCCACGCAGGATGTTGTGAAAGGGTAGAATCAACAGCACGCGACCCTGTGCAGGGATCGGCAGAACTGCCCCCGATTAAAAAAAATAAGCTTTGTATCTTTTAGAACATCAGTTGTTTATCAGTTGTTCTTGCTACTTCGAAGAATTTTTATGGTTCATCTTATTATTGATGCATGCAAAGTTATTTTGCTCAGAGTAACTACTTACTGACTTCTACGATTATCTCGGTTAGTTACCTGAAACAAAAAATATCACTTTGAGCAAATAATTGTTGACTCAATAAATCACCTCTAATGATTCTGTTTAAAGATTAGCATAAGGAAAAATTGAGATTGAGACTTTCTACAAAGAATTTGTACAAACTAAGCAGAATAATTTATTTTTGTAGTCAATTACACAAAACTTTGGTATCATTGACAAATCGGAAAATACTGTATTTAGATATTGTAAAGAATAATAAGAAACACGGCATTTTATACTTAATTTTCCAAATTGCTAGAAGAATGCAATAATTAATAAAGAAACATATTCAGCAAAGGAAAAATATTCATAGGAGTTATTCCGTTAAAATAACTATTAAAAAAACACATTCACATGAAAAATATGCTTCAGTGTAATTAACAGTGAAATAAATTAGCAACACAGATTACAAGGCGCATCCCGAATAATCAAAATTAATGACAAAAGCATTATCAATTACCCCTTTGTCAGGAAAATCCATTTTGTCGAAAAAACGCTAACAAAGGGAGCTTAATGGGACGTTACCCAAACGAAAATTTAATCACTTCGTTAACGAAGCTATTTTAATGGCGTAATTATTTTAAGGGGAGCGCAGAACAAAATATCAAAGACAGATTGTCTGAGTGGCGCAATTAATGGCAACAATACTTTATTGTGGCGACTGATGATTAATGAAACAATACAAGATGGGGCGGATATCGACTGTGGGTCCATCGTTCTAATGAAGCGACTTGAAACAATCTGATATTTAGCTATATTCAGAGAGACACTTTTTTTTAGTTTATAAAGTGTTGATTTTTATCTAATAAATATATTGTAAGTTATGTTTTAACCCTTAAATCACCGTGACTGTAAATAGTTTAAATATTAAAAGTTGTATGTACTAAACTAACTAAAAATAGCCTTAGTCTATACTCCTTTAGGAATATATTTTTCATTTCTGAACTTTTTGCAACGTACTTTGATGTTAATGTAAAATCAACACCATGTAAAAAACTTAACAGAGCCCAGGGTGAGAAAAGCGGAAATTTCTAAATTTGTTACGAAAGTCTAGTAATCCTTACAAATGAGATCTTAATGTTTAAAGGTGATTTAAATCCTTTTGCACTATATATCAAAGAGACTCGCAACATATTGTAGAATTGTACCAATCGGTGTCGAATTTGAAATAAAATATAAAACCGAAAAATTTAATTAGTGGGGTACTTTATGTAATCTAATATCAATCGAATACTCTTAAAATACTTAATTTTTTTACGAAATAATAATAGCTAATATCCATTGAGACCGGCCCAATGCGTGAGTTGTAACTAAACATATAGTAATAATGGTAAAAATATTTACAATTCCTAAGTATTTATATGGAATAAAAATGTAAATACAAATCATGTTAATAGTACTGGCAGTATCGTTGTTTGGCCGTCCGGATTTATCATAAGAAGAGAGCAACATATCTACTTTAAACAAATATATAAAATTAGTTATTGATCATTAATTTATCTGGAACGCTTCATAATAAACTAATAGAAAAGGAAAACAACGGTATTAAAAATATAACAGGTAATATTAGTAGGTATTACAGGTTATATTAGTATTGTATAGGTTTGACAAAAAGTTATATTCATCTAAATGGTCATGCTGAGCCCAGATTGAGGAGATATGAGAGCTGCTTCAGCTGTGCGACTTGTGGATCCAATATCTCCAACAATATGGGTCAGCACAAATAGGTTTTATAGACCCCCTTCTATTATAATACCGTATACATTTGGATGGCTCGGTATTATTTGTAACCCTCTTTATTGCTTCTGCAGGAAGTAATTTTCTAATGTTTAAAACTTATTTATTGGTATTGCTATATTTTCGTTTAATTTTAATATTATTTTCATATATAGATTTTTTAGACTGTTCCATTTTAGTGGAAGAAAAGTAAAATGCAAATGCTATTTCCGTAAATAACAGTGTATAAGTTTGAACGTTTCACACAAAAATCGTTTTTAGTGTCTTAAGATCTCAAAGAAAAAAAAATTCCTTAGGCTTAAATAATATTACTAATGTTTCTCTTAAGAAAAGATTGTTAAAGAGTTACCACTTAAAAATTGGTCAATGGTGCTCTAATCAGTTGTTATCAAATAAATCTTATAGTTTCGAATCTAATGTAATTAGACTGTCGTAACTGAAATAAATTACGTTTATTGTAAACACAGACAAGTTTAATTACAACGATAATCTACAAAATCAATATCAGCAGCCTCCTCCCGTCTCTTCCTTATGTTTTCTAAGAGAAACATCGGAGAACAAGTAATAAAACAATCCAAACATTAATATTGCTTTTGAAATTGGTAAAACAACAAACAAGGCTGTCTTGAATAAAGATTGTTCAGCAAGATGAATTTTGTTTGCAATTATAACTTATCTCGGCCACGGCAAACTTTGCAGACTGAACCAATAGCGATCCATGTTGATTTAAAAGTATGATTAAAAAAGTCTTCAAGAAGAAACTTCAAATTGCAGGCTAAAATCAATTGTTTTAAGAATATTCAAAAGGGCTTGAAAAACTTTTAAATATGTCGAAAAATAAAATTATGTTTATGTTTGACGTTTTGTTTTAGAATATGTATTTTTCACGCGTGTACGTTCTTTTTAAACATTGTGATAGAAATATAACATTTTGATGCTCGACAATACCAAATCAAGGCTGGAAGAAAAGCCCTTTGGTGAAACTAGGTTTGTCGGATGTGACCTAATTAGAAACGAGGACAAAGTCCAATTAAGTATTGTTTGATCAGGTGGCATCGAGCCCCCCCCCCCCACGAACTACACATGGGTGGGGTGAGAAGGGGTTAGGAACACTGCCCCTACTAGAACACTTACATGATAGAACACCTTTACATTCAGAATAGCCTACTAGAACACCCTACTAACATAAGGTGCCAAAGCATAGTTTTAAATATAAAAGCTCTTTCATACGTTTTGGAAGCATTTTAAATACTTTCACCGAGTAATTTCGTAAATTCATACCATCGCCCATATTTCTAATATAAATATTATTAAATATTATGATGTAAGTATTTATAAGACTAGCCTCAAAATCGTCCCTCAGACCAGACAATAATAGTGCATAATATCTGAGGTGGTCGAAACGGTTCCCACTGTGTAGTTTTTTGTTATTGAAATTACATTAAATTATTGGATTCTATGTGTTTATCTTTCTGCGATAACAACAAAGAGTTTTGTGCACCGCCCATATAAACTAGTAGGCTTATGCCAATATTACATTGTAAAGATCTCTTAAAAACACTAAGTTAAATACAATTTATTGACTATTTTTGTGATCTCGTTGACTTATAACAGTCTTAGAAGTTTTTTCATACATCAAACAACAACGTATAACGTCTTAGACTGAAATATTTTTATCGTAAAACCTTGATGACAGAAGATGAGTTTAAAAGAATAATAAGGAGGGTATCTTGTTTTATGTTTAGGCAGATGAGGAAAAATATTGTAATAAAACGCGAAGACAGACAGAGAAGATTCCTTTAATAATTCTTGGCCGAGAATATTTCACAGGGATGAGTGAAAAACAACACTGACAAGAGAAAATTACTTTTCCTTGTAAGATTAATCCGTTACACAACCTTTTTCTTCTTTATTATTCAGAATTATGTTGGTTTTGTAAACGTGAATAAAAATATCACGTAGAAATATTAACTACACTACTTTTCTTAAACTAATAGTACTAGTAAAATCATTCGATAAATTAAGTGGCTGAGCTGCTAATATTATAAGTTGGCAATTTGTTTTAAAATAGGTTCCTGAGATGGAGAGTATTAATCAGATATTTGATTAGTTATTAAACTATAAATCATGCCGAAAGATAATCTATTTATTAAAAGTCGAGCAGGTGTTTCGTGTTATTTATTCTTGGTCGTAGTCACTGAAAAATCTAAGCGCGCAGTCAGAAGTATTTACCTCAAGGTCTGCAAATCACATAGCATTTACTTGAGTTTTGGAGAAATATAAAAAATTCATTTGAAGCAATGAAAAAAGGTATTAACATAGGCTGTTATGGGTTGCCATTTTGGTTAAAAAATAGCAACAGAGTAAAAATAAATCTCGTCGATGTTTTGTTGCATCCTTGAACGAAACAAAACAAAACATTTCTTAATTGAATTTTGACTGGAAGACGATATCTAGTGTATAGTTATTTTATTTGTCAAATCTTTGTTTTTGTTATTGGTGTGCTTATTTTTGCTAGGATTTTTTAAATTCAAAATTTAACTGTACACCGCATAGTTTGGTTCGGTTGAGACAAATAAAGACAAATAAACAGTACTTAAAATCCCATTTTGATTTTTAGTCACGGTATATTGAGCAAAAAGCAAAATGCTAATTTTATTGTTTATAATAATAATATTTGATGTACTATTAAATTTACAAATATCATGTACAAGTTGATTTATGCAATTAAAAATGGAAAAAACATCGTAATTCATTATATCTGAATAAAATGTAGCTATGAGCAACATCAACAAAGGCGAGTTAGAATGTGTGTTCAGGACTGAATCAGTGAAAAGCACACATTGAACGCTCTCCAGTAATTGGGGTCTACTCTTTGCTGCTGATAGAAAACCTTTCACTAGAATACTAATGTTAGGAATGGGTAAATACCTTGATGGACTATTAAACTTGATTAATTATTTCTTTGAGAATTTTTAATTTTAGCTTAGTTATACAATGGAAAAAGACTCGACTTAGGAGAATGGGATACTTTTTAATAAAGACACGATGAAGAAAAATAGTAATAGCATAGAAATTGCTATCGCTATTTTAAACTCATTATATGAAAGCAAACAGTGTTGACTTGGATATTAAATGTGGAGCGCAATGAATTTTGTTTGCAGTCAAAACTAATCTTGAGTAAACTTCCCAGCACGAGCCGATGGAAGCCAGTGGCTGGATTTGTTTACTTTGAAACATATTTTCAACATGTCTTTATCAGATAGCTAATATCCCAGACATTAAACTGTTGGTCTTGAATAAATAATAATAGGAGCATTACAAATCATTACTGAACCTTAAAAACCCTTAAAACCACATTTAATTAATTAATGCAGGAGATGATCAAGCATAATTTACCTAAACTATTAAAAACGAAGGATTTTTGGATGGTTCAAAGCGAATTTTAAATGTATTTATAGTAATTAATTTTACATGTAACTCGACGAGCAATATAACCTGAAATTTGTATGAAAGGGCACAACTTTTTTTTAATTCCTTATTATTATACGTTGTTGAGCTTGTGTTACACACATTGAAAAATAGATTTGTTGGAACAACAAAAACATTTGCAGTTATACAACCTGCAAATGTTTTTGTTCGGTTTACCAATGTTTTTGTTGGAAAAAACAAAATAGATTTTTTTGTTTTTATTTTTGTTGTTCCAATAAATCTATTTTTTTCTGTGCATGGTTTACTGTAAGATCAAGCTAATCTTCAAGGTTATCATTTAGGAATATTTTCAACCAAATCAAACCATATTTATGTATCTGCAACCTGAACGCAGGTAATGATTTGAGGTAAACTGCATATATTTGATATTTTTGAAGTTGATTCTTAAACCCCAGTGCCAGCAGCCGGCCATGAAGAATTCTCCAGCCAGAAAAACAGTTTGTACAGTTGAAAGCTCCATCCATCACTTTGCCACTGCGGCGCCTCAGTCCCCAGAAGCAGGGGAATACAGTCCAAAACAAACAACTTGGCTCCGGCCGCCCTTAGGACTAAAAGACAAGGGCCTTTTAGCATTGAGCTTAAGGATGGCATCCGCATTGTTTGATCTGGACAATACATCGAGACGAAAAAAGTCTATTAGTCAAAGGATGGGCTGTATTCAAGTAACTGCAGACGAGTGATTTAAAAAATATATATAATTACTATTCATATAATTAGTAGTTTTATTTAAAATAATAAGTAATAGAGTCAGTTATTTTCTCAAAGAAAACGGTAACATTTGAAATATTCTGTCAAAAGAATTTTCTCCTCGCAACATGCTTTTACAAATGAATGTATGAAATGAATGACGAATATAGTTTGAGAAAAGAAGTATTTCAAAAGTGTCAGTGAAGTAGCCTGCACAATAAATTAGTGCCTCTCGAAAAAAATGATATTGTTTCAGGGCTTTGTAATGAATTGAAATTATAACGAGAAACATAAAGACTATTATCAAAATTATATTGAGTAAAAGATGGTGTTCAGCAGCTGCTACTTTTTATACGTGTTGGGGTTTCACACTTTTTTACGACCTTTAAATACAGGGTGTTTGCTTAGGCCTATGGCGCGTTTGCCCCGTGCAAACACAGGTGGCGGTAGTAGGTATATTTCATTTCAAAGTCAAGTAAATAAAGATGCATAAACATATCTGGGAAGAAGAAGAAAGGAAACCTTCTTGGGAGGCGCAGATTTTTGTTGTTGTTAAAAAAACATGTTCTGTTTTAACTATTAATTTTATTTGCAATTTAAAAGGCTTTGAATTTAAAAGTTTCGTACAACTAATGTATTGATCATTAACATGAAAGGTAGGGTGTAAAGTTTAAGTAGATTTTGTGGATTAATAGTTTCCAGACTACAAGCATGTGGTATGCATCTTTAAGGTTATGATTTGATAACTTATACGTCACTGAAGTCAATAATTTTTTTCATGAGTGATTTTTGCCTGGATAGAAAAATTCTCTATGCCAGATTGATTACAAGATTACTTTTCGAACAGTGCTGACAAAAAATGTCAAAGATATTGAAAAAAATCCCATTGAAAGCCACAATAAAAATGGTACACAATGTAACCATAAACACGAGCTTATTTGTACAAAAGTTTCTCTAAGATCATATATGCTACCTTAACATCATAAAGAAATTTGAATAAAATTATTGCAAATTTATAGCTTTTAAACGAAGTCCGGTTCGTTGGGAAGAGAACAATAGCCAATTAAAACGTTTGTTCTGGGTTCCAGTGTGAGGATACATCGCACATCCCCGTCCCATTTGCACTGTTTAATCCTAGTGCATTTAATTACGGCGCACTTAAGTAGTTAATATTCATTGATTCGCCGTGTGCTTCTAAGTATATATTTAATGATTTTAACTACTCGAAATATAAAATTGGCTGAGCCGAAAAACTTTGCTAAATCAAGCGGCTGATTTCCATGTTAAACCTTTTGCACAAATAGAAAAAAAAAAATTTATGGGCGTCTTGGACTCTTCCCATCTAATGAATCCTTAGATTTTTTCTTCAATAAGTCAACCTAAATTCCAAAGACACCTAAATCATCAAATTCAGTTTAGAAGTGTAGGAGGAGTCTCGATCAGAAAAATTCTATCTCTTAGTTAATAACTACAAGAAGAATTAATATTTAGTGTTTGATTAATAAAATAAACTAACAATGTACGTTAAAAGATTGTTATCAGTAAATATTAATTATATTATGTAGGCTTTGTATCATTAGTAAATGGTGATGCAAATTCCACGAAGTTTGGCCACCCTGACTTTACTCTAAACTGTAAAGTCAGAGTAAAGTCAGTTTAACACACCAACAACTTTAACATATTAGATCACTTACACAATTAGATCACTTACACAAATCAGGCTTAAAAAACTGAGGCAATCGTCAATATATTTTTATCGTACGAGTGCTAGTAGTAGTAAATCATCACTTTATCTCAGTTTCTCACGTTACCCGGTGAGAGAGTTTATCGGTGTAGCTGTCCACATCGCGTGAAGACGGCCCCGTGTGACATTTTCTCACAGATCTCCCAGATTCCGGAGGCACCATTAATCACAGAGTAGGAGCCAAGTCCCGCCGGTCTCTCCCATTTACTCGCTGTTGCTTTTACACCTTGCCTCGTCCCATAAATAAAGCGATATTGATTTAGGTCCGATATGTTTGTTCCGTCGACGTACGTGTTGTTAATGGATCGCTTCTGCTGGTGGGGAAGGAAACTCTGTCGAAGATACCGATATTTTACTTTTACAATATTAATGCAACAATAAAGTTAACATTAACTTATATCTTGTTAAATATAACGATTAGGATTAATAATGTGGTTTAATTCATACAATACATAGTTGTTGTTTGTTAAATGACTAAGATTACTATTCAATACTATCCATATCCTTTTTTCTCATCATGATGGTACTGTAAAGCAGTTACAAATCTCTTTCTATAATTGTCTTTTAACTTTGATAGGATAAATTAAGCTTGGATCTAAGTAAATATTTTAGCGTAAGATAAAAGTCGTGGATTCCGCCCCCCCGTCCCTGCTTAAATTTTAAACGCGTATAAGTAGGAAAACCAAACTGAGCACAGCTTTACAAAAACTGCACTTTTATTCAGCTTTAATCAGACTTTCCCCCCACCCGCTCTAAATGGGGTATTTTGGAGACAACCCTAACTTTTTCTAACGTAAACCTCTTTAGAGTGACCCCTTATTTTGAAGGATTGTGTCAATAGGAATACAATAGCGCAAACCTGAGGTTGATATCATATCCCTAACCGAAATGGAAGCCTGTCGAGGTCGGCAGCGGATACCAAATCAGAATACCAGTCATAAAACTGAATGTAAGTCATAAAACTGGTCTTTTTATGGATATTCATAATTAACTCAGGTTACGACGTCACAGTCTAGCTCGTTCACTAAATTCCAGAGTATTCCAATTGTACATGGAGTAAACTTATGTTTAACATACAAATATTCACTCCACAATCAAAACCCTTCTCATCAAAGGACAAATTATTTCACAGGCGGTTTATATTATATTGATTCCCTAACAAAAATCAAACATAAACAGGTTACTGTTTATTTATAACCGCCGGTTTGCTGTGTTTGCCGCGAGACACAACATAATGGAATAATTCACGCATTTCCGTCCGGGATAATCCTCTAATCCCGGCGGCGAACCTTGTTTTCCTCTGGGGAAGCTGGAATTTGCATAGTGCTAATTTTAGCCAAATGTTTATAAAATAAAACAGTTAAAAGTCTCTTTGCGATTTTGATGATTTATAAATTCTATTTTAAGTTCATAGAAATAGAAAAGTCTTATTCACAATAAGGTGCGGTGCTCAAACAGGGTTTTTCTTAAGTAAATAGTATGGCATTATATATTTCACAAATTAAAAATAATAAGTTCTTAATAGCATGCTTACGTAAAATAGCTTTTTATTTAGTTACAATATTTTGATTGTACATATCTTACATATGTACCAAATATTTTTCATTATTACCTTTAGAATTAAGACAAATAGACAACATAAAGAAATTTAAGAAGGCCCTAATGTCACATTTGATTGAACAGTGTTACTATGACCTGCCTAATTTTTCCTAAAATTCCAATCTTTCCACCACACTGCCATTTTCCAACCCAAATCTGATTGACATAGTCGAATGACGGCTGGTAGAAAATAAGAAAATTGAAGAATAGAATAGTATAGAAGTAAGAAGAATGACGTGTCTCATGCCAGTATGGTCTACGGGACGCACTTCGGAGGTAACAGGTAACAGGATTAAACCTTCAGATAAATTAGGAAATAATTAATTACTTCAAAGGAAAAAACTCTATTCAGATGGTGTTAAAAATTCTATTAAGGTAAAAAATAATCTTAAAAAGCGTGTAAAGGGTAAAATTCTCTTGGTAATTTAGGAAGTAAAAAGGGTTTCTACACAAACACATTAAAAGAGCAAAAAGGGGAAAATATCTTAAAATAAAATTTATTTAAATAAATGAAAATAATAATTTAACCTAATGACTGAAGCTAAAACAACTATGTCTGAAATTTATTTCCAGTGTTTGACGACATGACTAGGGGCGATCGTGATTTCTGTATGGACCCATTACATGTAAAGTGGTTGAAAAATCAAATTAAAAAAACTATATTGTGATTTATAAATTAAATTATTATAATTTCAAAAACTAATTCTTACAATTCTTAATTTTTACAGAGAAGACGTTATTATTTAATTTTTAAACATTGATTGCTTTGATTTCCTAACTGCTAGATTCGTTGTTTCATAAACAATTACGTACTTTAATATGGCATTGTTAAGCCATTTTCAACCTTTGGTGTCAGAGTTCACCGTTGTATAAACAGAGCACATAGCCTTTCTCTGTGATATACAGTAGACTCCCTCTTTACCGGACACCCCGGGACCGAGACTTCCGGAAAACGGGTTTCCCGGTTAAACGACATTCCATACAACAAGTTAAAATATAACAGTAATGCATACAAAATAAGCCAATACTCTGACTTAGACTTTTGATAACTGATCTATAATCATTCGCTTGAGAATCATTAATTCAATCTTGTTCATTTCCTACCCAGCACGGACGGCAAAACCGAAGTGTTGATAAAAATCGTCCGGTTAAAAACATATCACTTTCGTGAGGAGTATTCCGGTTAAACCGACGTCCGGTTAAGAGGAATCCGGATAAGAGGGAGTCTACTGTAATGTAAAAAGCCCCCCCCCGGCTGTCTCTGTCTGTGGCAGGCGCTCGCGGACGATTTGTCTTGCGCTCGCGGAGGTGGCGCTCCCAACATTAGTCAACCTTTCTGTTTACAGTAGGGATTTCCATGAAAATCCTCTTACTGAGATAAAAGAAAATCTTACTGCACTTTCTACTCATCCCGGTGCACATTAAAACCTTCTTTGTAAATTATGAATCCTTCTAACAATATAATAATTTATTTAATTACATATCATTAAGAAATGCAAATTAGCGTAATAATTTTCAAATTTTTGCGTTCAACTGATTTAATTGAGATCTATTTCCATGTTAACTACTGTAAAAATATTACGTTCTTTCAAGGTTTTTTTGTTTAATACTAAAATCTTGGATCACTTCTATGGAGGAAAATGGCCGGTTAGTGAGTCATTTCCATATTATAACAAAAATAAAATTTATATTTAAAAAATTACAACTTTCATCATGAAAAAGTCTGAACCCAACGTGTAATGAGAGGATCAAAATTGAAAGAATCATTATACAAAGGAGTGAAGATCACAAAACATGAAAATCTGTAAATGTGAACATGAGTGTACTTATCAAAATTTCCTTTAAAAACAAATTGAAAATAAGACCACTTTTATCAAGAAATTATTTTACCAGATAGAATATTTCAAATAATTTAGGAAATGTTGTTTGAGAATATTTTTCCCAGATAGGAATCATCTCAACCGTGGAAATAAGAGCTTCATTTCTTTGCGAAGCAATGCAAATATTATTTCAAGATAATTTAAAAGGATCCGTTTCTTCATTTGCTCGAGTTTTTTATTCGCAATCACATAATTTTAAAACTAATTTTGATAATGCCTACAAAAATAGTGTTATTTAATGATTTATACTTTAGTTAAATTATGTCAGTTATATTATGTCACCTTTCATTACGATACATTGTCAGAGTACTCAATAAAAATAATGTAATGTTCATTATTTATAAAAGAAAATTTTATAGACATGAGTTATTCTATAAGGCCTAAGTCAGTTATTATAAATCTTTATTTTATATGTTTTTCGTACAAATATAACCAGTGCTTTACGTGTCCCTTACGCTTATAGAAAATGTAGACTTATTTTATGAAACAAATGCATTTGTTATTTAAAAATACCAAGTAAGTTCCCTACCCTAATTAATACTTGGATGGCTATGAGGTTTGACGCTATAGGTTGTATTGAGGCTACCAGCACAAAAAATTATCTTATGTAAGTTAATGTTTCGAAATAAAACAATCTATCAATCGTGTTATCAAGATACAAAACCGCGACGTATCTTTGTATTTCGTTTTTGTATAACACCGATAGGGGAGAATATTGTTTGTAAAGCTAAAAGCCCATCGGTCTTTTAGAGTCTTCTGAAGCTCCTAGAAATCCCCAATCAATCACCGGGGAAGGCCCGGTGGCGTAGATGGGGGGGGGGGGGAATACATCCCCTGGTGCTATGATTAGTACATAATAATATCCTTTTTAAATCAAGCTTTCACATTTTAGGCTAAGAATAATATGGGATCAACGAAAATAACTGCAATAGCTTGTTTGTAAACAGCAACAAAAAACCGTGCGTATTCACCGATTTCGGGTGGCAACGAGCGACGGATAGGAGTTTGGAGTATAACGTTGCAAATTATGGACAACCACAAAAGAACGATGTCGTATGTACCGATCGCGGAAAAATGTATGTGATATCTTTGAAATAATCCCGTGATTTGTATTGTATAACTGCTACCATATAACAGCGTGATAATTGAGTAAGGAAAAATAATGTCACGAATTTAACGATATAACGAGTAAAAGAAAAGAGGATGTAACCCCATCAACTTCAATAATAATCATGATATCATTAATTTATATTGGTTTTGTGGACATTTCCAACCCTGATTAGTAAAATCGTTTTTACTGCATCTGGAAATAAGATTCCACTTGTGGCTCGCCATCACCCAACAATTAATATCACACAAAGAATTAACTCATTAATCTACAACTAATGAACTAACTCATCTACTAACTTATTACTCTATCCCCAGAACATTATTACCCTATCAAAGAAAATGTTCCCCAATATTTATTCCTATTTAAACCTTACCGACCGTCTGGGTCGTAATTGGTTGAAAGGGACCGCCGTAAAAACGAACAAAAAAGTGAGAAAGAAACGACGCCCTCAGAGGGCAGCGTAGAGAGCAGTGTTGTAAACTCGGCTTCGTCGCTCCATGGGTGTTCAACATTAACGGATCTCGCCTAACCAAACATTGGTCTTGATTGGTCTTTGTCCTCAATTCTGATAGGATCGCCTGAAAAATATATCTAATTGCTCTACCTTTCTCGAATTTCAAATCTGTTAAACAGAACTAGTATTGATGAACTGAATAGGTTTATAGATCGAATGATCGATAGGGCCTAAATGACAATCAAAGTATTGTTAATATCAACCAAAATTATAGTTGAAGACTAAACAGAGTTGTTAAACTAACGAACTATTTTCCTCCACAAAGCAAGAGAGAGTTTCATACCAAGAATTTAAAGGATAAAGTCCCCAAAGCGTGATGACAGATAGGCTGCCTGAGGCGTAACTTTCGAAGAAACATTTCCTTCCCAACTTCGCTAATGGTACATTTTTCACTAGGATTGTCAGGATCGTCCTCAACTCGCATCTACAAGAGTGTCTGATTGTGTACTTCCCTTTCTTATTTGGTTATATAAATCATATATAAACCAGCATATTAAGGTATGTGCATATACTTCAAAGGCTAATCGTCTTTTTGATTGCAGTTTTAAGAATTTTGTAGTTTTAAAAATATATGATTTTTAAATAGTTTTTTAATTTAATTTGATATGAGTAAATTTTAAAAACATTTTTTAAGCTGAAATCCGCTTAAGAATAAAGCCTTATTTATTTATTTAAAATTTATTTATTTATTTTTGTCTTTTTTATTCATGTACGGTATTTACATCAAACGTCGAAGGGCTAAGAGTCAGAATCCTCGGAAGATATTTTTGATTGTTGTTATCTATAGATACAGTCAACTATTCAGTGAGGGATTGTTCAGGAAAGTTCATTATATATTTTGTCTGAAGATAATTTCCATTAATCGTGAACAAAGCCCAAATATTCGATTAAGTATTCAATCTAACATTCTCTCATGTTCGCTCGATATAAGCTAAATAGTATTAGAACTTTGAGCAAACCTTCCCTTACACTGGACAAGATGCTGAAAGTAGGAATTCACTTAAACGTTTGGGTTTGTTCATTGGATGCGAAATGAGTTAAGCGTAATGAAATTTATTCATTTTAAAATTAGCAGAAGTTAAATTATCATAATTGTCCCTGGTTAACACGAATAAATATTCCATTTCCAACCAACGATTCGAATATAATGTTAAACGCCCAAAGTCACCACCATGCAAATTCCACCAGGGGAGTTAGCCGGAGGAGAGAGGGGGGGAGTTGAAGAGGGGAGGGGAGGGAGTAACACGATTAGGGGATTATCCCTGCAGAAATGCGTGAATTATTCCATCACCCGTTGTCTTGTGGGATAACAAACAAAGTGAGGGTAGCGGGGTCCCGATGGCGGGGGGGGGGGGGTGGGGGAGCGGGGGGTCCCGAGGGAAGACAGCGGAAAGGGGGACTCGTAATGGGCGGTTTTGAAATGTTGGGTGGAATATGAAAGAGGTTAAAATTATTTTACCTTTTCATTCCGGACGGTTGATTCACCAAGAGTTTAGCATCAATTTGTTCATCGTTGGAATTTTTGCCCGGGAGCACTAAGTACGGGAAGGTAATTCCCCCGGGAGGGTGGGTTATTTAAAATAGGTAAGAAATGTAAGTAGCTAAGTGGATGTATTGGTAAACCAGATCAGCACCGGTCAGTGAGACATACAAATATCAACTGACATTGGTAGCCAATTGAACCCCGGTTTGGTAGCCAATTCACTTAGTTTAAGAAATTCTATTATTTTAAGAGACTGGCGGCCGACAGCACAAGAGTGAATAACACTCATAGAATTTTGCGGCGGAAAACGGAGATTCGAACCAATGATACTGGTACCATAGTTTGAAGTCCAGTCCAGCTTCAATCAAGACTTCAAGCAGACTTCAATGGACTCAACTTACTCTCACAAAAAAAATAAACTTACTCAAAGACAAAACTTACTCTTTAAATCAAGAAGTCCTTTGGAAGATTTCAAACGTTATTGACCATTTTCTCATATTTTAGAGCAGCAAGACACCAGACGCAAAATAAATTTTCATACGTCTTATTTCATCTCAGTATTGTGCGATTAAAATAATTTAACCCCAGGCTGTCCGTATGCCCAATGTAAAAATTGACATTAGTCTTATTTTTGGGCTAGGCCAAGTTATTTGATTTAAACTATACAGGCTTCTCAAGGTTTTTTAACCTCTCAATCTCGACAGATTTTTTGATTTATGATGATCGAAAAACCTCAATTCTGTGGGTTAGACTATAAAAGATTTCAATGAAACCCCCATCAGCAGGTGCACTGTTCATGGCTATGGTCTATGGCTAGACAGGTCTTCCTGCGGGATACTTAAAAGGGAAACTGTATAAGAAAAAAAGAAGAAAAATCTCTCTACAAATCAATAAATATCAAGATTGCTGAGGAAATTTCAAAAAGACTCAAAGCAACAACAATTTATCCACTATCTGAAAATTAAATTTAGCATAATTTACCACGATAAAACTGTAACAATACGTAAAATAACCAGCGTTCTGACCCCCGGACAGATGCAGCTTTGTTTGTTCGGGCGGAAATAATTCATTATCACCTCTAGTGTTGTTCGAACAAACAATCCCAAGTCCTAAATCAACAGCGCTTTATTTATTGGCCGTAAAAAAGAGCGAAAGTCAAACAAATGAGATAGAGTAAGGGGTAGGCGGTGGCGGCGCATGCGCTGCTTGGACAATCGGTCTTTCACTGGGTACCGTGTAGCTAAGATCGATTTTTAGAATGTAGAAAAACTTAGTTATAACAGCTTTAAAACTAAATTATTTCAGGGCTAGTATATAGTTCGATACATCGATATTTGTTCATTGTTGCCAGTCTGAAAAAAGACAGAACAACAGAATTGTTGTGATTGTAACACAAATGAAACAGACAATTAGCTGGTCGTTTTTAATAGCAAGTACAAAATGAAAGCCTCTTGGGAGATATCCTTAAAGGTAATCAAGTGGTAACATTTTGGTTTTCTTAAGTAGTTGTATTGAGCGTGTTGTACTGAGCGGTAAAACGAAAATAGTTCATCACACGGGCCTAAGCTGCTTTTCGTTACTCGGTCATTTTTTGACCGAGGTAGTAAGCCGAGGATCCTTATTGAGTAAAACTTGACTTCGGACGAAGAGCATCACTTTAGACCCTAGTAATGAAAAATACTATATTAAATTATCAAACAAGAATATTATTTATTAATGTTCTTTAAGGCTTCATTAAAATCAAATGCCTTTGTATTTTCAATAATGCTTTCCTTATATCACAATAATCGTTGAAGTAAACGAAATAATATTTTCAAAACTCAGCCTGAATACAGCAAAATTATTTATTAAAGCGAAACATTAAAAGATAAAGTGTAAATATTCATTTCAAACACAATGTAAAGGGTTGAGTTCAGACAGTGGTGGTGTACCGTTAAGCTCATAAACTAATATTCCAAGAATTATTATTAAAAGAGCACAGAATATCTCTCCCTTTTCAAACTTTTATTGCGTATTTTCTCAGTTATGCTACACTTGTCATAAAAATAACATTTTATATTTCAGCCATATTCTCTTTTTTATTACGTAAACGTTAGAAAAAATATTAACTTTTATAACTTTTAAGAATGCTGATTATTAGAGTCATAAAAAAGTAAAGGTAAATTTAACTAAAAAAGTAGGGTAAAAGTAGATTATTATTAATAGAAATTCTAAACGGGAAGTTAGCAGGTATTTAAAAATATAATCGTATGTTCTTAAAAGTGTCGCGAATGACCTCATAAAGAATAGCAAATAATAAGAATAATGGTTGCACTGAAATTTACAAGAAGAGTTATGTTGCCTTTTCTCCATTAATTGGCAGAAAGTAACGAGTTTAGCTTAATTTGGATTAACTTGCACCCTTATAAGCCGCGCGTAGCCACGATCCTACGCTCCAGCCCACAAAACAAGGGGCCCTTAGACAACATTAATCGTATTATCTTTGGTAAGTTAATCCCAAGCTATTCCGTTTCTCGTTTCTTGCAGGGAATGCCCTTAAGTTCCCCCAAATTAGTCGTATTTTATCCTCTTAAGGTCGAGACATTGAGACATTGAGTATAGAAAATATACACTCAAACACATTCTTCAGCTGTGTTTGAATTTTTTTCAGCTGTACTTCACTGAAATTTAAAGTGAAGTACAGCTAGTTAATTTCGAATGTGTACTTCACATTAGTTCAAATATTTAAGAAAATAATTGTTTCGGGTACGCTTAAGCAAAGCTAATAAACTGCACTCAAAGCTATATTATCAGAAGATATTCCAGCTTAAAAGTTTTTTGTTTTGCTGTAAACTAGCCATACTCGGATTTCTCATTCAACTTACAGTACAGAGCTCTGGGTAAATTGTTATTCTGTTTTGTTTTTCTGGGTATGTTTGTGTAATATTTCACCATATCCAAATCATGATGGTATAAAATTATCACCTGATGGCTATTTTATTTAGACAATGCAACTTCGTGATTTAAAATACAAGGCTTATAGAAATTCTGTAGTGGAAAGTAACGTGGAACAAAGTACAGAACAAATATTTTGGTGATCGTTATCTATTATGCAAAAAGTATGAGATATCCCTGGAGTTTTATCCTAAAGCTTTCTCAATTTAAAATCTTGTAAACTAATAACAACCATAAGTTAGTTAATCACAGAAGGTGTAGGTATATGGTGAATGATTTTTAGGACCAAAAATAGGTATATGAAATCACTTAAGTGATTAAAAGTATTATTTGAGAAGAGAGCGCTATTGCAAATGTTTATGTTTACATCGTGATATTTGTCATTCGACACTCTGAAGATTCCGAGTATTTTTCAGGGAGGGGAAAATGACGGCTGTAAAAAATAGGCCATCAACAAAGTTGGAGGGAAATGCTCCAAGCAGCGAAGTGTCGCAGCTGACTATCCGTCATCAGCGCCGACTGGAGCGAACGCTTCCAGGAAACAACAGTTTCACTGTCAAAAATATAAATCTTAAAATATTAAACTGTTTACTATTGGGTAATAGGATTTTTATATTGAAGCGTTTCGATCCTTCTTGAGAAATTAATAAAATTTATGATGCAATCATAGAGATGATTAACTAACAGATTTTTCTGTAAAATGAGGCACTGCACCAAATCTTAAAAAAACCCTAGGAAAGCTAAAATATTTTACTATGAGTAATATGTTAAAATTTATTGTGCGGACCAAGATTTAGTGAAATAAAAATATATATGAAAGTGTATACGAAACTTCCACGAAGAAGAATTTATATTTACATAAAACCTATGCTTGCAAACCTCCTGTATCAGTTGGTCATGTTATTTGTGTTTTGGTCCATAAATTATCAACAAACAATAAGTTGAAATAGATTTATGCTGGAATGCCCTTGTAAAAAACAATGAAACTGATATTGATCACCTTCAAAGGGGGTTCGCTTTTTTAAGATACGATTATCGTTTAGAAATGTATAGGTATTTTACCTAATTTATGTAAAACGAGCAAGTTGTCGTTTATTTTTGGACCTAACCTGAATTAACGCTTACACAGATTAACGGATACCAAAAGGTTTTTTTATATGTATCGAATTACGAAAAATACACTACGTTAAATGGTACAGCCCTGTACCACAAAATACTGCAATTTACCACAAAATACTACGATTTATATTAGATAAAAAGTCAATTTATATCACTACAATCGACTGCTTACTTTTTGCTTTTGCTACTAAGAGGTGAACGGTTAAAAAACGCGTAGTTTAAACAAACTACTGTTTCTATCCCGATGGCTTAAACATCACTAGAATCCCGGATGATGGCCGTAACAGCTGATCGAAATAGACAACAAACGCCTTCTTGTCCTGGAATAAAAGGCTGGAAATAAACCGCTGGAGCTGGAGCAACAGCGAGGGCGGAGTGGAGCTGTCTTGGCCTCGTCGTCATCTCCGACTCGCATATGGTGATTTGGTGAGTCGGTCGGTAAAAACTCACCACCCATTACGGTCCCGGCCTCAGATCGTTTAAGTAAACACTGTTCGGGTAACTAACCTCTTTAGTTTTTTCTTGACCGGGGTTTTTACTGCTTCCAAATGTTTTATTAGTAGAATTCCTCGCCTAGATCTTATCGTGATGTAAGGAGGAATATATTACATATAGTCAATTATTGAAGGTAGTATTATTATCATTATTGTTATCATACAATTATCATTGCATACTATGACACTATGTATGCAAAGAATTTTTGTTGATTTATTTGGTGGACATTCGACCCTAAAATTAACGAAAATGGGGAAAAAATAAGTCAGTAAGGTAGGTCTAGCTCACTTTATCTTCTCATATTATTTTGTACATGAAATCGTGTTTTCGTCCAGTAGTGGCTAGAGTAAAAATATCGTGCAGCAAAAATAAACACATTGAAATTTAATGGCATAATTTAACAAAATATTTTAATTTGCAAAAGATAACTATACGTAAAAAAGTGTTATCATGTAAAAAAAGGTTATATTGACTTATAATCTCTTAAAAAGATTTATCCAAAAATATCTTTATCCTTGAAGTACAACTTTATTCTTAGGTAGTATTTGCTACTGTGACATGAATTATTTCAATAGCCCGTACTGTTTTTGTAGACCAGCTCAATTTTTATTTATTGTAACAGTATGTGTAATGTAAATTTTCAACTATTTTTAGTTGAAAAGTTATTGATTACAGAATATGTAATAGAATGTATAGAAGAGGATCAATAGAATGGACATTCATTGAGACTATTGGCATGGTGAGGGAACTGTGCTAACTGAAAGTACGTAAACCATATTTAATTATTAAGTTAATAGTAAACATCAGTTAACAGTAGTCAGTCAATAGTTAACAGTCATAGAGACAAACAAAAATGAAAAAAAAATTATTGAAATCTCTACACAATAACAAAGCTACGTTTCAAAACTAAAAGGAAAAAATCGTTATCAAAGTCTTGCACTCTTTCACCAACACACTCCACTCCCTCTCGCAACTTTACACTCGGGTCCTTTCACGGCGGAGAGGCGGAGGATTTCGACACCCTTTTATCCCCGGGTGTTTATTCAAGCTCGGGGCCTAATCCTCCGGTGACTGATGGGTTTGGGCCGTTCCGCCGCAGCCGGCGAGCGGATCAGCTGATCGACACGTCGCCTCGCCAGGCCGGCTGCGGCCTCCGGAGGCTGGAGGCTAGAGGCTGGCCACTCCGGCGCTGGAGCCTCGAGTGATTGATAGAGTCGTTATCCAGTGATTTGTCTTGTTAAGGATCGAGGACCCGGGCTGGGGTCAGGGATGTGGGTGGGGGTTACGATCACGGGTCTCGGGTTAAGTGGACTGTTTTAAGTGTATATAGGATGGATAGTAACTTAATCGTATTGAAATTCAGATTTTTTAATCATTTACGATATTTTTGGAGTATTCTTTTGGAAACAATGATTTAAATTTACTTAATAACTATTAAGAAGATTTTGAACATAAAACTGTTATTTACAAATTGTTATATAATAGTGAAGATGAAGATGTGAGAAATTAAGATTTATCACTCCAAAATAAAGAAATTCACCCAAAAATAGAATTTGGCACATGTACATAATTTAAAGTGTTGGGAAAGTTGTGTTAGGAAAATAAAGGAAAATTCAATTGTTGGTATGAATTTCACATTAAGATTGGATTTTACCATGTCAGGTGTTGTATCTTTTTTTACATTGGGTCCAACTTAAAAAGTTTAGTTGGTGATCTTGATTTTGGTTTGCCGGCTGAAGGTAAGAATTAACTTTACCTATCAAACACTCTTGGACACTATTCCATTTATTTTTAAATCTGGTGAAGCATCATAGGCGACTAAAGTATTGATATGGTCACAGGGAACACTTAGCACGAATTTCGATTATCGTATTTCTGAAGAGCAGCCTCGGGATCCTATGAATAATTAATTAAAAAAAAAACACCTATAGATTTCAAAAACGTATCACTATCTTAGAATGAGTAAATCAATCAAAAAGTATTTCAAACGCAATAAAAGAGTCCAGTTAACAGACAAATTTCGGATATTCAAGGAAAACCACTTTCCCTAAACAATAGCCTAATCTTCATAAGCGGAAAATATGTTTCCAAAGCAGGGGAATCCCCCTCGGGAGAAAATTACTTTCCGGGGGAAACGAATTTAAAATGCTCGCATTAAAAAAGCGACTCAATAATCCGGCGCGGGGTTTCAGATGCGAATGAAAGGGAGGACAAATTGGAGCTCTCCGCGCAGGAATTCAAGAATGTTTATTCTGAACAAGGGCCTCTAATGGCGGAGGGCACTTACCCCGGTTCTTTACGTTTTCCGACGTGACTATTTTCAGTTTCTCTCGAAATAAAATTCCCCGGCGTTAGCGTTAGCCATTAGCTCGGCGGCGTTAATTGAAGAGTGTTATTCTTGGACAAAGGTTGTGTTGTCTAGGTCCTCACCGCCGAGGGGAGGTATGATAGGGATCTGTGATGTTTACTTGTGGAAGCGTTGCGATGTAGTGGATTGAATTTTGAATGAGATCGAATGCAATCTTGTGGATGAAGCAGAATTTTGTATATAACACAAAGATCTGCTCGGTCTTCGGTAGTTTCGGTTCGGTAGGTTTTATGAGGAAAATTGGATAATATTAGCTTATAAGGGATTTATGAGAGTACCACATTTTCATCGGTAGTATCAATGAGAAATATTACTTTATTTCTTGGACTTCTGCCTATGGAAACTATGGATGCTTCTGTCTGTGCTATTATTCTTTAAACAATAATGCCTTAGAAATAAAGGATATAACATTTATGCACAAAGAAAAGCTGAAACTATTGAAACGTTGCACTTGGAACAATTCAATTTTTGTTATCTTACAGGTCGTGTTCTTTTATTTACTTTAGTATCAAACAACATTCATTGCTTATACAAAGAACTATAATATAGGAGCTTCATATAATAAAGAGTTCCCTTGAATTTCATGATGTTACATAAACATACAAAAAAAGAGAACAATTCTTTTTAACTTTGTTTATGATTAAATAAATACAAAGTTCCCGCTGTACTATCTTCAATTCTGCAATCATCCGAGAAAGTTAAAACATTTTGGAGCAACTTGTAAATTCTCTGTACAACACTACCTTATCTCAGAGTGCTCCGTTGTTTGAAAACTGCCCTAAACTAAAGAATTTTGTGTTTCAGAAGGAAAGTTTTGATAAGGTATGAAACAGAACTTTGTGCAACTACATAAGATAAAACTGGAAGCAAACAGTTGTTATTCGTTGTTTTATAGGTTTGCCGAATATAACAGCGTGTTTTATGAATGAAATAAATTCAAATCAAGTTGGTAAACTATACACTACCATAAATCCTGTAGTCCTATTTGTTATAGCTTGCTAGTTAAGAGAACGGCTGAATTCTGAATGGAAACAAATCGTCCAATTAACGTAACATTATGGTCGTCGTTGTGAGCATGGGTGTACCTGATCGAAACGGATTATAAACCCAAACATCAGTTTGAGAGAGGATGTCGTAACTTATTAAAAAATGGAGCATGTTTAATGTAACTAATTTGGCTATTCCAGATAGAAATACTTTCTCTAAATGTGAACTAATTCTCTCTAGACTTATTCAGAGACCCAGTTTCTTTAAAAAATTATACATTTCCCGAAGGAAAAGAAATCAGGTATGAATAAAATTAGTCTTACATTTAATTGTATTGATATTTAATGTGAGAGCTATATAATAATTGGACATTTAGCCTAATTTCTAATGAATTTATATTGTCAATTTACTCTTAAATGTTAAAAACCTTTAAGAAAGAACTCAAACCGGGCCCTTATATTTAGTTGTTAAGAAAAATTAAATGTGTTGTTCTTAAGTTGACGGATAGTGTTATGTATATTCAGCCCTTTGCTGTAGTTGAATAATATTCCTTTTTAAATTCGGAGACAAATTCCTTTTTAAAATCTCCGTTGTTAATTATATAAAAATTGTCAGATCAAGCGTTAAAATAAATTCAGCCGTAATCAAGCCATGACTTTGAAAGGAAAGCTCCTAGCATATTAATTTATAGATTGCATATTAAGTAAGTCAGTAAATATGGACGTGTTAAATTAAACTGTCTCTTACGGAAATTACAGAACATTATTAAACTACGAGTTTATTAATGAAAATTGCATATTTTAAGGTCATTAAATAATTTAAATCATGTTAAATCTTCTTCCTGGGTATTCCTATACGATCTACAGTATTTAAACTTTTCTGACTGTCACTCAAGTTTTCTCGAAGTAAACCAAAAATTTGTATGTTTAAAAGGCTCCTGGGCCTTATTACGTAACGAACCCGCCACTGATCAAAATTTACGGCTACTTACTCAGAGAAACATCTAATTATCAAAACTTTGTCGATAATTAATTCCGACCAACACGACTCGGCTCCCACCCAACTTCTAAATTAAAACAAATCACTTCATTTGTCGGACATTTCCTCTGAGTCCAGAACTGTTGGACCTTGTTGGTGTGTGGCCTAGAACCAGGTTAATGAATACAAATTAATGGAATTTTTTATCCCTTTGAGGAATAGATGCAAAACAAAAAAGAGATTGACAGTTGTGCTCTGTGGCCTAGCTTCCGTTACACCTTTGTAGCGCATTTATAAATGTCAGAAAATGGCTTTGGCTGAACTGAAATAAATTAGAGAACGAATTGCTGAGAAAATTTTCAAATATTTAAACATTTTAACACTGACGTCAAAATATTATTTCAAGTGATATATAAAAAAAACTAATTCCAAATACTCTCAGATTTTAATAATCACGTTACAATGCAAATAATCAAAAATTTGCACGGATTAGATTTGCCTGCATTCCTCCCAAAAACGTTTCGACATAAATTTACAGCAAAAACCCCTCCAGTACACAACTGGACTTTTTCAACCACTAAACATTCTTATCTGAGAGAGCTTTTAATGCGTTGATGAATTCATGGATAGCTAGTTGAAACAGGTTTATTTTTTAGTTGATAAGTGTAATACTCGTATTATTTGTTAATAATACGACTGGAATCTGTATTAAAAGTGTATAAATTAACTGTCAGTTGCAATGTAAAGAATCTGATCGAAATCTTTATTTAAATTTTACAGGTAGTTATAATGATTATGTTCTAAATTACATCTGAGTTCATATAAAACAGTAATATTTTATTCATTGACATCGTGTTTTAGAGCGATTCGTTGTAGGTAGGGCACAGTTGCTGTAACTTGTCGTGCACATCAACTTTGGTAATTGGTTTAAGCTAAAAAACCAGAGGATCTAATGAATCATTACAGAAACATCCACTTGGGAATTCATCGTGGTTTTGTAACTCTGAGTAACATTTCTAGATATAAAATAATCTGGGTATCGTATCCCATCCCTAAAAGCGTTGGAACATTTAGAATGTTTCTAATACAAGTAATATCAATTAAAAAACACACGTTAGTGTAAATTTAAGATCTTATTTATTTGTGTGTTTTGTCTGGAGCAGTCGGTAACCCTTAGTTTCCTTTTTGCTTTTGATGTAGTGAAATTTAAACACTTGTATTTTTTTGGAAAATAACTTATATTAAAAAAATGTAAAAACCGTTAATTATCTTATGAATATTTATTTAGCCAAGGAAAAAATTATATGGTTTATTAGGAATAACCAAGGAAAAAATGTAGATTAAATGTGATTACAACGAGAAACATTTAGATAAACGCTATTATAACATACCTACGCACCGACGAAAGTACAAGAAAAGTGTTCAACAATTAATTTTCCTAAAATAAATCTACCCACATTGAAGTCAGTTCGTTCCAAACATTTCCCTCAAAACTGAACTGATGCAAAACCACCGCCGTGGGCGTAATCAATACCCGCCCACTTTTTACACTTCAAATTACTTCGCCCGAGTTGTCCGACTAATCGGCCCGGCCCACGCGCTCGTCATACGACAGATTAATCAGCTGTTTTTTGGCGGGAGATCCTGGCTCGCCTGTCAGCTGTTTTGCTGCATAAACCAATTAGCGTGGATGTGGCCAACTCGTTAAATAATGGGTGCCCCGGGTCAGGAGATGTGGCCATTGCTTAGCCGGGCCAGTTTTGGCTTATGTATTTAAAATGGGGTGATTTGTATTAATTTGGGGATTGGGTAATCGGGACTGGTGATGAGAACGACAAATTTGATACTTAGTTTTACATGGAAATCCCAGGTTTTGAGATTGGTTGATTTAAGGTGTAGGATGATCTTGATTATTTATTCAGAATTTCATTTGGTTTTATTTTTGCCCTCGATCCTAAACTTTTATTTGAGGAATACCATTTTAGTAGGCTTTCTTGCGCAATTGATTGCAAAATTATAAAAAAATGTCCAAAAGGCTTCCTTCTATTGATAGAATTAACTTATTTCGGACTCAAAAATATGTTCTGTGAAATCCATTCAGTCAAGTAAAATTTAATTACAAACGGCCTTTGAGTTGTCATGTTCTCAAGAAAATTTAAATATATGTTTACTATTGTTACTAGGCCCAACACAGTGTATTTCAGATTGTCAATACAAACTAGTAAAGCATGTCAAGGAAAACTAGTAAATATAATTCTTACCTAGACAAACTTAGTGGTTTAAAATATGATTAGTTATAATATAAATGTGGAAAATCTATTATTTAAATGAACTTAAAATGCACTGCACTGGGGAGGGAAAATAATGAAGGAAGTTTTATATTAATATTATCTTTTGGTCGTAGCAGAATTTAAATATATTCAGATTCCAGCAAAGGAAAATATTAATCTGAACTTTTGAACTCCACGTTGATTTGGGGAAGTTTGAAAAGGCTGACATGAAGGGAGTGGAGTAAGTTTCATAACTGAACAAAGGGAAGAGAGGACTTTTACTGGTATTGCTATCTTCAACAGTTTTCTGAAAGGATGATATATTTACTTCTGCATTTATAAAAGTTTAAAAATGTTGAATTATATAAGTTCTAATCCTTTGAATAAACTATTATAATCCCAACGGAAATTACAATCCAACACTGAACTGTTCTACTAACACATAAATTAATTCATCTCAGTTAATATAAATATAAATTAATTAATATTTTTTAGCTATAGCAACTTTTTTTTAAATAGATTTATATTAGTTTTTGTATAATGTGTGGGTTGGTGATTTAGAAATTATCAACGCTAGGTAAACTAGTTTTCATTAAATCATCAACAATAACCAAAATCAAGATTTTCTGGAAATTACGACACCAGAACAAATATTTAATTATTTATATGATTTATTATATTTATTTCAAATTATGACTATTATTTCGACAATCCTGCATAGTAGGTGAAACAAACCTTGGAGACAACTCGTATGAAAAAAGAGTTATGTATGTTAATAACGACCCTCACTAGTTATTAAAAAATAAAATAGACAAAACACTTATAAACTTTAATAACTTTGAAAAAATGCATTTTTATTTTTAGCTGCTATAAAATCAGTTAAAAATAGCAACATTAGCGAAGCTTTGTTAATAATCAATACACTGGGGCAAGGTGAAGGGGTGACACGCCGGGAACCAAATTAAAACAAATCACCCAATTAGTGAAACCCAGTGGTCGTTACCCAACAGCAACAGCTCTGCCCCCCCCCCCCCCAAACTACCCCCCTCCTCAAACTCTACCCCGAAGGAGCCCAAGGCACGACCCTTCACTTTATTAATAGAATAAATCAATTTGGTCAGTGACCGTCATTCTTTGTTTGTTTTTAAGTAAAAATAATGTACTTAATTTTTATTGTTAACAAATCTGTAAATTTATCATTTTATTGTTCGTTGTTTGGTTTTACTATTGAGAACTTTTTAAAGATATATTTTTTTAGAGTTTTAATTCAAAATAGACTGTTACTGAGCACCTGCGAGTTTTTATTGAAATAAGAGCCATAAATCTGTTTTTGAGAAACAGTGTAGAGACACTTTACCGTAATTGAGGCTAATATAATGATAATAGACACTTGAAGAACCCATAAAGTTTGGATGTCTTACGCATGCTCTCATTAAAATTATATTCCCTGAATTTATATTATATCACAGTCTCAATATAATAATATATGTTTATATATTTTGTCTTTTGGGGATGTTTTGAGAAGATGAATCATAAACTGTTTTTTCTAATATTTTCTGGGGAGTTTTCCTTAACTCCAGCCCTTTGTAAATCACTACGCAATAAAATGGTTACCTTGAGCAACCCGCGTCACCTCTCTTATCGCCCTCACAATCAACATTGTTGCACAGAGCGTTTACGAACTGCCGCTATTAGACCAGGCGGTATATGTTTTGACTTGGGTAAATCATACAGTCTCCGAGATTTTTGTGTTAATGGCTTCGGAATATCATTAAAAAAGAAAATTTCACTATGCGTACAAATATAAACCTGTGCAAAATTTTTTATCGAGGGAAATATTAAAAATTAAACAAAAATATTCACGTTTTTGCCTGTTTTTTTAGCAATATCTCCAAAACTATTCACTTTAGACAAAAATAAATGACACCAAACGTTTTGTTATAAAATTTTACATTGAAAAAAGTTATTTTCAATTTAGTTCTTCCTACAAAAAGTGCATTTTTTAATCGAAAATGTAAAAACATTGTACAAAATTATCTAAAAATTTACGTTTTTCACGATCTTGTTGGGACACGACGACTCAACCAATGACCTTCAAACTTTTCACAGTAAATATTTGTATTATAAAAAATAATTACACCAAGTTTCATAAAAATCAGCCTAATATCTTCAGCATAATAGTCATCTAATAATCGTACTGCCAAAATATTGAATAATTTTCATATTCATCTAAACCGCAAAGTACGATCCGCAGATACATGAAATTTGGACCAAATATAAAGGAAAAGTAGATCTTTCAAATAAATCTTAAAATATTAAAATTGGTTCTCTAGGAGAGCCTAGGCAGGTGTTTAAATATAGTAATATTTTTGTCAGTTTCTAGCAATTTCATTAATTTCCATAATTTTCTATTAAAGTATATTTTTTAACCTGAAAAACATTTATTTCAGGCCTGAGTGGCCTTAACATCGAGTCTGACCTTCATTTGTCAAAGCTCGGCCTCCAAAAACGTAAGGGGTGCCTTTTATTAGCAGTGCTCGTACAACGCGATCGAACTGACATTCGCATGCATGAAGCTCGGCCCCCAATTACATAAATCCCTAATGCCTATCTTCCCTTCGCCAAGCTCGGTCCCCCAAATTAAACATGTTGCCCTTATTAAATAATACTCAGCCCCTATCATAGGACTTTTTTTATACGAAGATAAATTACCAAGCGAAAAGGTCCACTTCAGTTTCCTGTGGCCTTCTCTCATAACCGGAAGGTCCTTCTTGTCCACTTTTTTATATATGTATGCGGAAGTCGCTCTTTGTAAGATGAAAAGTGTTGTTTGTAAACAACAGAAATGTAAACATTGTAAATTGCGTTCTAACGTTAAAAATCTTTTAAGAGAAGAATTTTAACGACTAAAAGCTTATTTTCACAGTATGATAAAGTCGCTCCTTGTAATGAAAACTGCTATTTTGAGCTCTACGTAGACAACTACAAGAATTATAATTATTTATTTAGTAAAATACACACTATTGAAAACAAAAGTCTTCAGTGACTAAAATATCTCCCTACATAGTCTGTAGCAAGTATTCAGGGAAATAGAAATAGTCCTCATCTTAATCAAACCATTTACACTCGTCTAAAAATGGTTCACTTTGACATTTTTCAATCTTCACTGAAAAAAAAGAATAAAAGGTATAAAATACATATTAGGAAGAAAGTTTTTGTTACCAGCAAACATGACCTTTTTTTACTTACATGCCTCGCCATCTTAATATGATGATCACCGCCCCACATATCATGCATTTGCGTACAGGACACACACAATAACAGACGCGCATGCTTAGAATGTACTGTTACATCATTGATAGCCCTTTCACAATAAATCAAATAATCTTTTTTCCATAGTAAAATAAAATGTTTTGTTCAAATACTTTCTTTAAATTACATTACATGTTTCAGAATTCTGAACGTCTAATCCTTAAAATCCAGTGGGAGTCTGTTCGTGTTGGCTTAAGTAAAACCATTAAGGCTATAGAAACTAGCTTTAACTAAAAAATACTTCCTTATAAAAAAACTTCCTCTATGTGCATAAACAAACAAAATAACTAAATTTTTGTTACAGAAAATAATTAAAACGCTAAGAGTCCAGTATATTGTTCTTTCCTATTAAAATCTAAGGTATATGAACAGTACATTTTAGACTTCAGAAGAAGGAGACAAAAAGATGTGCAGCACGTTTCTCTATTGTAAAAAGGTAGTTAAGAATAAACGTTTCGAGAAGAACGTTTCGATAAAGAAGGAATTACCGAATCTAAATTCCTTGAACGAATTTTATAAAATTTGAACCAATTTCACGTGGAAAACAGTTAAAACCATTAATTTCACATAAATTGCCTGAATATCATTTACACGTTGTTTTATCACAGTGTAATTGCATTAAACAAATACAAAATATTTTAAAATGACATTTGTAAAAAAATTTGAAAAGTTCCGTATGTATTCAAAAGAAAAGAATACATTTAAATAAATCTTTATAATATAAAATAATTTTGAATATATTAGGGGTGGGGGGGGGGGTAAATTTAAGGAATCGAGCTTGAGGAATAAAAGAATAAGGGTACAATTACAGCTTTCTGCAGATTGAGAATCAAGCCAGGGATAAATGAGAATGTGTACTAATTGCCCATGAGGGACCGTGCACTGCTCACTATCAGCAAAAGTTTCAGTTCGGGGACCGAGCTTGACGAAGGGAAGGTAGAGATAAGGGATTTATGTAATTGGGGGCCGAGCTTCATGCATGCGAATGTCGGTTCGATCGCGTTGTACGAGGACTGCTAATAAAAGGCGTCCCTTGCGGTTTTGGGGGCCGAACTTTGACAAATGAAGGACAGACTCGATGTTAAGGCCACTCAGGCCTGAAATAAATGTTTTTCAGGTTAAAAAATATACTTTAATAGAAAATTATGGAAATTAATGAAATTGCTAGAAACTGCCAAAAATAATACTATATTTAAACACCTGCCTAGGCTCTCATAGAGAACCAATTTTAATATTTTAAGATTTATTTGAAAGATCTACTTTTCCTTTATATTTGGTCCAAATTTCATGTATCTGCGGATCGTACTTTGCGGTTTAGATGAATATGAAAATTATTCAATATTTTGGCAGTACGATTATTAGATGACTATTATGCTGAAGATATTAGGCTGATTTTTATGAAACTTGGTGTAATTATTTTTTATAATACAAATATTTACTGTGAAAAGTTTGAAGGTCATTGGTTGAGTCGTCGTGTCCCAACAAAATCGTGAAAAACGTAAATTTTTAGATAATTTTGTACAATGTTTTTACATTTTCGATTAAAAAATGCACTTTTTGTAGGAAGAACTAAATTGAAAATAACTTTTTTCAATGTAAAATTTTATAACAAAACGTTTGGTGTCATTTATTTTGTCTAAAGTGAATAGTTTTGGAGATATTGCTAAAAAAACAGGCAAAAACGTGAATATTTTTGTTTAATTTTTAATATTTCCCTCGATAAAAAATTTTGCACAGGTTTATATTTGTACGCATAGTGAAATTTTCTTTTTTAATGATATTCCGAAGCCATTAACACAAAAATCTCGGAGACTGTACGATTTACCCAACCATGTGCTTTTTTTAACAGATACCGCCTGGACTATATTTACCTATCTAAACGCTCGGGGCACAATGCCTAGGCGAGACCGGGAAACAAACCGCGGCAATGCACAATGGCGCGAGGCGACACCTCGCACAATGGTATTGTGCCATTAGAGCTCCATCATTGTTGTGCACAATGCATACGATGATATTGAGGTGTTTTATAATGGTCGGTCCACAAGCATTCGCTGGGAGCGTCTTGGTTGGGAATAGTTGAGATTCTGCACGAGTGCTTGTATAGTCGGGGTGGTTTGAAGTCGAGTGTGTCCATACAGGATGACACAATTATAATTTATTATGCGATTGGGATAAAAAACCTGGGTCTGAAAACGTTAACTTGTTGATTTGGCTTACAAAATTATTAACATATAGGCAGAGACAAATGACGTGACAGAGTTCGTCCGTGAGCATAACGTCAGATGGTGCTTACGGACGGTCTGCGCCAAGTAATTTGACTTACTTTTTACATTAAAATACGATAATTCCTAAGATAATTTAAGTAAATTAATATTAAAGAAGAGAATGTACTGTGGCACGAATAAATATTAAATTAAATCCCAATTCATATTTGGATGGCAGGTTTGCTCGTGTAAAATGTGTTTCGATTATTCATTCATATTACATTTGTACACCGTTTTAGAAATAATATTTTATCTGTTCATCACAAATATTTTGATGTGAATCTTACGAAAATGATAGGAATGAACGCAATAAATACAAACAATTAAACTGTGTCATGAGAAGTCAATTTTTGCCAAAGAAATTATGACATTTTGTTCTAATTAATGCCAATAAAACTTTGAAGACTTCGTATAGTCTCTTTGAAATAAATATCTATTGATAAAGACCTCGTATTTCATAACCATTATTAAAGGTCTCATTCGGTTACGAACTATTTATTCATTTCCTCTACTGGGCCTCACAAACAACACTCGACAATCAACAAAAACCCCTAAATAATTCATCAAAACACAATCCATCAAAACCCGAAAACAACACACTCTAACTAAATTAATTCGTCTCCCTACAATTGTCACAATGTGAGATACAAAACAATAGAGTAAGAATAACAAAAGCGGCTACAATAGCAAATTGGCATAATGAAACCATTGTTGTCAGTCATTACGTGAGGGGTGAGTCATTGCGGAGTTGACAGTGACGGTAAATCAATAAACTAATGAATGAATTGAGAGGTCGCTTTGATGTCTGCTGCCAGAGATAGGCTAAATGGGGGGGGGGGGGGTTGAGGGGACACGTGGGATGGTTTAGGATTGCAAAAATGGACAAACATAGTTTGGTTTTGTAATCCGTACTTTAGTTGGTTTTTGTGTTGTCATTGTTGAGGAAAATATCTACAAATGATTGGCAGAACTAATAATTTTTGATGTGTCAATATTCGCCCTGAGATTAAAAATATATGTTGATACGTTGAGTATGTAGCAACGCTTGATAGTAAACGCCACTATTATCCGAGAGAATTTGAGTCGGAAAATGTAAAACAAAAAACAACTCGTGAAAAAATGTGTCTGAGACAAACGAAGAAATTAAGTTTTATTTAATTAGAAATTCTTCCTCTTCCTGAAGTACCGATTGTTTTACCATAAACATCTTTGCAATTTTTTAATATGCGTAGGCATGTTTGCAGTATAGTGTTTAAAAATGCCATGTAAAATTTTAACAGTGTTTTTTTGTAATACTAGCTGATCAACACGGTTTTACCCGTGGACAAACAGAAAAACTTCCTTGGATTCATGATTTAATGTTAAGGTTGCCATGACAACTACATGAGCTTCCTTTTACTTTAACATTGAAATTTTGATGCATCATAAGGCGTAGCCCTGAGGGAATTTTTAAAACTCCGCTCTTAGTGGATGCCTATGCCCTGAGAGGAACATCATGCAAAGTTTCAAGGTTCTAGGTCAAGTAGTTTGGGTTGATAGGTGAGTTGGATATAGTAGAAATACAATATATATCAATATTGTATTTTGTAAAAATAGTTAACAATTTGTACTTTTATTTTTATTCTGCCCATCTGCTGATACAATGTGTTTTATTTGTTTACTATTTTATTTTATTGTAAAATTTATATTTATATAATTTGTAAATCTGTTCAATTGAGGTTGACAGAAGTTAGGACAGAACAAATAATTTGGTTGTTAAAAAATTATGGATTGAAAATTTAGTTTCAGTTTTGAATCGCATTCAAATAATACACAGATAAAAATATGAATAGAACAAATGCTATATTAATACATACTAATCCTTGCGAGATGAGTCTATTAAAACTGAATCCCCATCAGCATAACACAAGCCCGATCCCAAATTAATCACGCTAAGCTGGATAATCCAAATGAAGTTCGTCAATGGCAGCGGAATCAATATCACAAATGAGGTGATTACCCCGATAGCCGGATCTGCGAATGATATTAATATTGGACGCGGTTCACCGGTAATTTACAATTTCAATAATTTACTGCTGTCCGAGTGCTCTACCAGCCGTTCCGTTCTGCCTCACATGTGGAGTAATTACAGGCTGTGGGCTGGTGGTTAGAGCTGCAGGGTGAAAAGTTTGATAGATTGTAAGGAAAGAGGGGGGACGTTTGGTGCTAGTCTTCAGCCTTATTGGTGGGTTGAGAGAGAGCCTGTGTGGGCTTGTCCGATTCAGCTTATTTACAGATTTCAACTCAGGCCTACGTACAGGCACCTACCCATGCAGGCCTATTCCTTATCAATTGGCAGAAATTGTGTTTTCTAATAAAATTTATTCTGTGGTAAAATTCACAGCTTTTGTAAATATTAAGAGGTTAAATAAAACTCTTGCCTGTAAAGTGTTGCCAGCCTAAATACAACTTTATTTAATTCAGTCCACGCTCCATACTGCAATGTAACTCTTCACGAAACAGGACAGCTTAAGTTACCTCAGAACTTCCCGTTAGTAACGAAAAGGTTATATTCTGAGGTAATTGAATGGCTTCACTATTTAATACTCAATACCATATTACGTTTCACATCGCATAAGATAACTTCTAGCACGATAATGTAGCACACGAAGTTTTGATAGCTAAATTCAGATATAAGTTTTGACAGTTGCTGCATAGACAAAGGATCCTTAGTCTGTGGTTGCTGTGAGGAGCGACTACTTTTTCCACCCGCTTAAACGACTGACCAAAGCAATAACTTTTTTCTCTCTGTGAAATTATATTCGAACTTAAACAATTCAGTCAGTACGATTTCTTGATCACTTTGTGGAAAGAAAAAAAAACCTAAAATAGTGGACACAATCGTATTTGCATACATAATACTTAAGCAAAACCAAGAAAACGCACTAACTTCACTGATGAAATAAATCTGTTATAAATTAGTGGTTACTTTAATTAGCCAACTGACAACATAAAGAAAAAACACTTATAGTGGCTCTAGGGTAACCGGCCGGGCTGAATTCTGATTCAGTAGCCATCTGCTCAACATCGTAAAACTAGTATTAACAGACAGTTAGAATCAGTAAATTAGGGTTGTCGGGGCCGATAAATTAATTCGCTCCGAGCAGCTGCCTGCATTATTAGCAAATTAACGAATCATACACCAGATGTTTTTTTCATTGAGATGTTAAGGGAGTATTTTATTGCCAAAGTAAATTAACTACTGATGTTGAAAAACTAAATTAATTCTTATAAAAGCGTCCAATATAATTTGATGATCTCGGATTTAAAACGTAAAAACGTTTCCCTAGGAAAATCCGAGGATTGCATTGATTATGAGCCGGAAACCGTTGAAAAAAACTATTGGTTTACAGTTGTTCACACTACATTCATCACCGACACCTGCAACTTGCAGCATACTTACTGCGCATTACCACCTAAATCTTTTTTAACCTATCTGAAAGCGTTGAAAAATACTATAGGTCTTCAGTTGTTCACGTCTCATTTGCCACCCTTCCATGCAAATTTCATCGTCCTAACTGTGCATAAACATAGAGATTTTCTTAGATTTAATAAAATTATTAAAAAAATTGCAGGCCTACAGTTTTTCACGTCTCATTTTCACCCTCACCTGTAACTTGAATCGTCCTTACAGTTCATTAACACGTAGATTTTTTAAACTTTTTTTTAATCTTTTAAAAAAACACTATAGGTTTAGAGTTATTTAGGTCTTATTATTCACTTTCACCTTCAATTTTCAGCGTCCTAACTGTACATTAACACGTGAGATTTTCTATATTTTTCTAAAATCTGAAAAAAACGCTACAGGTCTACAATTTTCTTAATAATTTTTTTGTTAATCATGCTTTTTGAGACAGGTACCTCATGGAGGACGTTACCCTGAATATGAGTGAAGGATGATTGTGATGATCGTGATGATAGTGGCGCGATCTTGTAGCCTTGTTACTGACTAAGGTTGGCACGTTCCTTAGACAGGACTTATTATTAGACAGTTATTCACGTCATCACGTCTCACCTGCAACTTGCAGCGTGGCGTTCCTGCTGGCCACGGTGCCGGCGATGTTGGTGGCCACGCACCAGTAGACGCCGCTGTCCGAGTCCTTCTTGCCGTGCAGGACCCGCAGGAAGAACAGACTCCCGGCGGGCAGGATCACGCGGTGACTCTTGGCCTCGTCCACGGGGGCGCCGTCCTTGTACCACGTGACCCGCGGCTCCGGGCGGCCCTCCGCCTTGCAGTTGAGGGTGACAGGCTCGTTGCGGGGCACCACCACGTCCGACGGGTGCTCCGTGATGCGCGGCGAGCGGTACTGGCCTGCAACACACGGGGAGTGTCAGCGTTTGTCAAGATTTGTGCGGTGTTTTTTTTTACGCGACCCATATTTAAGATTAAATATACATTAGATACATTATCTGAAATGGCGACGTACCCAGGTAGGTATTTTTAGCTAAGTATGAATGGCAGATGAGTGAAGGATGATTGTGGCGCGATCTTGTAGTCCTATTTATATTAAGTGTTCAAACAATCCGCCATTGACATTTGAACAAAGATGTGCTTTCTCCATCAAATTCCTAAGCATGTTACGCAAAGTACGACTTTCGATTCCTTGTATTAAATTTTTCATGTTTTTTTACAGCTTCTGAGTATTCTGTGGGTTATTTTGAAGTCCTTACTTTTTTATGTATACCCAAAACAATAATCTAGTAGGATCAAATCCAGGTATTTTGGGGGGTATAATCCTTTTCTGTTAAAATAAAATGTGCGGGTTACGTTAAAAAACACCTTGTATAATCAGGGAGAATGAGATGAATCAGAAGAACGTGAGAAGAAAAGGGTGGAAATAAAACTGAAAAAAGTTACGTCACTAAAGTATTCGTATTAATCCAGGCTTATACGGCTTATACTAGCAAGTGGATATGGCGTCATTTGTGGTGGATTGTACGTCAGAACGTGGCATGACAAATTGTTAAACATAAAATTATATGTGCGTATTTTTTTGGAGAGATGCAATGACGCGTCTGGGAGTGACGCCACTAATATTTGTGTTACAGAAGGGGCCAATAGCTACTGGCACACTTCTGGAGGGATCGGGGAGGGATGCACTACCTCAGGAATCAACAGTGGCTCGTGTTAAACTTAGTGCTTCGAACTGAACTGATGGTTAGTACGTGTTTCTCAAAATCAACTCACTTAGTTTAGACCATCGACCACATAGTACAAATAGATGGAGCATAGGCCCGCGCGCAATGAAGCAAGAGATTGTCCTTAGTCGGTGACAAGATGGCGTAACAAATTACGTAAAAGATTAAAAATAGGGTATAAAATTAAAGGTATGAATCTCACAATCACTATGGTACCAATTATAAACTGTTTAGAGGCAGTCTTCACATCGTAAAATTCGATAACCTAGAAGCTTGTCCTGACATTTTTTAATATAAAAAAACTACTCGGTTTCAAATAACTACGAGTTATTTGAAACAGGGGCGCTGTCAGATTACGCGGTTTTAGGCGTCGCTTTGTGTTTCTATACCGAAAGAATATGGCGGCCCCTGCTTCATTTGCTGCAATGCTATCAAGAAAGGGATGCTCTGTCTATTTGTACTATGTGGTCGATGGTTTAGACTACGCCTGTGTGTAAACCTCTATTATCATGACACTAAGGGCCGCTTTCCCCAAACTTGGTTAACCTAAAATTTTGGTTTAACCTTGGGATAAACAAGTTGGAAAAACCGGCCCTAAAATGTTAGTGTTCAAATAACGCCACTGCTTCGTGCTAGAGTAAAGTAAGCTTTACAAACAGCTGTGGACTGAATGACGTTGGTCAATGTTCTACTATGGTACATTTGTCTACCCATACTGAAGTGCATTATTTTAGTGTTATGAACAGAATCCAGTTATTGCAACATTCCAAAATGTTTTAATGAACAATTATTTAAAGCTTAATAGCGTTGTTTTTGTTCTTCAAAAAATCTAAATACATTTCCACATCTCAACACATTAAAATAATGTTGCGCAGCAAAATGTTTGAGAGGTTGAGGAAATCCGAAGACTTACATGGATATTTATATTTATATATATATTTATATTTATACTTATATTTATCCAAAGTTATAGTATTGGAGCTAAACTGGATGTTCGCAAATGTCAGACTGGTCGGGAGTTGGTAGTTAGTGAGTAGTGACGCCTGGGGCCGAGGCAACAGCTGCAACAGTTGTAGGAAGACGACAGAACAACAAAGCCCAGCTGGTGGGAGCAACAACCCGGCACGTTCGCTTCTGCTGTTTGTGGGCCAAGAAACTGATGTGGAACTTGGTGATGAAAGTCAAGAAAAATGTTTTAAGATATTTTTAGATGATACGATGAGATATTTAATTTAATTGTCTTTTTATATGGTTATTTTTAATTATGTTATTTATAGAATAAAAATAAGAAAGAAATGTATTAACTCGATAACTTTGTTACATTCAGTGTATTTCCTTTTCCTGTCTACAAATAATCCTAATAAAACGAGGTTGATGTTGACTTGCGACTGATACAGCTATAACCCTATCAACTAAATTTTGTGGCTGAAGCCCATGGCGTTTCTAGGCATCCAGCCGCACTCTCTGGTAGAGGTCTAGCCGTACTGCCACATCCAAACCAGTCATCAGCTGCAGAAGATTGATCTTGGCTTTGGAATTTCTGCACAGCTACAGAGGTGGTAACGGAAGCTTCGTCCTATAATCCTATCAACTAGAGAGTGCCAGTCGCACCCTCTGACTACTTGAAGTACAAGTATAGTCAGCTTCAGAGGAGGTGACGGAAGCATCGCACTATACCTCTATCAGCCAGAGAGAGCCAGCCACACTCTCAGACTGACAGAGGTATAGCCGTGTAGCCACCAGCTGCAGAGGTGGCGGAAGCATCGCACTATACCTCTATCAGCTAGAGAGAGCCAACCACACTCTCAGACTGACAGAGGTATAGCCGTGTAGCCACCAGCTGCAGAGGTGACGGAAGCATCGCACTATACCTCTATCAGCCAGAGAGAGCCAGCCACACTCTCAGACTGACAGAGGTATAGCCGTGTAGCCACCAGCTGCAGAGGTGGCGGAAGCATCGCACTATACCTCTATCAGCTAGAGAGAGCCAACCACACTCTCAGACTGACAGAGGTATAGCCGTGTAGCCACCAGCTGCAGAGGTGGCGGAAGCATCGCACTATACCTCTATCAGCCAGAGAAAGCCAGCCACACCCTCAGACTGACAGAGGTATAGCCGTGTAGCCACCAGCTGCAGAGGTGGCGGAAGCATCGCACTATACCTCTATCAGCCAGAGAGAGCCAACCACACTCTCAGACTGACAGAGGTATAGCCGTGTAGCCACCAGCTGCAGAGGTGGCGGAAGCATCGCACTATACCTCTATCAGCTAGAGAGAGCCAACCACACTCTCAGACTGACAGAGGTATAGCCGTGTAGCCACCAGCTGCAGAGGTGGCGGAAGCATCGCACTATACCTCTATCAGCTAGAGAGAGCCAACCACACTCTCAGACTGACAGAGGTATAGCCGTGTAGCCACCAGCTGCAGAGGTGGCGGAAGCATCGCACTATACCTCTATCAGCCAGAGAAAGCCAGCCACACCCTCAGACTGACAGAGGTATAGCCGTGTAGCCACCAGCTGCAGAGGTGGCGGAAGCATCGCACTATACCTCTATCAGCCAGAGAGAGCCAACCACACTCTCAGACTGACAGAGGTATAGCCGTGTAGCCACCAGCTGCAGAGGTGGCGGAAGCATCGCACTATACCTCTATCAGCTAGAGAGAGCCAGCCACACCCTCAGACTGACAGAGGTATAGCCGTGTAGCCACCAGCTGCAGAGGTGGCGGAAGCATCGCACTATACCTCTATCAGCCAGAGAGAGCCAGCCACACTCTAAGACTGACAGAGGTATAGCCGTGTAGCCACCAGCTGCAGAGGTGGCGGAAGCATCGCACTATACCTCTATCAGCTAGAGAGAGCCAACCACACTCTCAGACTGACAGAGGTATAGCCGTGTAGCCACCAGCTGCAGAGGAGGTGGCGGAAGCATCGCACTATACCTCTATCAGCCAGAGAGAGCCAGCCACACCCTCAGACGGACAGAGGTATAGCCCTGTAGCCACCAGCTGCAGAGGTGGCGGAAGCATCGCACTATACCTCTATCAGCCAGAGAGAGCCAGCCACACTCTCAGACGGACAGAGGTATAGCCGTGTAGCCACCAGCTGCAGAGGTGGCGGAAGCATCGCACTATACCTCTATCAGCCAGAGAGAGCCAGCCACACCCTCAGACGGACAGAGGTATAGCCGTGTAGCCACCAGCTGCAGAGGTGGCGGAAGCATCGCACTATACCTCTATCAGCCAGAGAGAGCCAGCCACACTCTCAGACGGACAGAGGTATAGCCCTGTAGCCACCAGCTGCAGAGGAGGTGGCGGAAGCATCGCACTATACCTCTATCAGCCAGAGAGAGCCAGCCACACTCTCAGACGGACAGAGGTATAGCCGTGTAGCCACCAGCTGCAGAGGTGGCGGAAGCATCGCACTATACCTCTATCAGCTAGAGAGAGCCAGCCACACCCTCAGACTGACAGAGGTATAGCCGTGTAGCCACCAGCTGCAGAGGTGGCGGAAGCATCGCACTATACCTCTATCAGCCAGAGAGAGCCAGCCACACTCTAAGACTGACAGAGGTATAGCCGTGTAGCCACCAGCTGCAGAGGTGGCGGAAGCATCGCACTATACCTCTATCAGCTAGAGAGAGCCAACCACACTCTCAGACTGACAGAGGTATAGCCGTGTAGCCACCAGCTGCAGAGGAGGTGGCGGAAGCATCGCACTATACCTCTATCAGCCAGAGAGAGCCAGCCACACCCTCAGACGGACAGAGGTATAGCCCTGTAGCCACCAGCTGCAGAGGTGGCGGAAGCATCGCACTATACCTCTATCAGCCAGAGAGAGCCAGCCACACTCTCAGACGGACAGAGGTATAGCCCTGTAGCCACCAGCTGCAGAGGAGGTGGCGGAAGCATCGCACTATACCTCTATCAGCCAGAGAGAGCTAGCCACACTCTCAGACTGACAGAGGTATAACCGTGTAGCCACCAGCTGCAGAGGAGGTGGCGGAAGCATCGCACTATACCTCTATCAGCCAGAGAGAGCTAGCCACACTCTCAGACGGACAGAGGTATAGCCGTGTAGCCACCAGCTGCAGAGGAGGTGGCGGAAGCATCGCACTATACCTCTATCAGCCAGAGAGAGCCAGCCACACTCTCAGACTGACAGAGGTATAGCCCTGTAGCCACCAGCTGCAGAGGAGGTGGCGGAAGCATCGCACTATACCTCTATCAGCCAGAGAGAGCCAGCCACACTCTCAGACTGACAGAGGTATAGCCGTGTAGCCACCAGCTGCAGAGGAGGTGGCGGAAGCATCGCACTATACCTCTATCAGCCAGAGAGTGCTAGCCACACTCTCAGACTGACAGAGGTATAGCCCTGTAGCCACCAGCTGCAGAGGAGGTGGCGGAAGCATCGCACTATACCTCTATCAGCCAGAGAGAGCTAGCCACACTCTCAGACTGACAGGGGTATAACCGTGTAGCCACCAGCTGCAGATGTGTCGGAAGCATCGCACTATACCTCTATCAGCCAGAGAGAGCCAGCCACACTCTCAGACTGACAGAGGTATAGCCCTGTAGCCACCAGCTGCAGATGTGTCGGAAGCATCGCACTATACCTCTATCAGCCAGAGAGAGCCAGCCACACTCTCAGACTGACAGAGGTATAGCCGTGTGGCCACCAGCTGCAGATGTGTCGGAAGCATCGCACTATACCTCTATCAGCCAGAGAGAGCCAGCCACACCCTCAGACTGACAGAGGTATAGCCGTGTAGCCACCAGCTGCAGAGGAGGTGGCGGAAGCATCGCACTATACCTCTATCAGCCAGAGAGAGCCAGCCACACTCTCAGACTGACAGAGGTATAGCCGTGTAGCCACCAGCTGCAGATGTGTCGGAAGCATCGCACTATACCCCTATCAGCCAGAGAGCCAGCCACACTCTCAGACTGACAGAGGTATAGCCGTGTAGCCACCAGCTGCAGATGTGTCGGAAGCATCGCACTACCTCTATCAGCCAGAGAGAGCCAGCCACACTCTCAGACTGACAGAGGTATAGCCGTGTAGCCACCAGCTGCAGATGTGTCGGAAGAATCGCACTATACCTCTATCAGCCAGAGAGAGCCAGCCACACTCTCAGACGGACAGAGGTATAGCCGTGTAGCCACCAGCTGCAGATGTGTCGGAAGCATCGCACTATACCTCTATCAGCCAGAGAGAGCCAGCCACACTCTCAGACTGTCAGAGGTATAGCCGTGTAGCCACCAGCTGCAGAGGTGGCGGAAGCATCGCAGTATACCTCTATCAGCCAGAGAGAGCCAGCCACACCCTCAGACTGACAGAGGTATAGCCGTGTAGCCACCAGCTGCAGATGTGTCGGAAGCATCGCACTATACCTCTATCAGCCAGAGAGAGCCAGCCACACCCTCAGACTGACAGAGGTATAGCCGTGTAGCCACCAGCTGCAGATGTGTCGGAAGCATCGCACTATACCTCTATCAGCCAGAGAGAGCCAGCCACACCCTCAGACTGACAGAGGTATAGCCGTGTAGCCACCAGCTGCAGAGGTGGCGGAAGCATCGCAGTATACCTCTATCAGCCAGAGAGAGCCAGCCACATTCTCAGACTGTCAGAGGTATAGCCGTGTAGCCACCAGCTGTAGATGTGTCGGAAGCATCGCACTATACCTCTATCAGCTAGGGAGAGCCAGCCACACTCTCAGACGGACAGAGGTATAGCCGTGTAGCCACCAGCTGCAGATGTGTCGGAAGCATCGCACTATACCTCTATCAGCTAGGGAGAGCCAGCCACACTCTCAGACTGACAGAGGTATAGCCGTGTAGCCACCAGCTGCAGATGTGTCGGAAGCATCGCACTATACCTCTATCAGCCAGAGAGAGCTAGCCACACTCTCAGACTGACAGAGGTATAGCCGTGTAGCCACCAGCTGCAGATGTGTCGGAAGCATCGCACTATACCTCTATCAGCCAGAGAGAGCCAGCCACACTCTCAGACGGACAGAGGTATAGCCGTGTAGCCACCAGCTGCAGAGGAGGTGGCGGAAGCATCGCACTATACCTCTATCAGCCAGAGAGAGCCAGCCACACTCTCAGACGGACAGAGGTATAGCCGTGTAGCCACCAGCTGCAGATGTGTCGGAAGCATCGCACTATACCTCTATCAGCCAGAGAGAGCCAGCCGCACTCTCAGACTGACAGAGGTATAGCCGTGTAGCCACCAGCTGCAGAGGTGGCGGAAGCATCGCACTATACCTCTATCAGCCAGAGAGAGCCAGCCACACTCTCAGACTGACAGAGGTATAGCCGTGTAGCCACCAGCTGCAGAGGAGGTGGCGGAAGCATCGCACTATACCTCTATCAGCCAGAGAGAGCCAGCCACACCCTCAGACTGACAGAGGTATAGCCCTGTAGCCACCAGCTGCAGAGGAGGTGGCGGAAGCAGCGTCGCTATCGCCACTAAGTGCAAACTCTGCTCGCCCATAACCCGGCCCATTATCAGGCCCAGACGGGGCCGCCGCGCCGCCCACGTGGAGTGAGCCGTCAGCGAGCGCGGGTCTGGGTCCCGGGCGTCCCAGGGGGTGTATAATTCCATCTGTTTGACACCAAAAAGAGGAATTGAAATGGGATTGATGGGAAGATGTCTTCTTGTGCGAAATGAACGTTAATAATATTCATATGTGTTGTTTTTTGCCTCTGATTTTGCGACTGCCGATCATTGACAGGGAATAAGGTATTATTAACCTCTAGCGTTAATAATAATAATAATGACGAATTGTTGACTGAAAGAAAATTGAAAGAAAATTTGAAAAATCAGATGTAATTAGAGACTGTGTTTGCCACTCTGAGGACTATTTGAAGCATGGAAAGAGGAGGAATGAATGTTAACTTACCTTGAGCATTTATACCGCATACAACGGTATTACTTTATTAAAAGGACAAAGCTTAAACTTAATACAGCACAGAACAATATATTAAAATCTGAATAAACACTATATAACATATTTAATTACTGTTAATTTCCATGTGGAAATTCAAATAATCTTAAAACATTAGTTTTGAGTTAATTTAGATTTAAAAATAATTTCTCGATACGAGACGATTGACCTTGACTTTGCAACTATTTTAATAGCCATTTTAATTCGTAAAATATAAGCGACGTTCTTTCCACAGTCACCAAAACATCAATCATAGTTTGTTTTATGGATTTCAGTGTCTCTCAGGGCTACACACTCGGCCCACTTTCATTATTTACCGCCCGTCAACGTCACCACCCACATTCTAATCAGCCTAGTTAATAACTGGCATAAACTACTGTCACCGTGGTGGCCTTCAAGGACAGGCATTGATTGTTATATTACGCCATCGTCCCATGTTGTGTTTGTTTTGCCGACCCACGCGGCGGCGAACGGCGGCGAATGACGGCGAAAGACGGCGAACGACCCGGTGGTCCGCGGCGAACGGCAATAATCCCCAGTTATTGCTCGAGTGATTTACCGTGTTTTGAGACGTCGAAACGTGCCGCTGTCAAAACGTCCGACTCTAATGATTCTGATTTGTTCGGAACGAACTTATTGTTCGTAATTGTAACGAATATAGTTTTATGTTCGTCTGATTGGCTTTTATGCGGAACGAATATGTTTGGTTATTCGTTATGAATTGTTATGTGTGGGTGGTTTTCTGTTGTGTTCTTTGATTTACTTAATGGCTTATCAGTCATTTAAACAGAGCAGATCGTCTGCAAGAATAATTTTAAATTATGCCCACAAAACGAAGGTTAGCCTACCAGGGTTCCAAAGACCCACGCCCACGCACCAACCTCTAAGCTGATCTCTGTACATCACAAAAAACATTTACCTACCAAAATGAGCTTTAACCACTCTATAAATACAAACAATATCTTATTTTTTTTTTTTTGTATAAACTTACTTGCTTTAACAGTTTTTATAAGAATTCCAAACGCTCACAGTATTTAAGATCTAATCACTAATTGTTAAGGTACTTAAAGAAAAAACATATTCTAAGAACATGATCACTGTGATCAATTTCAACTATTCATTTTATGAATAAAGGGTATTAACAGTTATAAATCTTTTAAAAAGATCGATACGTTTCAAATAAACAATCAACATAAGCGATCTGAATAATTTTATAACTTGCGAAAGTGACAATCCTGTCTAGGGGGAAAGAGACATCTGCAAATTGATATCTGATTCTAACAATAACAAGTCGTAAAATAAAATCTGTTTTGAAACAACTCGATCGAATTAGGATCAAAAAGCAGTCGATCAGTTCCGCAGCTCAGCTGGATCATGTCCCGATGAGCGCTCTGTAGTTTATCAGCTGATTTATCGCCTACTCGAATTATCAGCTGAGACACAACTTCCGGCAACAACTCGCCTCTCAGCGGCCGCTGTTGATTTAGAGCGGATACTTTTATCTCGACATGAATCTAACTAATACAGTGTATGTCAATTGATTGTTGATTGTTACATGACGAATTTTATCACAGTCGTCTCTAATAATCATGCCGTTGCCTTAAAACTAACTGGCAACGCTGCTCTTAAAGGTTTTTTTTTATTTTATGATTGTATTTAATACCAAGAACAATTTATGTTTAGAACCAATAACTTTATCGGAGGATACTTATATACTAATTTAAAACTGCATGAAGTTGATGATTAAAAAATATATATAGCCTAGTGATGCCAAATCATGTGTGTTGACCTGACTAAGTTGTTATAGATCAAGTTAAAGTGATTTAAAATTTTTTTCCAACTGTGTAAAATGTAAACCTTTCGATGAAGGTTATCGCTTTTAAAGGCCGTTGTATTGATTTTAGATTTAAAATTATTTATTATAATCACCTTTAGAAAATTATTTTTATAGATAATATTTAATTTTCCCAATAAAATTATTAATCACACCTTCCCAACAGGTTATCTTCGAATATTGGAATGGACTAGAGGAATGTTGATTCTGTATTATGTCATAGCTTTAACTTACAAAATGTTTGTAAAAATACGTTAGGATGGGCATTTTTAACACACAGAGCAATTATTGACATGTAGTTCCATCTTTGATTTTTTTATTTCACAAGAGAGCTATATACTTCCAAACTCTTGTCCTTTTCATCGACTTCACAGTTACATTTGTTTGTCCATATGGAATCCGATTCATGATAAACAATCGTCAAGTAGAAATAAAATTCTATAAAATCAAATTCGTCTTCTTATTGACATTTACCTGCAATTTATTAAAATCGCACCACAGCTATCTGTATAGAGAATTTTTTTAATTTTCAAAATTAAAAGACCATTGTACATTTTTAACCCAAAGATGACTGACATTTTTTATGAATTTTATTCAAACCAATGTCGACGGAAAATTTTTAACTGAAGCATATAATTGATAAATTAATTAATTACGTTGTAAATTTGCAAAGAACTGCCTAAAAGAAGACCAAACAATGGGCTGCAGCCTGGAGGGAGGGGGGGAGGGGGGAAGGGTATGATAAATGATAATTCTCACTCGACGATAAATAATGGAGCTGACAGCAACGCCATGAGAAGAGATTAGCACTACTGTGTGCTTCCTGCACGGTTGGGCGCTGATACATGAACTGAAATATCAGTATCGTATTGAACTAACACCATGATAAAACAACAATCGTCAACAAGTTTCATTTATTTAGTTTAACGATTTACTTTCTAGTTAAACAAAAATATGACTTAAAATTTCTCTTAAAATAAAAAAAATAACTGTTTGAGTTCGGCTTTTTTAGATACGGATTATGTTGTTGTTGCCAACTCTCTGTGAAAATCTAAATTTGATGATATCATTTACCAATATCATATACAGATAAAATAAATAGGACTTAATTGAATATGAATAGATTAATGTTTGATGTTTGATATAAGAAAGAAAGGTTATCTGGTTCCAAAAAAGGGATATCTGGTACAACATCATTAGCTTGTTGAAAGCCAGGAGTTTTGGCTCTTAGAAATAGTTTACAGGTTGGTATCCAGTGGATCTTAACCTTATGAAACCATATACCAATTCTCATTCATGTTCATATTCAAATTTCACTAAGTTTCCTCAGAATTAATCTCTATCTCAGCTAGTTTTAAGTAGCTGTACTGTTAAGGTGGTATCACATTTTTACAGACATTTATATCAACTGTTAAACACAATGTGTCACCTAAATCTCAGCGAATTAATTTCCACAAACTTGTCACCATTCGAAATTGTTAGCATTCGGAAACTAATTTATTCTCTTAAATCCTTTCGACGACACAAAGTATCCTCTTTCATAATTTATTCTCGGTGTTGAGGAGTCAGTTTCATCGAAAGGGACGTCTCCTCTATAAATCCTAGGCTGGTGAATTAATTATCCACAGCTCAACAAGCCAGAATAAATCAGATGTTTCGGTCTGACCGTCTATCCGTCTGTCTGTGGGCCTGGGTTGTGTCTGCTATCACTCCATAATTAATCCGAAAGAGGTTTAAAAATGTTGATATTTGTCTGGCTGCTTTGACGATAGCGGATTTTTTAATATTATTAACGACGGATAAAAAATCGGTTGAAGTTGTTGTTGTGGTTAGAAAGAGGTATGTCTGGTGGAAAATTTGCTCTCGTATTTCACAATAATAATACCGAATAATATTTAATTCATAATGAAACCTCATAAGCCCGGAGGCACTTCAACAACATAATAGTTATCTCTGTTTATCTTAGAAACAATTGAAAAAGTGAAACCATTTAGAGCCTAAGGAGAAAGGTTAACACTTTATAATGTTTGTACACATTGAAAAAGGGAGCTGTGATATTGATAGTACCTCTAAGTCACAGAAAAATGCCACGGAGGGAGAGGAATGACATACATGTGATCAGGATACCTTGTTATCGAAGAAATGTGTTAAGTTTAGTAAACAATGGTTTTATTGTAGTAATGTAGGGCGCACTAGAGGGGAGGGGGGTACTGTTGTGGTTTTTTTTGTAGTATTGTAGTTAAATTTCAATGAGGTTTTAACATTACGAATATTTTTTCAAGCCATCTTACGTAAAAAAGGTGACTTTGCCTCTACAGCATTTAACATTAACACTTTTGAAATAACGGGGGAAAATTGTAGACAAAAGTGAATTAATTAATACTGCAGGCATCTTCTAAAGCAGATAAATTAATATCCCTAACAAGAAGAGTCAACAAAGAGAGATGATATAGAGAGGGGAATTTCAATGAGGGAAAGAATAACAACTACATTATCATCCACTACCTTCAGAGCTCATCTTTCAAAAAACCAACGTAATTTGGAAGTAAACGAGAATTTCTCATCAGGCTATGACGTCACGGTAGATAACTTCTTTCTCCCACAGAGCTTTATTGCTTCTGATAACTGGATCTCTTAACATTATCTTTTGCCTGGAAAAAGTGACAACTGTATTTTTCTTTCTTTTAATACGAAGTTCCATTCAATGCCTTGAACTTACTATTAAACAATGAATTTTTGTAGTACTTTTATTTACTATTTTTGTGGACTTACCATTTACTTTTTATGTATTCATTCATTTCTAACTTCACGGTTGTCCATAAAATATGTACAAGATTACTATAATTATTTTTAACAGAAAATTTGGACATGCATCTTTTCTTACTCACAGGTAGCGATTTTATCGTGTAGTTGTAAGGTACAGGGTAAATTAAAATGTACCTTAATATGTCTTGGAAATACGGGTTTACTAGTAAAGGCAATTTATAGAAGTGATATGAATATGAGCTCAATGACATTATGACAGCTTGACCTGTCACTGGCTGTAGGAGCTCTGTTCGATTAGTTCAGTCTACATCGACTTATGATCTGACGTATTTACATACGGTTAGTTTACATAGCAATGGAGTAATTTCAGTTTATGGAATAATGTTTCAAGTTCTCAACTTTGTGAACTGATATATTTTTTGTTTTTATTGGTCAATATAGCAATTAATAAGGTCAGAAAAACACAAAATGTTTTGAATTTTCATGGATATCAGTCTGAAAATAAAAATCATTATTTCATTGTTTACTTTTTACAATCATTAACAAAACGAATGTCATTGATTTACCCGACGCTAAAAAATCTTTTCAAACTCACCCAATGTGACTCTAGAGCGATAGATAACCAACAACAGTCTTCCGTAAATCAAATTAATGGTATTCATAATCCGACCGGGAGCAATTCATCAATTTAAATCTGAGAGGAGCTACAGCGATGCATCATCCGAGGCAAGTATCGGCTCTGCTTAAGCCTTTAATGCAGGGATCGCTCATCGACTGGGACAGAGCCCGCCTCGGAAATACGTAATCTTATTTTATCTCGGGACGTTTTCATTGTTGCTATTAGTAAATTTGGATTACTTGTACTTTATGCCGTATATTTTAGGGTAATTAATTGATGATATTAAATATCTTTGAAGAGAAAGATGACTTGCATCTTAGTATTTCGTAAAAGGAAAAATCGTATAGAGGTTACAATATTATAACAAATATGTGTTAGAAATATAGTTAATATTTTTAACTAAAATTATAAGCTAAAAAATAAAAAGGGTAAGGAGATCACCAATCTAATCAAATGTTGTAAGTTCAATAATTAAAATATTTATGTTTCATTCCACTGTCCTATGATTGTGCATAACATTATGAAATCATAAATCGTTAACATAAAATATTGATCAAAATTGATTATATTTATTGCGAGAAAATTCCTAAAAATCGAAATGGGAAAAAACAGAAAGAAACAACTTGAAATAATTTTTGTCTTCTGATGTTAATAATACTTCATGAGAATTGCCAGCCGTTTCATAAACACCAAGAACTCAATTCACCCTAAATTGTCTAAAAAGCATATTAAAAATTCTCTGTTTAAAAGCTGTGTATACATTTTAAAAAATATCATTGTGCATATACCTAAGTAGACTGAAAACAAATCCTCAAGTTCGTAAACTTATCTACGCATCTCTAAGAAACACGTGACTTATTAAAACCTAAAAAACACAATTTATTCTAATTTTAAAGAATGAAATAAAAATATTCATTGCTTATCATTAAACAAATAAACTAACAAACATATTAAACTTGGTGTCTGAACCATCAGCGGGGGGGGGGGAGTTATTGTGCGGTATTGTTGTAGTTGCGGCTAGCTGGAGAATGGAGACTGGAGTCAGCTGTTCTATTCTCAGCTGGAATCCTATTGTTGTTTCCAGGTCACAAGTTCCTCCGCATTCTGGCCATAGCTAGTGTGGAAAATGCAGTTCATCTTCTTTTGCCGGCATAAAACTGACTGTTTTAATAAGAGTTCTAATTTAAAAGATCAAAGGGAAACAGATTTACAATGGGTTAGTGTTTTTACAAATAATAGTTACTACCAAAATCATTAACCATCTATATACCAAAGAATTAAACTCTGTTTGTCTAATAAAACAATGCGCAAAAATATTGCATAAAGTCAGCTGATGCAATAGTTGACATAACCATTATATCAAATTAACTTATTTACGAAAAATCAAGAAAAAACTAATTAAAAAATATACAAAGCGTTGTGTATATTTTAAAGCAGGCTGAATTATTTTGTTTGATTGGAAACTTCAATTTTGTCCAAAAAAATCATGTAAGAACTGTGAATTCGATATTACTTCGCACACAGAACGACTTTTTTTGTCAAATTAAGAACTGTTACGAAACTTTGTTACAAACAATTAGAATCTGTTATTGGAACCCTAAATGAGAGGAGGGTACACAGATCAGTTGTGTGATCTGGTCGGCCAAAGTACAAACATTATTTTATCTTCTTCAATGTCCAATATTTCCCCTTTAAAAAAATGGAAATGCCGTCGTGCCCTTGTGCGCAAGCTGATAAATGTCTTAATTTGTGGTTGCTCTATCCAACTACGGCCTGCCCTTTCCTACCTACGCAATATATTTAAATTTAATCTACCAACTGCCCACCGAGCCTGTCTGCTTTCCCGGTTTGTGCAATGCTTTCCAAGCTGAGTCAGCAAATCAATGCTAAAGAGTAAAAGGATTAAAAGCCCCGTTATACACTGGATTTAGGTTCGTGGATATTATAGTGGTCACTTACTCCACAAGGATGTTATATAAGTTTTTAGTTAAAGTAGTATTTTTACTCGACTTAATAAATGTTATGATTGTAAGAGAAAAGTAAATCATACTGAAGGGTTCTCAAATTTGCCTAAAGACAAAATCACCTTATCTGCTATATATAATTCACATACCCACTACATCTTAAGCATAGCAGTTTTGAGAAAGTTAGGTTAACATGTACCATAGCTTTAAACTAGAAACTTATTTAGCGTTACCGTACTCTAAATTAGTCTATAATTCCACCATGATACAGTTTGGCTTTTCAGATAAAAACTACTTTAAACTAAAAAATTAAAAATACTATTTTGGAGAGGCAAAGCAAATTTATGCTGAGGCTGTAAAATTCTATAAGCGAAATATACAAACCTGAGTTTCAATATTAATTCAAAGAAAACAACCACGCAACTCTCTCAGAGATTCTTCCTACCGCTAAGTTATCGAGTAAATTGAATGAATCCGTTTGCCGCTCTGGGAAGGCTGAATGGCGCGGATGATGAATATTTGATTATGGTAACTCGCGTGAGCGACCGCGTTCGATCTCGGGGCTCCGGATAACCGGGGGAAACACACGAATGTCAACACAAGGGGGAAATTTGTGGAGAGTTAGGAGTCAGGATATGTGGGATCTAGGGAGCGAAGTTGTTGCTTTAAAAGGATTAAAATTGCTCTAAAAAACATTTAGGACACACGAAAAAATCGATTTTGAGTTCCAGTAGGCTTATTTTGGTCAAATTAAGTTCACTAATTCTATCTTAAGGAAATATAATAATATTGCTAAGATATAGTTTTCATAGAAGTAATAAAAAGGTCAATAAATATCGTAATGAATAGATTCAGTTATATCAAGGTTTCCTTTGTCCTCTAGCTATAACAAAGTAAAGATTAACAATTAATTTTTATAGCCAAAGACTTACTGGGGAAAAGATATTTACCAAGAAAAATCAATATAGGCTACCTTTATTAAATCTGAATGGAATTTCTGACTTCAAGCTATTAACAAAATATAGCATTAATAGGGGTGTTATTACTAAACAGTAATATTTTTTGTAGCGTTTGGTTGATAAATTGATGTTCACCTCTCAACAAATTTCTCTAACCTTAGAGAAAGGTTTTCATTTGCTTATAATTTTCTTGATATTATGTGACCTTACATCCAATATTTTATTCCTAAATAATGCCTTTACCGTTCAAAAAGCATGAAGAAAATTTTGTTTATAAATCTAACAGATACCTACAGCCAACAAAATCCGAAAAAAAGCACTCCCAAGCTGTTCAAAGGTGAATAAATATACATATAAAGAGAGCAATAAAAGCATTGAAACACACATGAATTGCAAATGCTGTAGGCTCCATGGTCAGCATTAGGTTGGGGGAATAAAGAGGTCCTTGGTCCACATGCGGTATGTAAATGGTACAGAATGTATGCTAATGCTGTTCGCCGCTGATAGCAGCCTCTACTCTCGCTGCTAGCAGTCATTAACTCTCAGTCAGTATATTACCGGACACTGGGAAACTTGGGTGGGCGAAGGTAGGTGTGTTTTAAGAATTTATATAAGTTTTTTTTGTATTGTTTTACCAACGAAAGTTTGTATTAACCTCTCCACTCATAAGTAATAATACATGTAGAGTATAATTGTTATAGACTATAGACTATTATTAAAGCCGTGAAAAAGCTGAAATTTGGGTACGATTTCAGAATAAGCGATCATAATATAATTAAGAAGATCACCAAAAACAAAATGCATGAACGTTTTTCTCGATACGACATCCCTTCGTTTTCAAGTATTTTATTTCCTACAAATAACTTTGATTTGTTTAAACGTCAAATGATTTTATTGTGTTTTGTTTTGTTTGAAAACATTGATCAGTAGAAATAAATAGTAAATGTTATCTGTTGAAAATATTTAAATATTTTTTGAAAACGTGATGAAAAGTGCAAATTTAAAACGTTTCTCCTTTTGCAAGTATTTTGTTTTATGAAAATACATAAATACTAGTGGCTTGTAGGGGCAAAAGCCCCTATAAATAAAATACAAATGCTTAATAAAATATATATTTAATGTTTCCTTCACACTCACAACTCGGTAACTGTTTGGCGGAATTAAATGTGTAAAGTGAAATGTTAATTATACTTTGACATTTGCTAGTGCGTATCAGAATTTTAAGAAAGGGCGTTAGCCTACTTCAGTAGTAAACGGCTAAATTTTTGAAACAATGGCGCTATGGATGTCGTTCTCAAAACAACTCAGTTCACATAGTTTACAATTATTAAAAATATGGACATGGTTTAAAACAATTCTTAAGGTTAACCACAGACTGTGAAACTTAATTTATTTGCCAAAGAAAGTCGTGACATTTAACTAAAAAATGTAAACAAATGTCTATAGCCTCCACCTAGTTCAAAAGAATATTATATCGGACAGTTAAAGGGTACTTGTTATGGAATTCTCCGTTTGAGGCTACATTGTACACACTAAGCAAATAAATAAATAAATAAGGATTAAATCCGAAAATGGCCTCCCGTTAACGACTCCACACTCCACCTCTGGTACCCTGCGTTCAACACTTTTTTTATGGTTGCCCGTGAATAAATACTGCTTTGTCTTGGTAGATTCAAGATTGAATATACTGTTGATTGGCCAAATTTAAAGGTGAACCTTTTTGGTGGAATCAAATTTAAAGCTGATGTTACACTCAGCTGATCTACACTGTTAGACGTTTTTAGATTACAATGATTTTAAATGGCAGATATTTAACGTAATATCTTATTTCTTGATAAAATTAAAGACATTTTTGTATTTTTCCTCAGTCCCTGGCACCAATACCTTCTATTTGAGCCCTTTCCCATTATCTTGCAAGTGCAAGGCCTGTGACTTGCCAAATGCCCATAATTTCGGCGCAAAAAATTCGCTTACATAATATATTTATATCGATCATTTGGCATTAAATCGGCATCGTTATAACGTAAAAGAAACACATAACTCTTTATAATTTTATATTGTAAATATATACTCAAACGCGTAATTATAAAGTCTGAAATCTTAAAATTAAAATATTTATTTGTTATAGTAGGCCTACATTGAACATAGTTAGCTGCCTTTTGAAAAAACCCCATAGTCAACATCTATCATATGGCTTTGAATCAAGCATCAGCACCACATGTTTGAATGTCAATAAAACAGACGTTTTTAGATCCCAATGCTTTTTAAATGGCAGATATTTTACGTTATTTCTCGTTTTCTGGTGAATTTCAAGCAATTTCAGTATTTTTCCCGCCATCTCGGAATAGAGACCTTTAATTTGAGCCCTCTCCCATCTTTCTACGACTTACCAGACGTTCACAATTTTGACGCAAAGAATCGCCTTACGAAATTAAATATATGATACAACTCTGTGGCACAGCTGTTTTAATTTCAAAAGATGTAAACAAATTAAACCCCATGTTGTTTTAATGGGAAAAGTTTTATTCTGTTGCGAATTTATGGTAAAAAAATAAGAAAAATGAATAGTTTTCCCTCAAAATTCACGTCAAGACATTTAAAATAAGACCCCTCCCATCCTTCTACGGCCATCCAGTCACTCACAATTTCTTTACAAAAATTTGACTTACGGAATTATATATATAGAAGATAGTTGTTTAACTATCACACGATTTTGTTGTGTTTTATTTTTGAAAACATAAATAAGTAGATATACAGTAAAAACCTGTTTATTGTTATCGGCTGTATTTATTCCTCCAAACCGATGCAGTTTGATTAAGCACGCGTAATCCTATTCAACAATTCTAATTGTAATTAAACCCTTTCTTATCTCAGTAATAAAGAAAAATGCGCCAGATTAATAAATAAATACTCAATGCTCCAAGCAGTGTTAATAAGAGCAATTTCAAACAAAACTGCTGATGCCACTAGTCATATCGCAAATGTGTTAACGTAACCAACATTACAAGACACAAATCCATCAATCACCCATTTAGCTGAAATCTGAGCTTCAAAGGGAACCTAAATACCCGATGTAAAAAGCGAGCAGAATCCTTTGAAGCTGCAGACCGTGGTTCCGCTCTAATCGGCCCTCAGATGGACTGACAGATTTAGCGGTGCTTTTTGCCGGGTCGGAAAGATTTATTTTTGGATCAGGGTCAATTCTTCCGTTTGTTGTCAAATGCACCTCTCTTTAACATCCAGCTATTTTCATTTCTGCTTATGACTGGTGTTAAAAAAATACATTACTTCATATTACACTGAAACATCTGTTTTCTATGCCTTACTCTTGGCTGGAAAGCTACTCTTTGCCGATAACTGCACGGTATATTTACCGTGTACTAGGTAATGGAAATAACGGAAGTGAACAATCAAAACAATCGGCTGATTTCAGCAAACCGACGTTTAATTCATGTTTATTAGTTAATTCAGAGGAATGCAGTGGTATAGTACTGATAGCAGTAGCAAATTTTTGTTCATTATAGGTTATGTTTTAAGAATTGATAAACGTAATGGTTTATGTTGAATACGGTATGATTAAACATTTTTATTTCTGAGCAGTATAATGTAAAGGATTGTACGCCACATGCCCGCTAAGTTTTACCGTACTTAGATTAAAATTCCGCACTGCACGGCCCGCTTGTCCGGTAAAACAGTACTTACCGGTCTAGTAACGTAATATACTATATTTTCGATTTGTTCTTTCTATAATTCCAATATTATGTATATAAAAACTATGGGACACGCGCTTCTCTCAAGCTGTTAGGTAAGCAAACAATTGTAAATGAAACACCAAATTATCAGGTGTTTAATTTTCAAGTTTTTAGCCATTTCTTTACATTTATTTGTGCCTTATAGATTTAATCAAAAACTAACATTTTTTCCTAGAATTTTCTCAATGAGACGTTAGTCGGACTTGGGGTTTATATATAGTTCCGAGTAATTTGCGGTTTATGTATATATATATATATATGTATGTTACGAACTCGTCCGAGGGATTACCAGTTTACATGTCTGTACCAAATTTCATTAAGATCGGACCATTTTTGAGGACTAATTTATTTGAACGGAATACTTATAAAACATTATTAAAGGAACTACGTAAAAAATTAAAACATTTTTAGCAATGTGTACTAATCTTAGTGGAATATTCTTCCTGTAGCTTTACATTGCTTAATAAATACTATAAGGGACAACTGTATGATAGTTCTTGCCTACAATAAAACGTTTACAAACAACAATAACATATGCAAGTAATCTACGTAGATAAAACAACTCATTGTAATTTTTCGTCGTAGTACAATTAGTACATAAAGCCAGGATAGTAAAGTTTACTATACAATACTTCAGAGGTGTGGATTTTCGGAGTTTAACTTTAATACTTGTTTAAACTTCTGGAATCGAATGATATTGTCAAATGTAACAAATAGAACGACAGGTGGCCAGTCCGTAGCGTGGGCCTAGATGGAGGCTATCCAGTAAAAACCTTTATAATCTTTCCAGCAACTCCCACTTGCCAACTGGTTATCACTCAGCTCGGGGCTAGGTCTAATTTACAGGCTGCGCTTTCAGAGTTATCTCCGATCCTGCCGACCAGTTTATAGATCCAGTCAAATGGCGTGGCCTGGTCGTCCGTAAGCTTAAAGCTAAAATTGACATTAGTCTTATGGACGGACTTAGTCACGCCATTCGACTCAGACTGTATTTAAGAATTATCTAGCGCATGTTGTTTTTCTTCTTGGAGGTTGAGTTCCTTTGATTTATACAAAAAACAATATGATACCTTTTTAGATTCAATGTTGTAAGTAATTAGTAACCATTAGTCTATTGAGTATGAATATCATTGCTATTTACCAACGAATTTCGACTTAAACAGTGACAATACTGGGGGATGGGGGGTGTGGAAGAGATCCTTTGGTAAAACGTCATTGGCTTTGTTAATAAAAGTGCATGTGTTAGTAACATAAAATAATAGCTTTGACGTAAGTAACGATTATAGATATTTCTTCTTTAATTAGCTATTTAGAAGGTTCATAAACCTACACTAAAATCCAAACGAAACAGAAACTGCTAAAGAGGTAACGTACAATCCAAAACATTTAATCCATAAAATTGATTAGCAGCGGACATTAAAGTTAGCGGCAATGGTACTGGATCCTTATCAACGAGGGGGAGATGAATGAGCTTGAAGGCGTCTAGAGATCAGCTGATAAGAAGAACGTCTCGGCAGCGTAGGGGTCGAGTAAAGGCCCTTATAGACGGGGACAGTAAAACGGTCAGAAGACCGGACAGTAGAGGCTGGTTCACAGTTGTTCCTTATGCTGATCATATGGGTTGACTCTGCCGCTATCTACCAGCAATCACTGAAACCTCCTCTACTATCTTTACCATAAAGAACGAATGCATTTGGAGCAGTGATTTGAAAAATTCATTATCTAAATTTATTTTAAAACTTACTATAATAGTGAATTACTATTTAACCGGTTGTATATTAATTATATATTAATATATTAATGTTTTTGTGCAATTTATGAATATTGTAGCCACCCTTTTGCATAATAACATCAGGAAATTTTTTTGCTATAAACATTTGGGGGCTTTTAACAAATTGTAAGATATATGAGTGCTATACCAAAATAAATAATAAAGTATAAATCTTTTTTATAACATACAAAAATTATAGCCTCTGGAGAAACAAATTTTGAACAGCTTATGTCAACTTTATTTTTATTTGTTTACGTTTAGGGGTGTAACAGGTTTATAGCGCGCTATGCAAAACCGGATTTTTTAACATAAAAATACAGTAAGAATTGTTTTCTTTCTAAATTTTGCCCCGTCAGGCAGTTATCTGTCTGTATGATTTTCTCATATAATTTAACATTGCTTTTGAGCTATTTAAGGCATCTACTTCAAACTTTACACCCATAAATAAGATTTTTTGTGATTTGTGAGCGATTTTAGCACAGAGTAACAAGTTCTAACTCGGCCCAAAAAATGAATAATAAAAATTTTCTGAAATTATTACAGAAATCTTTAGCCAACCATAGCATTTTTTCATTACAGTTCAATTGGCGATTGGCGATCTATTGCAATATAAATAATTAATGCGAAACACGTGTCCACTTAATATTACGATGACGAATTTTTCACAGTTAATATGTTTATATTTTCATAACATTGTCAAGATGCGGTGGATTTGCCTATTAGTGACTATGGTAACCGGTTAGCCACCGGTGACTGCGGCTAAACGCACCCATTGTCGGACGATTCTACAGAAAAAACAGAAGTTCAATGTTACTAGATGCTTCTTGTCAGGTCGTTTTTTAAAACCAAATCAAGAAGATTTTTATCGTCACGTTATAAATCTTGTAAATTAATTCTTTTTAGGATATTATGCTTTAAAATCCAAAGTAACTAATGGTAATAGCCATAAACTAGATACTCCGTAATTTAGAAGTTTGATCAGACTTTACTATACGTCCTAAATTTAAATTAGATACCTACAGAGGTTATAAATAAATATGTGAAAGGTATATAGAAACCAACCGAAAAAAGCTATGAAGCTTGAAAACAATTATTAAAAAGTAAATTATGTTTTAAGATGCTGGGACAAAGCCTCAGAATTAGCCATGAGCGTGTTTTGCTTTTTTGTGTGTGTAACGCCATAATGCCAGTGTTTTTCTTAATATTTTGATTGGGAAAGCCGCAAATCTAGCCTATTTCACTACCTAATAGCCATTTTTTAAAAGGCATAATTTAAAATATAGCCTAAAGAGGAATAACAGACAGTGGCGGATCCAGAGCATAAGTTCGGGGGGGGCAAGTAGGATTTTGAGGGTAACCTTCCAGGGGGTCTAGGAGGTACGGGGCCCCCCCCCCGGAAAATTTTTGAAAATTTGAACTGAAAACTCGTGTTTTTAAACAATCTAGAGACAAAAAACGTGCTCAATTTTCAATTAAAAACTACAGTTTTTTATTGGATTTATTTATTAAAGTGTAGGTAATTAGGGAAGAAAAGACTTGTTTAGAGGTTCAAGCCATAAGTTTATTATTTACAATACTTGAATACTTTCTCCAGAAAACTTAAAACTAAATAATAAGTTCTAGTTCGGGACTTCTTTTTCTACCTTAGCATAACGCTCGATTACATTATCAACATTCACAACGATGTATGCAAAAAGACATAGTCCGTTCAACCTCTCTTCAACAATTCTTGTCCGTAACCAAGATTTAACCAGCTTTAAATTTGCCGTTTATCAGCGATCGGCAAACACTCAAGATAGTTTTTCACGGCCGATCGCAGTTCCGCAAAGCTAGATCGGCTATTTATTTATCCGCGATCGGCTGACACGCGCTATCGTTTTACGCGGCCGTTCACGAATTCCGCAAAGTTTATTTAGCCGTTTCGATCGTTATCGCGGCCGATTGCTAGTTTTTATTCGCGATACTTTTTGTGGCCAATCACGAGTTTCTTAAAGCTGAATTTGCTGTTTATTCGCGATCGGCAAATACACGCGTTTTTTGCGGCGGATCGCAAGTTTCGTGAACACTCTTGTTACGATTTTTCCCCACATTCTCGTGGGGGGGGGGCAATTGCCCCCTTTGCCCCCCCTTGGATCCGCCACTGATAACAAATGGATCCAGTTTCAAAACACCCTGTGCAAAAAATTGCGGCGGCCGGCGCGGCGCAGCGTCGCGATTCCGGGCGGTCACCCATCCAAGTTTTTACCATGCCCGACGTTGCTTGATATTTTTCTACTGTCCAGACTTCTGTCCAAAAATCAAACATGTTTGATTTTACTGTCCAGTATTTTTACTGACCGCTCGCAATGTTAATAGATAGGAGGAGACAGTAAATTAGTTCAGCGGACAGAGGAAATTTATGGAGCGCTAGTATCGCTCCGATTATTTTAGCATTGATTTAAATGGAAGAGGAGCAATGTGAACAGGTCTCTCCTGTCCGGTCTTCTGACCGTTTTACTGTCCCCGTCTATAAGGGCCTTAACGGATGTAATCACTTTAATGATTGTAGCTGTAATTTAACGCGTCTAGAACGTTTTTACGACGGGCAATTTGTTTTAGTGGCGATAATAAACCTTGTCTTAAAGTAATGATTTGATTTGTTTGCTCAATTTAAATCCCCCCTTAGCATAAATCTACCCCATAACGCTTGGGGTATTAATTTTTCAAGTGAGGGTTCCTAATTTAAATTATACACTCATGTCTATTTTTTCCTGAGTTTACTACAGATTTTCTGGATGTATTTAATCCTTAAACAGCAATATATGGTTGTTTATTACTGTAAAAGGTTTACTTGATAAAATATTAAATACTAGTGGATCCGAGCGCACGGAATCGTGCGCTACTCTAGCAGACCGATAATTCAAATGGCGACAAATTTAAAACACAATCATGCTAACACGATCCGTCTTGATGGTTATGTTTACACAAATTAAAAAATAACAGCAATTAAATTATCCAGCTGATCAAAATGTAAACAATTATGTTCTTCATTAGGATAACATGGGAACTTTAAAAGCCAATGGGGCAGAGCCCAAGGGACTTTTTCAAAAATGTAAGGCCAGTTTGCAAATCTACGCGACACGCTCTTTCCAATGAGCCGTCAATGATCAAAATCGGTTAAGAAATGACGGAGGAGTTCATAAGACAAATTTCGTGTTGGCGTATTAATTATATAGATTATATTTTAGCTATAAATATGTACGTGTTTACCATCTTAATAGTAGTGATATCTATATTAATATTTTTACTTCTTTTGTTTCGAAAAACCTTTCACTTGATACAGGCATTGAATATGTTACAGCGAGTGATAAATTCTCTCTATGTTCTATACATTATCTATATATTCTCAGAATATTCAATGATAAAAGTTAGTAGAAAGGGTTTTCATTAAATTATTTAATGACAAGAGTTGATTTAACTAAACGAAAAGAGTTTGACATAAAATGGTACTTACCGGTGTAAGTATAATACTACGAAATGTGTTTCACTTCTGTTGAATAGTGTTCTTAATACGTTAACAGTTTGATTGGACAATGAAATGTGATTATTGTCAATTGTAGATTATCAAACATTAGCCTGAAGTAAGTAAGTGAATAAATTATTTTTACAAGTTCAAAAGAATAATTTAATAAAATAATAGATTTTTGTTTCATTTTTTTAAAGATTCAACCTTAATTAAGTCCAGTACGCAATCAACATGAATTAAAAACTCGTCAGATTTCATTACCTATTTAGAGAGTATGAGCATCTCTATTTAGTGCGAGTGTAGGGATCATGATTAATGCGGTTTTCCCGCCAAGATTGAGGATCTGACATTTGCTGCAGCTGGAGCCGTCAGCTGTTTTTCTCATCTCCCGCCAACGCGGTAATTATCAGCTGATAAGGAGCTCTTTGACGCGCCGTCTTTTAATAATGTGGTTAATTTCGCCGGGAAAGCGGTGGTTTAGAGATGTAGTTTTGAAATATTTCTTAAAGGTATTGCGAAGAAGTATTACTTACCCAATATATTGCCACATAATTCGACATTCATTGGTTTGCATGCTTTCTAAACATGTTCTCTAAGTTTAGAATCTCTACATGATCAGATTGTTACTACTTTTAGGTAGCTGGACAAAATATTAATATCTTGGAAGGTTGAAAGTGTACTTTAAAACTTAAAAGTTACATCCCTTAACTTCTAAAGTTGTGGAGTTAAATGCCTTGTATGATCAATCGGCATGTAGATTCGAGGCGCCAATTACAGCAAGGGACACATTAGTGGAGCAGTGTGCATGAGTAATTGGCATGTGGAGATGCCAACTACACCGGGAGACACAGTAGTGGAGCAGTGTGCATGAGTAATTGGCATGTAGAGATGCCAACTACACCGGGAGACACAGTAGTGGGGCCGTGTGCATGAGTAATCAGCATGTAGAGACCCAACTACACCGGCAGACACAGTAGTGGGGCCGTGTGCATGAGTAATCAGCATGTAGAGACCCAACTACACCGGCAGACACAGTAGTGGGGCCGTGTGCATGAGTAATCAGCATGTAGAGACCCAACTACACCGGCAGACACAGTAGTGGGGCCGTGTGCGTGAGTAATCAGCATGTAGAGACGCCACCTACACCGGGAGACACAGTAGTGGGGCCGTGTGCGTGAGTAATCAGCATGTAGAGACGCCAACTACACCGGGAGACACAGTAGTGGGGCCGATGCATGAGTAATCAGCATGTAGAGACGCCGACTACACCGGGAGACACAGTAGTGGGGCCGTGTGCATGAGTAATCAGCATTTAGAGACGCCAACTACACGGGGAGACACAGCAGTGGGGCCGTGTGCATGAGTAATCAGCATATAGAGACGCCAACTACACCGGGAGACACAGTTGTGGGGCCGTGTGCATGAGTAATCAGAATGTAGAGACGCCAACTACACCGGGAGAAACAGTAGTGGGGCCGATGCATGAGTAATAAGCATGTAGAGACGCCAACAACACCGGGAGTCACAGTAGTGGGGCCGTGTGCACGAGTAATCAGCGTGTAGAGACGCCAACTACACCGGCAGACAGAGTAGTGGGGCCAGTGCATGAGTAATCAGCATGTAGAGACGACAACTACACCGGGAGACACAGTAGTGGGGCCGGTGCATGAGTAATCAGCATGTAGAGACGCCAACTACACCGGGAGACACAGCAGTGGGGCCGATGCATGAGTAATCAGCATGTAGAGACGCCAACTACACCGGGAGACACAGCAGTGGGGCCGATGCATGAGTAATCAGCATGTAGAGACGCCAACTACACCGGGAGACACAGCAGTGGGGCCGATGCATGAGTAATCAGCATGTAGAGACGCCAACTACACCGGGAGACACAGTAGTGGGGCCGTGTGCATGAGTAATCAGCATGTAGAGACGCCAACTACACCGGGAGACACAGCAGTGGGGCCGATGCATGAGTAATCAGCATGTAGAGACGCCAACTACACCGGGAGACACAGTAGTGGGGCCGTGTGCATGAGTAATCAGCATGTAGAGATGCCAACTACACCGGGAGACACAGCAGTGGGGCCGATGCATGAGTAATCAGCATGTAGAGACGCCAACTACACCGGGAGACACAGTAGTGGGGCCGTGTGCATGAGTAATCAGCATGTAGAGATGCCAACTACACCGGGAGACACAGTAGTGGGGCCGTGTGCATGAGTAATCAGCATGTAGAGACGCCAACTACACCGGGAGACACAGTAGTGGGGCCGTGTGCATGAGTAATCAGCATGCAGTGACGCCAACTACACCGGGAGACACAGCAGTGGGGCCGTGTGCATGAGTAATCAGCATGTAGAGACGCCAACTACACCGGGAGACACAGTAGTGGGGCCGTGTGCATGAGTATCAGCATGTAGAGATGCTGCGGGCGGGACATCTGATTACGAGGGTCATCGCACCTTCAGACACAGACACGACTGCGAAGCGACATCGGACCGATGGCAACAACAGATTAATAACCGGTTGCAAGCCATTTCAATCGATTATTTTCATCGAATGCATCCACATCCTGTGGCGAAAAACTGGTTCCACTGGTGCACAAGAAAAGCCGTCTAGGAGTCAGTGGGCAGCAAGTGATTCACAACAATTTAAAAATGCCACTTCTATGGTTCGGTTACTAATCTTTTTGTTGGGTTGTTATTGTGTCCTTTATACTGTTATTTATTGTAGAAATAACATCGTAGTTTACAGCCAGGCTTCCCCTAATAGCCAGCAACTGCCAATTAATTGTTACGAGTTAAAAATCAATTAAAGGCTCATGGCGGTTTGGCTTCTTTCCAGTAAAACAGTACGCTATAATCGATAAAACAAGTACTCTATCCTACATCAGCTGGTATACAGCTGGTAGAAACAAGGTGGCGGGACTCCATTAGATCTTTGACGGCCAGTGGGGCAGAGCAAAGGTAGTTTTTGACACTTCTGATATTTTTCCCACTATGTCCTTAGGCCTCAAGCCTTAAAATGAATCCTTACAAGCTGCGTTGCCATCTTGAGAAATTTCGAAGGGCCCACATTAGCTTGCTGCTTTAAGTATATACAAGATGTCATCAAGAACTTGAAAGCAGAAGAAAGTTGATAATTTTTTCTTAATGTTTGGCAGAGTTTCGATGTGGTCCCTAGACTACAAGCTACATATTCCATAATGACGAAAACGACATTTTCACATGGAGAAGACGATAGTCATCTCAAATTGATTTATTTCGTGCATATACCTCATTTACTCCAACCAACCTGAAACCTAATGACGTTGTCTGAGGCGAAATACGTATAATTTCAAATCGTGTTTCCCCAATATACTTACTTATTTCGAAATGACTCGAACGCCTTCCTAAGTTGGGTATGCAACATGGGCACATCACCAATATTGCAGTCTGACCTCATTGCAGGGGGTGGCTAAAACCGGAGATTAAAGTTAGAACTCAGAACTCGAGGTTTGGTAATAGGGGTGATAGTCTGGATATGTTTTGTTAGTCTTTATTCCCTAATGCAACTCAGAGGATGCAATGAAAAGTTTTTGGCTCCATTTCAATAGACCTACGCTATCAAACTTTGAAAATGATGGTACAGTATCTGTACATGTTACTTAAACTAACATGTACAGATGAACCGTACCTGTTAGTTTAAGGGGTGCTGAAATGTACCCCTTCTGACCACTGAATAGACGTTATAATCGTAATGTAATCTAAATTTAGCTTCCAACGATTAATACCATCGTCTTAATACGATATATTTCCAAAGCACTGTAACACGTTTTAGAAATATTACTCGTATTATCATATCAATCATACAGAATAAATTAAAAGTTATTTAAATCTTTTTTTAAGAACAAATATATCGGTTACTGTAATAAAGTTTACTGCACTTTTTATTAGTTTTCCTACGCTTTACAGGTTTATGAATTGCCTTAGAATTGCTGCCAACACTTCTCTATGCCAATCACTTTCTCAGTATTCAGGATTTAATAAAATTGTTTCACATTCATTTCGAACATAAATGAGATCTCAAATATAAATAAATGTCGAAATTCCATTAGTAACAGCGATAATTTAAACTTACAACAATTAAACTACCAAGTAATTTAAAACCCTACAACCCCCCCCCCCCTCCACCCCGCCCCCTACATCCCTACTATGAACCCTATGTTGAATGAAAGCCCCGGAAGATTCTCTACAAAGTTTGTAGACTCACCGTCATAAGCAATCCAATTGTTTTTATTTGTGGACAGCTGTTTCGCCCCCTTGTCCTAGGTGTGGCTCAAGTCAAGTCATTTTGAATGTTTTTTAAATGTGTTTATAAAGTTTGTGACAATGACAGTGTTTGTGTTTTTTACCACAATGTTATATAGACTAGTTATAGGATTTTAATGATTTAACCTCAACGGTGCTGATGATGCCCCTAGGACAAGGGGGCGAAACAGCTCTCCACAAATAAAAACAATTGGATTGCTTATGACGGTGAGTCTACAAATTTGATACAGCAATTCCTTGATAGCCATTTCACCATTATACTCTACAAAGTGTATCGCTGGGCAGTATAGGTGATGTCAAGAAACATGGCCCAGGCCATCCTAGAGTTCATTGCTAAAATGAACATTACACTCCAACGGTCAGGACCATGTCAATCGAAGCGATCTATAGTTCGATCCCGAGGCACCTGCCGGCGGCTCGGAGGGCGTAAATCTCCACACGTCCTGCGTACACGCACATCCTGCGGTCTGATCCTGGCAGGATAACGTACAGGGTCCTCCTTTACCCGCTGTATAAACCCCCATTAAATCTCACCTCCGCCGGTAATCCAAGAAATGTGTTGGATTAGGGTCATCACGCTTTCTTTGACGGTGTCCGATTGAGAAAAATAAAAACACCGTTTTTTTTAACATTGTCAAAGTAGGTTTGGTTATATGTTTTGTACGAAGAATGTAAGACTCTGATATATTACACAGTCACAAATGTAATCAAGTCTCATATGATTTCCAAGAACTAGCAAGAAGCTAGTTCTCTGAAAAACACCGGAGCTAGTTACACCTGATCTCTTCGGTACTTATTTTGCCCACATCAAATTGTGGTAGGACTAGCAATACCTTTGTTGTTTTGTAAAAGTTTAAGAAAATACTCGTAGTTAAAAAATATTCAGAGGATACCTATATTATAAATATTTTATACAAGTAAATTGTGGTGTAAATGTTTGTAGATTTTTTTGAGTTATAATGACTTTAAAATGACACATAGTTTAAAAACGATTTTATGATGCATTTTACGTCTTGAACTGCATAAAGTTACTTAATTAGGTCATTGTATTACCAAACACCTCAATCTACATGTGTAATGTACATAGGATTTTTCATTAAAAAATGTGAATATGAATTAAAAACTAAACCCGGCTAATATATACTGTAGATAGGTTAATATAATAATTATTCCGATAAAAATAATAAAGAATCAAATAGGTTATCGTTGAAATAAATAAAATTAAAAAGTGAAAAACACAATACAATTTTAGGAATGTAATCCGAAGATGGAAATTGCCAAAGTATATTTAAATCACCTATCCGCCGCCGAGCGCCTACCACCCTCCCTGTATCCATGCACCATCGCTTTGACTCAGTATGTTAAGCACCTGGAGGCGCGAGGCGTCTGCCGAGTCCCCCTCCATGTAATTTGCATCACGATTCTCCAGTCTCGAGGCTTTTGATGTTGAACCAAGCGTTCGGCGCGGTGAATGAAATCCTGATCGGCAGGGATTAAAACGTAGAAGAAAATAGTGTTGGCGTGGAGTAAATAAAGACAAACTAGCATTTGTAATATTTTTGGAATTATTTTGGGTAGGCGTGTAAATAAAAAATGTTCTAATTCAGTTGATCATTTTCCAAAATATGTTTAGACTGGTTTTTGATAGTTCGACATGAACACTATATAGGGACTTTAAAAGATGCTGACCAAAGTTGGCTATTGAAAGTTTCATTGTTGGCACATTATAGTGCGCGTACCCACCAGAGGAGTGAAGAGGAGGTAGTTCCTAGGTAACGAACAAGAGTTCCCCTGGCGTAACTGACTGCATCGACCATTTTTAAGATCAGATGATGAAATGCCAGTAACAACTAGGTGGGCGACACCGTAAATGCAGTTTTAATTTCTTGGTATTTTCTGTTCTACCCTTACCATCCCATCCGATTACTTTACGATTTAATTGAACAATATTACCACATAAACGTTCATCTTATAGCTTGACGGATTTTCTCCTCCAATGATCGAAGGAAAAACGTACCATCATTTTAATTATGATTCAATTTGTTGAAAATGTCGAGTATATGTTTTGAAATCACGAGTTTTACGAGTAAATGGGAAAAATAACATAACACCCTTAGATACTTGGATAAGACCTCTGGTTATTGTTACTTTGGCTTTTGTTATTCATCTACTAATACAGGAGAATCTACTAATACTGAACTTAGTTTGAACGATATTATTCTATCTTTCTGTCATCAAAACGGGTTTTTATTGGCAAAAAATTTAACTTAACATCTTCAAAACTTTTTAGAGCTCTAGGATCGTACCAGTGAACCAGTTGTCTGTCTGTTAGGGATGCACAAAGTTTGTAAGTACCACTAACTTAAATACTTTCCCATCTCCCAGACCTCCGCAAGCTCGCACATTTGCGATAGATCCTTAAGCGATGGAAAATAACAACTAAATATTTCCGATATTTCGGATCCAACATTTCACAAAGCACATCGATATTTTGGTCCCAATTTATCGTATAGGTGTTCAGGGTTCGTTAAGTCGATATTTTAATGACTAGCCATCCTTAGCCGTCGAGCCCGCCCCCGTGGTGTCGGTGTGAGGTACAGAGCTTTACACAGGGTACGCTGGGAGGTGGAACACGCACATCCTGCACACCTCTCACGCCATCGCAGCCTCTGCGATATCTCGGCATGGAATCACTTCGGGCGAGCGGATAAGGAGGTTGTGAAGGCGGTGAGCATTGCCGGCTTTGGTCTAGATAAGGAGAAAACCTCCGCAACTTCCTTTTGATCAGAAATGTGCAATACCCGAATTTGACTAGCCACAGCATATGTTACGAAAAGTCAGCAAAACCACTCAGTACTCTGGCATTTATTTCTTTAAGCATCTGCCATAAAAAAATTAAAACGATCACTAGACCGCAAGAATAGACTAAAACTATACCTCATTAGTAGGCCCTATTACTCAATATCTGAATTTATTGGGGGTCGTGCCTTTCAACGCTTGAAGGGCGAAGGGCAAAATTTGACGATATCCGGTTCCTCAGACCCTGGTGAAGACGCCGGATGTAAGATTAAGATGTTTTTATTATAAATATAAGAGTGAGTAACAGGAGGAGTTTTTCTAGAAAGTTATAGGTATAGGTACTTCACTTCTTCCAACCAGCTATTGAAGCTGGGTAGCAAACTCGGTTAGTGCAATTATCACGCCACTAAAGTCTTAAGACCGATCTGCGCAAGATTTCGGAAAGGTTGGGGTTAGATCCTTGAGTCGGTAGCCAGGGCCAAGAGAGTTGTCGTTGAATTCCTATTCAGGAATAGTAAATATTGCTTTTTAAGACCATCGATTGGATGATTAACATCAACATCACAAACCATAAAAAATGTCCCAGTTGTTAAAACATAAACAGTAGTTATTACGCTCATATTAATGACACAATAACTGAAATTGTAGTTTATGCAACGATTGTATAATGAATGCCTTTAAGCCACGAGTGAGATGTGAGTTAGAACACGAGCGAAGCGAGTGTTCTAAATATCTCACGAGTGGCTTAAAGGCATAATACAATCGTTGCATACACTATTTTATCTACGACCAACAATATACGACAAAATTTCCCCCGAAGTTAAACAAGACTCAAGACTTTTACTAATGATGGAATAGGTCAACTAAAATTTGAGGTTAGGCAAATAAGCAGACTGAACCATGAATCGTTGTGGAACAATCAGCTGATGGGATAAGTAAACTCAAACATGAATCGTAATGCAACAATCAGCTGATGTGCGAATTGCGTAATTGTTGTTATGACATTACTTCCGTAAAATGCCGAGCTCTCATTGGTCTAGAACCAGTACTCTAAAGTGACACCGGTACTCTAAAGTCGTCATTAGAGTACTGCTTGGTTTTTGGTGTTTTAATGTATATCATTATAATGTTTATTGTAATACCATAATTGGTGCTTATTGTAATGGTCGTAGATAAAATATTATTGAATTCAATTATGTAAAAAGATCAGAATAACAAGAGAATAAATATTACGATCCAATAAGCTTTACAATTAGTTGGATAAAAGTCAATTAATACTTAGTTCATGGAAGGACTAATTATTTCGTTTTAACAATACACCAAATCTAAACAAATCACGTAAAATTAGATTTCAGAATCTAACTTGTTGATTCATGTGACAATACAAAAGTCTTCACCACTTCAAACGTGAAGCTGAACAACAGAACTCGTCGAAATTGGAGAGGAGAATCGTTATGTAAACTCTGTATTTCGTAGATGATGGATTAAACCAGCTAAATTAGAGGAGATGCAGTTAACAGGCAATTTCCGTTATTTGCGAATTGTTCGGAGTTGGATTTGTACAATCAATCATTCTCAACAACGGGATTGCGGTTGGAAAGGGTTTGATGGTTTAATCTCATCATTTCAAAATCAGGAGTGTTTCGTAACAAAGTTTATATACAACAAGATGTTTTGGTTTAGGCTAAAGTTTGAAGTAGAACATTAATGTTTTCCAAAATCTTTTTTTTTGTTTTGCCACTCAAAACTAAGAGATCAGATGCGAGAAACACTTAGTGTTAATTATGATCAAGATAATGGGTTTTCTCATAGTATTATAAATTTTCAAATTTTGCACTCAGTCCCTTAACACCTAGCCTATTAGGCCGCCCTAAAACAGGACTTTACCAAAAATTGCGAATCGTTTTATAACTATAATCACATATCTCAGTAACACCACCTTTGTTTTTAAGAACCCTAAATTATTGGGGAAGATGTATTATTTTTCTGAAGAAAATACAAACTTCCGTGGTTTTTATTTTTGAAAAATTCGTTTTCGAATGAAATATTCATAGCAGGGCACTCCTTAAACGCAACTCCAGGAAATGCCATGTGTGGGTTACAGATTAAGCACGCCATAAATCAATTTGAAATGAATATCACATCTCATCAATCTACATTAACAAATACTTTTTCGCGTGGTGATCACAGTTATGTGATAACCGGTATTGTTATAAGTGGGATTAACCCACTGGTTAATGTACGAATGATTGTTAGTATTTACACGCATCAAAGAAAGAATTCCTCCCAAGACAAAAATTATTTTTACTTAAAAAGTTAAGTGAATGTAGAATTCTATTTAAAAAGGAATGATTTTATGCGCTTTACAATCTTACGGCACGGCGAGCCCCATTAATTTTCTTTTGAAACTTACATGCAATATACCGGGTGTTCAAAAAGTCCCGGATCGGCTTCGTAATTTTTTTAATATTAAATATGGACCTACGAAACTTATTACATGTCTCTTGGACACAAAATACTATTTTATCACTTATTCAGAGCCCCCTACCTCCTTAGGGGGGACGGCACACTAGGAGTCAGAAGAAAATCTTAAATGTAAGCCCAGGTAGATATGTACATCAAATTAAAGCTCTTCTTGAGTAGAATACAATGCCGCAAATTCGATCTCAATCGGATCACCTAATCCAAAATGGCGGTCGTTTTAACTTTTCACAACTACTGTAATTTTTAACCACCTTAAAAAGTCTTATTTTAGACGTTCTAAGCGTCCTTTTGGGATCCGGTTTGCGGCATTCAAATACGCTTTATTACCTCTTTAAACTCTTTAAAATTATATACATAACGACCTATACACTATACACAGCCTATGGCATAAACCACTTCCATGAGGGATGAGGGACTTAAAGCATGTCTTGCATGGATGCTGACCGGCATAGGTAGTGCTGTACAAACGTTTAGAATATATGAATACAAAAGGGCATGAAATTCTCGACAAAATGCCGTCCCTCTGAGGAGGTAGGGGGTCACTGAACACGTGCTGCTAAAATAGCATTTTGGGTACAAGAGACAATTAGATGTTTCGTAGGTCAATGTTTAATATTAAATAATATATGCGAAGCCGATCCGGGACTTTTTAAACACCCTATAGTCTATAATGTAATTTTGAACATTTTGCAATGATAATCCCCTATTGTAGCTTTTTACATACATCATTGCAGAGATAATTGCTTACACTTATTTTCAAGACAAGTAACATTAAAAAAGAAAAAAGAAATATAAAGATTACCTGCCACCATAATATCTGTACTATACTGCAAAACATTAAATCTTTTGACTTTTTTAAATTCATAAAATGCAATATGGTGTCGATTTTATAAAAAAATTATTGCTTTAAAAGAAAAGTAGATTATTATTGCTTTATAGTTAAACTAATCAAAGTTTACTGATGTGGTCTACCTAAGTAACTGTAACATTCGATCACAATCTAGATGTAACCGGCAATATCCGGAATGAAGAGGCACAACCGGATGGCCGATTGGAAATTAATTAAAACAGTTACATCGCAATTACACTAACATCGGATGAATTAATGGGCGAAATTGATTGATCGTTTCCAGGCCCAACATGTTCAAATAACTCGAAACTAACCTTCCGTCATGTACATGTCAAATTAACCCACTGGATCCATCATTCACTTGTAATATGAGGGAATTAATTAACTAAATCGTTTCTTTCTCATTCTTTAACATGATTTTCTTATTTAAGGTAAAGTCAAATTAGTAATTTGAGTTTACAGATTAAAACTGTAATTTTTTTTAATTTGTTATATATATTAGTTGTTATGGTACCTCTACGAAGAAAACATCTAGTGCCCTACTAAATTGTTGACAAACATTTAGAATTTATTTTAATAGTAAAAGTATTATCAGTAAAAGATTAATACTTTATTTTGATGAATATCTAAAAGTAAAAATGTGTACTTGTTCTTGAAAACTTGATATGAGGAAAATAAAAAGTGTTTATTCTTACACGTTAACAGTAAATAACACGTTTATACTTGATAAAGTAACAATTAATTTTGTACATTTTACTAATTATTTCGTATATGAAAAAAATAACAATAAAGCTTGGCCAGCTTTATATATAGACTTTTCAGTAGGGTCCAACGACCAACTGACCCATTAATTTTTAAATTCTCATCACGTAAAGCCGTCCCACGGTGACAGAAGATGTCAGTCGAATAATTAGAATATTTTATTTTTACATTAGCGTTGAAGACGTATTTAATCATGGGGTGAAAAATAGACGGATATTTCCGCATATTAATATCACCGACGGGCGCGGCGGGCGGGTGACAAAAACGCCAGACTCGGCTGTGTGATTAATGGTTTGGCAATGAGGGCTTAAATTCCTTCTCCCCTTAATGGTTTCCGTTGCAGTCGAAACTAAATTCATTAAAACTTTAAATGTTTTCTAATGTCTGTCAAACGCCGTAAGCAGAACGGATAAGTCTGTTTCTGGAACACTAACTTAACAAATTATCAGTTAACTTATTCATCTTGTTTTTAAGAGGGTTTATGAATAGAAGTTGTGCTTAAAAAGGTTTTGAAGAAGCAGGTTAGCGCTGTATCATGTAAGCTATGTCATGTGTAATGTTAGCAAATTCAATTTAATATACTTTTGTAAAACAAAGCTGAATCTTGTTCAACAGAGATTACTTTTTCCCAAAACGACTACTGTGTGATGTGTTGTTTTTGTACATTGTGTTAAAAGTTCATATACTTCGTCATGGCATAGTTAATGTTTCAGTTACTTCCTGAGTGTTCTAAATTAGTCCTTTTAAACACCTGAATCGTAAAAAGTGGTATGGCCAAACAAAAATTGGAGCTCAATGGCTCAACTGGCCGTACTTCCAAAAATCGCAACTGGTCTAACAAAAAATGTTAACCTTCCTCAGGTTGAAAACTTCTAACAGTGTTGGTTTGAAATAGCAGGATAGCTGCATACCCTCCGATAACTATGGGTGGTCAAGTTAATGGGCGCTCTGGTCGCTCGTTGTGGACCCCTGACGCTAATCAGGAAGTAGCTGGGGGACAAGTGATACTGATAAACACTCAACTAGAGGAAGTGAGGCGACTGGCCACTAGCTCCTAGAATTTAGACACAGGACGTAATGCTTTTTGACCTCTTTGTCCACCCACAACTGATATTCATGGACCTGGAAGGGCTTCATGGCCAATTTGTTATTTAAATGTGATTCACCAAAACTATTTATTTTACGAAGCAAATATTGACTTAATTACTCTAACTTGTTTATGTACTTGGTTACTTATGGCTTCCTTTATTTAAAATAAATGATAAAATTGACTTTGTGGAGAAATTGTAGTACAATAGGATGATTGATAGGGAATGATTAAAGATTAAAAACAATTTTATGCAATATTAAGTCCAAAGGCCATTGACAAAATCATAGATTATTTTTAAGTAGGAAGTAATACGTATAAGTAATACAGAAGGCAAAATATTTGATTTAAACTTTCAAGTCACTTTATTTTTACTCTTATGACCAGCGACCAAATTGTGATCGCTGTTTACAGCCAACAAATTCCTCACTCTATTGAACGTAGTGTGAACGTAGACAACGTATGAATACATGAAAGAACGTATTTCAACGTATGCGTATTGTTGATTGAACATTAAGGGATGTATACATTTAGGCTTTCGTTGGATGGCGACCAACCCAGGTAGTTATTTTCAGCTAAGTATGAATAAGAAAGAGGTAATATTCTTTTATAAGAACACAGTAAGTGTAGTGGAAATATAAATAAACAAATTTAATTCTTGAAATAATTTTGAAATCTTCGCCGGAACATGTAGCAGACCCACAGAAATCACAACTAATCCGTAATTCAACAGGTCCATTTACCCAGAGGCGGTCCGTGCTGGCAATAAGAAAGGCAAAATGGCAAAATGAATAACTCCCGCCAAACCGAGGCTGCGCTCCCGCCACTTCCTCCCCCGGAACCGGAACACCTGAGTAAACCGGAAACCACAATATTGGAGTGCTTGTTAGCGATGCCGCATTTACACCGTACACAGCTCTGTATCATCTCCGAGCAGAGAGGCTCTTTCCGTTATATGTCAGTAAATTTTGTTTCCTTAAAAGCGAGTTTATTATTTTTTCTTTGTACATTTGATAAAAGAGGACCAAACTGTTAAAGTCAAGATATCATTCCGCTTTTATGTTAAGAACTTAAATTGCGTTTGATAATTACAGTGTGTTTAGGAGTTATTCTTTATTTTTTATTAGCTTTGTTAATTCGATTGCCTTGCTAAGGTTGCAGCAATTCGACGAAGGAAAAATGGTAGGCCTGTAGCTGTAATATCTTAAAGTTCTAATCATGCTATAAGATATATATATATATAAACATTCTCTTAGCTCTCACAGGTCATTTAGGTAATTAAATGAAATGAAATGAAAAATGAAAATGAAATGAAAAATTCATTATTTTACCAGGCAAAGTTAGGGCCACATGGCCCTCTCTTACACTTAACCTGTAATACAAAATGAGATATATATATATATATAATTAATTCTGTAAGCGATTTTTTTCAATCAAAATTGTGAGAGTTTGCCAGCTCGCAGGATGACAGGATGGCTCAAATGAAAGGTCTCGATCCCAGGGGGTCGGGGAAAATAGCAGATTATGTCCTAGTAAACAAGAAAATGAAAAATAACGAAAAATACCTTCCATTTAAAATGCATTGGGATTGAAAAGATTGAAAAACGTCTGCTTTGTTTACATTAAACATGTGGTGCTAATGCTTGATTCAAAGCCATATGGTAGATGTTGACATGTGGGATTTGTTTCAAAATGCAGATAAATATGCACGTTCAATGTACTATAACTAAAAATATTTTAAATTTAAGATTTCCTGATTTTATAATAATTAAGGGTTTGAGTTTTTCATAATTTAAAATTATAAAAAGTTAGGTACGTTTGTTTAGTTTATGTTATAACGATGCAGACTTAATACCAAATGATCTATACATATACAGGGTGTCTGTAAAGTCCGTCACCAAACTCCATAGCTTGGTTTATTGGGTCAAAATAAGCAAAAAAGTTCCTGTGAAGGTATGTCCTAAAATGCATATTTACCCAGATATCCGCCATTTTGTATTTTTCACAAAATATTTTTTATCTCCGAAGTTTCTGAATCGATTTTTTTGAAACTTAGTATGTACCTATAACTAGTCAAGGTTAGTTAATGAAAAAATAATCAGCATGATCGAATGGTAAATTTCAAAATGGCGGCCGTTCAAAATCTTTAATTTGAAATACCGGAAAAAGGTTACGTAGTACAAAAAAATAAGAAGAATAACAGTTTTTAGAAAATTTAATTTCCAGTCTAATGACACCAGAATTATGTAAATCGGTTAATAAATAACAGAGTTATGGTCAAATTTATCTACTGAGGCAGCGTAATTGACCTATGTCAGCGCATGACTCAATGCAACAACGGGCCAATTATGTCCCGTTCCAATTTATGCTGCCTCGTTGGATAAATTCAACCATAACTCAGTTATTTATTAACCGATTTTCATAATTCTGGTGTCATTAGACTGGAAATTAAATTTTCTAAAAATTGTTATTCTTCATATTTTTGTGTACTACGTAACCTTTTTCCGGTATTTCAAATTAAAGATTTTCAACGGCCGCCATTTTGAAATTTACCATTCGATCATGCTGATTATTTTTTCATTAACTAACCTTGACTAGTTATAGGTACATACTAAGTTTCAAAAAAATCGATTCACAAACTTCGGAGATAAAAAATATTTTGTGAAAAATACAAAATGGCGGATATCTGGGTAAATATGCATTTTAGGACATACCTTCACAGGAACTTTTTTGCTTATTTTGACCCAATAAACCAAGTTATGGAGTTTGGTGACGGACTTTACAGACACCCTGTATACAGGGTGTTCATTAAGGTTGGTCACAAACTTCGCGGGCTGATAGTACTCATCAAAACTAAGAAAAAAGTTCCTATACACATGGGTCCTAAAATGCTCGGTTATCCGTCTGTCGGTCTGTACGTGTTTTTAACATGATTTTGCATAACTTTGGAACTACTGAATATATCACCTTCAAACTTAGTACGTATATGCAGACTAATAGGACCTATTTTAGTGCGGAGTATCAAGTTTCTACTTTGTACCATTTCAAAATGGCGACCATTTTTACATTTTAAAACTTAATATCTTAAAAACCGTAAATTTTACAAAAATCTTACAAGAAACAAAAAAGCTGCGCAATTTTATTCCCTACAAAACCATATAAAGATTATTAAGATTGAACTACAATTAATGGAGTTATTACATTTTCTTCAACAAAATTCATGCTTGTTTATGGTAGTTATTGCTAATTTGCTTTAACTTTGATGAAAAAATTGCAATAACTCCGTTAATTGTGGTTCGATCTTAATAATCTTTATATGGTTTTGTAGGAAATAAAATTGCGCAACTTTTTTGTTTCTTGTAAGATTTTCGTAAGAGATATTAAGTTTTAAAATATAAAAATGGTCGCCATTTTGAAATGGTTCAAAGTAGAAACTTGATACTCCGCACAAAAATAGGTCTTAATAGTCAGCATATACGTACCAAGTTTGAAGTTGATATCTTCAGTAGTTCCAAAGTTATGCAAAATCATGTTAAAAACACATACAGACCGACAGACGGATAACCGAGCATTTTAGGACCCATGTTTATAGGAACTTTTTTCTTAGTTTTGATGAGTACTATCAGCTCGCAAAGTTTGTGACCAACTTTAATGAACACCCTGTATATAATTACGTTAGCGAAATGTTTGCGAAGAAATTGTGGGCGTTTGGAAGGTCGCAGGATGATGGGGGGGCTGAAACTGAAGGTCTACATCTCAGAGACTCGGGGAAAATACTGAAATTGCTTTAAGCTTACTATATAATGAGAAATAACGTAAAAAAGCTGTTATTTAAAAACCATTACGATATAAAAAGGTCTGCTTTGTTCAATTAATACCAAATGCTAGAAATACTAACCAAATACCAAATACTTTTGTGGATCCAAAAGCCTAAGAAGGTATTTTCTAAGAAGGTATTTTGTACTATAGTAAAGAAGGATTATGCTTAGGGGCTATTAGCCCCTTCAAGCCTCTAGTTTTTATTTTACTTTACTAATTTGCAAAAACTTAATATATTTACATAAAGGAGAATAACAATATCAATTTAAACTACACTCATTCACTCAAACATTCATCCATCAGTGACGAATCAGTGAGCTCAAGACGAAACCACCTACAACGCACCAGCGAAGGACATCCGTTGAAAGAACAATTTTTTGAGTGCCGCCACAAACCGACGTAAAGAATAAGAAGCAAGAGGTAAATTGATATTCAGGATTTAAATAAATGGCTTTACCTTTTAAAAACAGTGACAAGATTACTTGGTCGTTTTATAAGATCAAATTGTTTTTAAATCAGTTTAAGGTATTGACTACTTTAAAATCCACTTCCTTTAAAACATAAATATAAGAAATAACAAATACTTAGTGTTGTGAACCAACAGTGTAGTAATCTAAAAGTATTTTATTAGTTTTATATTTATTTGTATAACGCTTCTAGATCAGATTTTTTCAACCCATCAACTTATAGTAACCGAAAAAACAATAATCTTATAATAACCTTGTTGGCTTGCTCAACAATGAAGACAACCCCAAGCAAATAGACTGAGAATAAAATTCCATAGAAGACAAGCTACAGTCAGGCCTACAAACAATTTTATTCCTATTTGAGATGAGACTAGTCGCTGAACTGGATTTCCTTGATTAAGAGGAAGTAAAAGGAAGATAATAAGCGAGATGCTTCAAAGGCAGAGGATGCTTATTAAGGGCGAGCGCGGTATTCGACTTTCCTTTGACGCTAACTCTGAGGCTTCTGACCTCTCGGTCCATGATACAAGCAGAGTTTTGAGTCGCGCATTCGTCAGTAACCTTAGGAAATGCAGTAAAAGAGATCCCCAAATGTACAAATATACAATAATAGTATAATGTATTTCACTTATTTACTGGTTAAAAGAATATCTCTGAGGTGTTTTAATTTCAATATTGATTTAGTTTGAATTTATTTTATTAAGTAAAAATGAAGTAGAAAGTTATTCTTTAGTGCAACCACTAACAAAAACCTCCTCCAAAACTTTATTATTAGCTTGAATCAGAATCCAAGAGTCACGTAAGAATTTTGTTTTTTTTTGTGCGCCTTGGACATTTTACATTTTTTGCATATTATGAAAACGTTTTTGGTGCTTGGTTTTATTTACATGTATTCAAGCGAAAGATTACAAATTTATAATTAACAGTTACTTTCTGTTTCTACGTACATTAGACTATTAAAATACATTACACAAAAATTATTGTTTTGTAAATTATCGAAACAAAACTCCCTTTTATAGTATATTCTATTTTTAAATATGTGACTGAAAAGTTTTGGATTTCCATCCATTCTCAGAGTCTATATTGAAAATAATTCAGTCATAAATATTGAATAAAAGATACTACATAAAACAATGTTTTGATTAGAAAATATAAAGAAAATATAAAAAACAGCCCAAATTAACAAAATAATATAAAATTTCTTAAGATGCATTCGATCACCAAAGCTGATTTCTTTTTCCAATAAAACTACATTGAACAGACTGTTACATCAACTTCATTGAGTCATTTGATGAAAATGTCAATGTCCACCCTATCGATCCTCCTCACTGATAGCGGCAATCACTGATTTACTGATTTCCTGATTACTCGACACGGCCCGACCTTCAAGTACTGATGTCCATGAGAACCCCGTGGGCGAAGATCACTTCGTTTTGTACCTTCACAATCAGCCGTCCCTGTCAGACAATCAGTGCGACGCCAGATCAAACCCACCGCGGTGTAGGAAGACGCGGTACAAACAAACAATTCCATTAAGAATGAGAATGTATGTGTCAATCGTCCTTTTAGAAAGTCATTTTTTGGTCCCGTGAGCCGGATATGTATCTTATTGTGATTAAAAACAATTTTCCTTTTAAATTTTGGTATTGTATCAAAATAATTGGAGAAAAATTATTGTTTGTTGATACGTTTGTATTTAAACCCAACGAGTGTTAACAGTGCTCAACGCCTTTCTACACATTATTAAAACTGTACGCAAATATGTTCTCTAACGAATTGTCCATTTCTCTCCTTCACTTCAATTATTTGACAGTCTAACATGTTCCTCATAACCAGTCACAGGTAGGTAGGCAAATCAAGAAAGCGAAAAGAATTTTAAAAATCCTTTAATTTCAAGATAGACAACTTCATTCTCCCATTTGTTCGCAGAACAATGTTGAGTTTTGGCTTTTGCAATACAAATTTTATCACAAACATAGGACAGTTACAAGGAATTGCCTCTTGGGTGCGGAAGTAATGCATTTTGCGGTCGTGAGAAGGTTGGGGCACGAATTGATTAAAATTCTGTCCATCGCGGTAACCCCCGGTCACACACGAGCGTAGAATCACCGAAAACTCGCAACGACGCAGCGTGTTGATTACTGATTTACATCTTCGCTAATCGGGCGGTTCCGAATATTCAGACTTTAAATATTTCCCTAATGTTAAATTTTCACGAGAAATAATTTTCATATTTGATCTTTGAACATTTCTGAAATAAAAACATTAGCAAACGAAGGGTTAAGTTTCAGAGCTACTTTGTTAATTATGCTACATTGGGTTTACAGGTAATCTTGTACAGTATCATTGGTGATTGGAGGATGTTCCCTGTGACTAGGGGGATTGTTTTGATTCGTTAATAATCGAAGGGATCGATATAAATATAATTTAACCCTATAAGTAGTAACAAATTGATGAAGTGGCAGTATTTATATAAACTGAAAGGCCATAGACAAGCTAAGCACTACGTTTCAAGTATTTTTTTTCTACCTAAACCAAATAATTAGAATCGAGTTCTTTTTTAAAGGAAGAGTTTTCAAATAGTTTATATTAAGGCTTACCTTAGAGCGAATTTCCAAGCTAACACCTAGACACCTAATTCTAACAATACATATTAATTTTATGCTAACTTATATAACGTTATGGTTTTACACTAAAACGCCTCTATTTAACCTGAAGGTCGTCAATTCACCTCATAATTTGCTCAGTTTTACGGCCTCTTTTTTTTACTAAACTGTTCAACATAAACTATGCCATGTTTTCAACTGTTCGAAGGGAACAGGAACTAAATCTCTGATACTGCACTCGTTTGTGTAGATCTGAATTAATAAAATCCATCGACAGAAGAGAACAATATCAACAACAAGAGATTAACAAGAGATCACAACCTCTCTGTTTAACGAGAGATTAGCATCTGAATAAATAAGAGAAGAAAAAAATAAAACGCACGTTAATAAAAACTGTGGAAAAATACATTGATAAATAGAGTTAAAAAATTAGACCGAAATTCACATTTTGAGTTTTGACTTTAACCAGATCCAAGCTAACATACTACACAGCCCATGAGTTCAGACGGAAAGCTTGCCTTAGCCATAAAGTCATAGGTTATTCGGCAGGGCCGTTGCTAAATCAGAAGCCGCTATAACCACGTTCCGGAACGCGTTCCTTATTTACGTTCCTGCGCCTGTTCGCATCGTCTTACATAAATTTGGCGCCCGTAACGAGTTTGGGCTCAAACCCTCTCAAGGTGAAAACTTTCACCGAGTGCTTTAATATAGGATGTGGGTTGCCATTATTCACAATGCGTTCATAATTAATTTTGCTTTTGAAGTGTTGAGAAATACAGTTCATTGGTCTTCTTTTTAGATATATATATATTTTTTTAATTATGCAGCATCAACGAATTATAGGGACATTTACCAAATAGGTTGAGTAAATTTATATACTTAAAAAATAGGGCTAGAGTTGCAATACTATATTTTAAAATGAGTGATAATTCAATCATACCTGCACTGATTGACAGGCAGATGCGGTTCATAATTGAGTTACGGTGTAAAAGCTAAGCCTGCCAATCAAATGGACAATCGCATGCACATAATAAAATATTTTAGATACAGTGTTATCTAACAATGCAACACGATGAATTTAGAATTACTGATCAGAGCTAGAATTTCATTTCCAAAATACATAGCTTTAGTTTAAAATTTCAACAAGTTCGACTTGAAAATTATTCAGCTGAACGCAGGAGGTTATATTAAACCATTTAAAGCGAATCAAAAATGTACAGTACATACATAACTTATTCAGACTATGTACTTGTAAATAAGTGTATAAAACTGTTGAAAAAAACGTATAAATAAAACTAATCTAAAGAAATACTCACGACCGTCATCCTTAAGATTTCAGTTTATCAACGTACCTGAAAATACAAAAATAACGTGAAACATAAATATAATTTAAAATTTATTGCACTGAACCATATAATAATTGAATTTAAATATATCTTGCGACAGTCAAAATAAATTGGACAAAATCAATCACATACAGTACGCTATCAACAGTTACCATAATTATTATTTAAGTCAGGCTATATGAAATTTCATTGGCATATTTTTTGTAAGAATAAACAAACAAAATATTAACATCCTTAGCAAACAGAGTCTTCGTGTCCTGGATAAAAGTGTTGTTTCAGCAAAGCAAGAGCAAAATGTAGCACATCGAATGTACATCAAAAGATTACACTCAGAAGACTTAAGCCTCTTATACGCCTTCCTAATCTCCCTTTACTGAACCACAATGTGAGATTATGAGTCTCTTTGGCGAAATTAACTTCAATGGAGCTATAATTAAGCTTTATACTTGACTTTTTTATCGTTGTTTGTCTCCAGAACGATTTAGTATCAGGATCTAAACAGAATGCAATCTTTTCAGGTGATTTTGCCGATTACGTTCAAGCCGAAATATGTATAGTTATAAATGAAACAAGATCATTGACAGAAGAGGTTAAAAGTAAAGTTGTGAGTAAAAGTGAATTTATCAGCACACATAGCCTACACTATTGAAATGTACAAGAGGTTATTTCTCTAAATGACTTAATTATCAACGCTATGCGGCTCTGCGTTCTATGTGTTAAACGAATGCACACTATCGTTAGGTCAGCAAGTGGTTTTGCAAAAAAGGCGAGAAAGTTAGTGGTTGTTGTACGCCACTGGTCGGCATTCTACTTGCTATAAGTACTGATATTGGTCTTTCCACTAACAGTTTAATAAGACTGGTAGAACAATTTTGTAAAGCTTGAGTCAAATTACGTGGCCCAAGACGTCTGTAACACAACGCTGAAATGCTGAAATTACCATTATACACATGGACGGACGTTGCCACGTAACTTAACTCTATATATATATATATATATATATATATATATATATATATATATATATATATATATATATATATGTGTGTGTTTACAGTTCCAAGATTTTACATAAATGCTTATATATATTCGACCTACTAGACAGTTCTCATTTAATTGCTCAAGATACTAGTGTGTATGTCTCATAATCATTGCAAAGTTAGCTCATTTTATCACATGCTGATCTAGAATAGCATTGTAAATATTTTTGTGCACTATATATATAATACACACTGTAACAGCAACTAGGAAATCGTGTTTTCAAATATAACTTTCTTTATAGTTATTTTTTATAGGGTTGATTTGGTTAGGTTTGTTAGATGTGTATCATTTTGATCATCTGCTCACCGTACAAACCTTATTTTTAATTAACAAAAAAATTGTTGTACCTACACCATTATCAAACTATACAACCAATTTCAGAGTGCGAGTTAAAGAGTTTTAAGCCAAATCGAGTAACATTATCATTTTATAGAAAACCCGAGAAGGAAGGGAGGTTTCATAGGTCTAACAAGTCAAAGGATTAATAGGTAGGTTTCAAATAGCTGAGGACAGGGAAATTGGTCTGTAATTGTCTGTAATTACAAAGGCCATCATACGTTCCGCTACCTGGGAGGAGAGTGCGGCTCTGCAATTAACCTCAGTCCTCCACGCGTGGTACATGGTGCAATACTTGAAATAAAGATTATTTCAACTTTCAATCCCCATCCAATTACTATTATCTTAGTATTTCAAACTGGTAGAGATACCGTTATTATCAGGCAAGTTGAATAATTGTCTTCTAAGAAATCCAATTCCTTTTATATTTTTTCCGTAGTAATTGTTCACAAGACAGCTTTATTCTACACAATGATTGTCACGTTTCAATGGAAGAGTTAATGTTATACTCCCATGCAATAAACTCTTTATAAGTTACTAAAACATTGCCGAAGGTTAGGTCTATCGTCACTTGTCATGGTCACTTACGTCTGATGACGGGAAGCCAAAGGACCATTTCAGTAATATCGAAGATCGTAATCAAACGCCGTCAAGTATTTTATAATTTTTAAATATGTATCAATTAAAGTTTAGTTTAGAGATTAAACCTAAAGACTTACAGGCTAATTTCCAGTTTTTCTTTTTTTACTTTCTCGTTTTTATTTAACGAGTTTTATTAAAGCCTTGTTTGGGTGTACGTATCAAGTGATTATTTTAAGTCTTTCCAACAAACGCGTTCAAAACCAAAAAAATCTGTTGTAAAAGTTTGACTAAATTTTAAAGTCCCTCAAACATTGAGGGACGTCTATTGTTTGAAATAAAAACTCTGAACTAACATATTTTACATAAACCTTTTAGACCAAGAGATAGACCACTTTTATTTACCCCAAATTTACCATCAAATTTGTTGTTAATTTAAGGTTAGTCATAACATATAGTCTTCAGAATTGCAATTCTTAAGGTTGGTGAGTGGTGGGTGTCCGAGTATTGACGTCATCAATATGGCCTGCCGCGCAAAAGTGTAACACTTTACATAAACGAACGTAACTTTGCAACAGAGTAACGTAGAGCAATGATCTTTTTTTTAAATTGTTGGTAAATAAATTTCCTTTATTTTATGTCATGTCAATATATATCGTAAGTCTAACGATTTTCCTGATATTTAACCTAAACTTTACTTTTTGTGATTTTTTTAGTATAAAAGTAAATGTTTAAGGCCCAATAACTCCTTACTGTGAAGAAATAGACAAAATATACAATAATAAAAAAGGTAGATAATGTTATAGGGGTTTTGAAAATACCATTTATGTGGGCTTTTGATGGTGGCTTGTACGATAAATGTGTTAATGTTTAACATTCAACAAATTTATTTTGCCCTGCAACTTCTGTATACATTGTGCATAGTAAAATTAAGTGATAAATAGGTGGAGGTAGAAATAATTGAAACAAAAATGATTCTTGTTGTAAATGGTAGGTAATATGCTCCTAATCGGCATACATCCGTAATGTCGCGGGAAACCCCTCTAAATCACGTTTAAAAATGGCGGCTTTTCCCGCCATAAAAAAATCTTGAAAATAGTCTGTCGACTGCATTTTTTGTCAATTTTTTTCAAGATATTGACTTTGGACTACCACCAACTATTTTTGGATGATTGGTTCTTAATTTTGACAGGGTACTCATTTTTGGCCGCCATCTTGGATCCGCCATATTGGATATAAATGATTTTTTTCTCATCTAAAGATGGTGTTGTGACACATCATTATAGACTAGAATTTTACCCTGAACTCAATGCTGAAATCTGTTTAAAAAATCTCGATCCATTAAAAAGGTGTGCTCAAAAAACGGCACATAATATACATATACAACTCTATTCAAAAAAAATCAGCCCTATACATTTCTTATGGACATTCCGTGCTTTGAATATTATTTTTGATTATTTATCTCATATCTCCAGTTCTAAATAATATATGCTGCATGTTTTGGTCTTAAAATACTCAGTGATTTAACAGCTTTTATGTGAGGTACTGATCATTAAAATTGACTAATGTTGGAGAGCTATAAGGCAAAAAGGCAGCTTGAAAATTATTTTTTTCAAATTTATTTTTGGTTTAAGATTTATACTTTATCCTAATTTTATCTGATTTTCATTATTTATAGCTTAAATGAAAGCTGATAGTTCACCAGTTGTCTTAAAACCATTCTGACCTGCAGGTCCATGGTTGGGGCTGGGGATATAAATCTTTAAATAATTATGAAATTTTTGAAAATTGAATTTTTAGATTAGTTGGAGGTCCATACCTCACGTCAATCTAAACCGATTTAAATAATAAAAGCTTAAATGAAAGCCAATAATATACTGAGTTAATTAAGACCTAAAACCTTCATGAGTCTCTGTTAGATTTCTATGTATGAGTTATTAATTATTTTCAGTTTAAGAAAGTAAACTGATTTTATTAGGAATGAAGGTTCATAACTCAAATTAAGTAAGTCCGATTTTAATGAGTGATATCTTATATGAAAGCCTATAATTTACTGAGTAATTTAAGACCAGAACGAATGTTGTGACCCATTTAGAACCTGCACTAAAAATCTTCAACAAAAAACCAATTTTTGAAAATATTAATTGTCTAGTTGCTTTAAGCCTTATGTTGCTCGTCCAACACTAGTCCGATTCTATTAATCAATAACTCACATGAAAGCCGTCAAATCACTGAGTATTTTAAGAGTAATACATGCGGCATATATTATTTAGAACTGGAGATATGAGATAAATAATCAAAAATAATATTCAAAGCACGGAATGTCCATAAGAAATGCAGAGGGCTGATTTTTTTTAACAGGGTTGTATATTATGTGCCCGTTTTTTGAGCACACCTTTTTAACGAATCGAGATTTTTTTAAATGGATTTCAGTATTGAGTTCAGGGTAAAAATCTAGTCTATAATGATGTGTCACAACACCATCTTTAGATGAGAAAAAAATCATTTATATCCAATATGGCGGATCCAAGATGGCGTCCAAAAATGAGTACCCTGTCAAAATTAAGAACCAATCATCCAACAATAGTTGGTGGTAGTCCAAGTCAATATCTTGAAAAAATTGACAAAAAATGCAGTCGACAGACTATTTTCAAGATTTTTTTATGGCGGGAAAAGCCGCCATTTTTAAACGTGATTTAGAGGGGTTTCCCGCGACATTACGGATGTATGCCGATTAGGAGCATATTACCTACCATTTACAACAAGAATCATTTTTGTTTCAATTATTTCTAACCTCCACCTATTTTATCACTTAATTTTACTGCACGATGTACCAGAAGTTGCAGGGCAAAAATAAATTTGTTGAATGTTAAACATAAACACATTTATCGTACAAGCCACCATCAAAAGCCCACATAAATGGTATTTTCAAAACCCTTATAACATTATCTACCTTTTTATTCTTGTATATTTTGTTTATTTCTTCACAGTTAAGGAGTTATTGGGCCTTAAACATTTACTTTTATACTAAAAATTCACAAAAAGTAAAGTTTAGGTTAAATATCAGGAAAACCGTTAGACTTACGATATATATTGACATGACATAAAATAAAGGGCAATTTTATTACCAACAATTTTAAAAAAAAGATCATTGCTCTACGTTACTCTGTTGCAAAGTTATGTTCGTTTTTGTAAAGTGTTACACTTTTGCGTGGCAGCCATATTGATGACGTCATTTCTCGGACACCCACCACTCACCAACCTTAAGAATTGACTTTTAGGGTCTCAAGATTATGGGTTTACTTAAGAACATAACAAAGATCATGGTAAACCCGGGGTAAATAAAATGTGTCGTAGCTCTTCGTCTATTTATTATTATTTTTTATCAAACCGTTGCAAAGCTGAATTCAAACAATAAACTATCGCACGTATAATTAATTGTTAAATGAGGCCATACATTTTACACTCTCGTCAATACGTTTTCCACCCGGTTTAATTGGCCTGACTGGTAGTTAGAGCTATCTCGTTAGTTAGGCTGAAGATATGTAAATGCCTCCATTACCCCATGTAGCATGATCACATTGATCTATAGGCTCGTGTCACGGGATTACGCTATCGGTGGAGCGTCGCCCCACAAAGGCACCGACACATAAATCATTACGTTTTTGACGTTATCGGTCTAATTATGAAAATGGAAAACCGAGGAGGATACCCTTAGTTGTTCTTAAGAGTCAATGCGGGAGCAATTTTTCATCTGGGTGCATTTATAACTGTCTGGGAAGCTCTTAGCCTACATTTTGTTTACTTATACTTTCAGTAATATAGCGAAAACGTTATGGTGGTTTTTACCCTAAGTCAGATATATACCTCAAACATTTTAAGCCTCCAACTCTTGCCTAAGTTTCAGAATGCAACGATGGGTACAGTACCATTGTGTTTCATAACATTGTAAATATTTATTTATATTATTCATATTTTTATAATATTTCAAGGTTCAAATTTTAATTAATAAGAAAGACTTTTGCTGGGGATGTTTACACTTTATTTTAAAATATATTTTATGATCAGTAAAGTACTATTTAATGAAATATAAAACAAAAGACCACACGGTCCTTTAATTCAAAAAATAAAACTAAAAGGTTCTAGACGAGATTATATTTATTTATATTTTTCGAGTGCAGGACCCAAGGAACGGGGTTTTACCTGAGTCGTTATCACTCGGGGTTGTAAAACTGTCAAAGTCTGAGGGTAGGAGTGTAGGAACGGGGGGGCCTTCAGAGAGAATGAGGGGGTGGTGAAGGGGCGTTAGGTGGAGGTAAGGACAAGGGAGTGTGACAGAATGTATTTCTTGCATTTCTTAGAAAGAACCATTTGCCAACACTCGGCCAGGAATCTACTCGAAAACCTAATAGGATTTATACGCTGTCATTGGTACACTGCAAATCTTGGTACAAAAACCATTTTTTTATGTCACTTACTTTCCAAAGGGAAAGAAGGGGCAATCTTAATTTATAGTGTTACGTACGGATACTAAGGCCTACACTAAAAATAAATTATGGACTTCTATACAAAATAAACGTAATGCAGAAGAATAATTGGAAATGATTTGATTAAGGGTCAGTTCTAGATGTACAATACCAAATTACCAAATATATATATATATATATATATATGGATAGATAGATAGATATGTATAAAAATTCGAACGAATGGTGTTTTTTGCTTCTGGTGGCCCCAAAACGAAAAGTTATCATGGTCTCGGGCTTAGGTCTTGCCATGAGACCTACGGTAATAGCTTCTTCCCTTTAGGGGAAATTCGCTAAAACTTGGTTTGTGGCTTCATATTGATGGAATTTAAAGTATATGGCTCTAAAATCCCCAATATTAAATTTTTTGGCAGCAAACATGCATACTGCAATTAAATAGCACCTGCGCTTGTGGAGCGTTGATGGCATTTTGATTTTCCCAATGTTATCCTTATGGAGAAAAAAATTCTATATCTTCTATATTTGTGATAATATACATATTTCCTTACTATATCTTCCTTACGTATTTTAATAAAACTTGGTGTATGGCTTCTTATAGTTCAGATTTACTAAATTTTGGATTTAAACCGCCCACTTTTAATATTTCTTTACATATACAAATAAAAATTAATGAAATTTGTGTTGGCACCATTAAATTCAGCTCAAAAAACAAACAACTTACTATTTTGAATCATTGCTCTATGTCCATTGGTTACCGTGATATTCAAAGTGGTAAACACAGTACGTTGTCCCAATGTTATTCTTATGGGGAATAAGTAAAATTCTACATGTCGCTTATTTCTCAACATATCTTAATAACTCTTGATTAGTGGCTTCATCTAGATGAGATGAGATCTAATGTATTTTAGTCTAAAATCCCGAAATTTCAATTTTTTTGGCAGCAAACCTGGATAATCATTCCCCATGTTATCCTTATGGAAATAAAAAATTCTATATCTCGGTTATTTCTTAACACGTCTTAATAAAACTTGGTAAATAGCTTCTTCTAGTTCAAATCTACTAAATAATGAATTACAACCACCCCATTTTAATATACCTGTAGCAGCAAACCTGCATACTCATTCCCTAAGTTATTCTTATGAAGATTACAAAACTATGTCAAATTTCACTATGTTGGATTGAATTATGTTCTTTGCATTTGAAATACGCTGAGTATGCAGGTCTGCTGCAACGGGGGTATTATCAAGATTGCTGAGGAACAACAAGCAAGATCTAGAATTTTACTTATTTCCCATAAGGTTAACATTGGGACAGTGTACTGTCTTTACTACTTTCAATATCTCGGAATCCAATGAAAAAAACAATAATTCAAAATACTAATTAATTGTTTGTCTTTCCGAAGTAGAATTCAAAAATGCAAACAAATATTGGGTTATTTTTATTTTTCTTTGTAAAAACTGTAAACCCCCATTTTGAGGGGTTTATCACCCTTTACCCCCCCCCCCCCCTTCCCGTGGTTCGATCGGGCTGGTTTACAAACTCGGTCAGAGTAATTACATTTTAAACGTCCACACCAAATTTTACTAAGCCTGGGCCATTTTTGCGGCCGCTGTCGTGTTAACACACACACACTCATATTTTCAAACGGATGGGGTTTTGCTTCTCGGGGCCCCTAAAACGAAAATTTATAGGTTTGTGAAACTGGCAGCGCCCATATTGAAAAAAATGTGAAAACAACCTAAATCGATTGTTTATCGTTTGTTTAGGTTTGTTTAGCTATTTGCGACGTTTGTTTGGCCTTAGTTGTTTAAAAAAACGGAAAATAAAGTGGGCGCTGCTAGCTTCACACCAGCAGCGCCCATTCGTCATTTTGAGCTAAAAACCAGTGGAATCGTTTGTTTATTGTTTTTTTAGCTTTGTTTAGCTATTTTCGTCGTTTGTTTGGCCTTAGTTGCTTCAGAATTTGAAAAATTAGGTGGGCGCTGCTAGCTTCACACCAGCAGCGCCCATTCGTTGATTAGAACAGAAAACCAATGGAATCGATTGTTTATCGTTTGTTTAGGTTTGTTTAGCTATTTTCGACGTTTGTTTGGCCTTATAGTTGATTCTTAAAACGATAAATAAGTGAGCGCTATTAATGGGCGCTGCTAGCTTCAC